>OX419601.1:5460879-5744001 GCA_948473455.1 Teleiodes luculella
CAGCCCTATAAACGATTTGTCCATCTCTGCCTGTCCAATTATATGTTATTTATTCGTAGTTATCGAAATATTAAATTTATGTTAGGTATTTATTTAGTTTCAAAGAATGAATGATTCAACAAGAATCACATTGGTTTCGTAGAACATTTAAATCAATTGTCAAGATTTTCGTGGCCATAATTGATTTCTCCCAAGATCTGCATCATTAGTGAGTGACGCGTTGGCCGTGATTATTGTATTCTCGTCGGCGAATGTCATTTTTTATTGAATACAAAAACCTTTTTGCTCGTATGCACGTAGGACAGTATTCATAATGGAACTGATTCACGCTTAAAACATAATATCTGCAGTGTTCAGCATGAATGATATCCAAAAATAAGAGTAAAGTGGTAAAGCTATCACATATTTTGATATTTAGTTTTTAGACTAAGGTACGGGCGCCAAAGATGGCCCACTTAAATTTTTAGATATTTTGTTTCCCAAATAAATATACAAGGACAAATCCTTGTAAAATCTTGCAGTTAAGTAAAGTAAAGAAAAAACATAATGGAAATTATAATATATTTATTTGGGAAACAAAATATCTAAGAATTTAAGTGGGCCATCTTTGGCGCCCGTACTTATTGTAAATGCAGTCTTAAAGAAAGAAGTTAAAGCTCGGTTTAAAAGCACAGGATCAATTCAGAACGTTGTTGTCTACAAATAGTGCGCTATATTTGCATTAATGCTTTTCAGAAAATAACGCACTGTTCCGCACTCGTACCTACTTCCGCTTCTCCTCTATCATATAGGTTGCTGGACAGAAATTCCTACCTTAGTAATAAAGCCGCCCATTTGATCACGTTTATTGTTGTGAATTGTATTTCTTGTTGTTACTGATATGCAATAAAGTATATTCTATTCGGTGTGTAATTGTAAGTACCTATGTTTGTATATACTTTGTACTATTTATTCTATTATTATTATTTGAAATATATGTATTTATTATTTATTAAGATATATATTATAATATTTCATGCATTAGGATTTAGTTTGGATTAGGCGCACCAACCCGCATCAATTTTATCCATGTTTTCAGTTGCCATCTAAATGGTTTTCTGGAACAAATTTATATCCAAGCAATAAGGCCGCCAATTGTACTGTTCTGTTAACAGCTCATATTATGTCCCCACCGAGGGGCTCGAGCCTACCCTGAAATCAGGGTGAATAGGCCTTAGTAGACCACGCTGGCCCAGTGCGGATGTGTCAACTTCACACACAACCTTTGAAATTTTTTCGCAGGTGTGTGCAGGTTTCCTCACGATGTTTTCGTTCATCGCCAATTGTACATTTACTCTATTATATTTGTATCTGTATTTGTGTTTCTATTTGTGTGAAAAAAAAAGAATATTTTCATTTCATTCTAGTCTATTTTAATACGTAGTTCTGCGCTTTGCTCTAATAGACGCCAACACCCATTATAAAGTGAAAGGTTTGCTCGAGTATATGGTATAAGGAATGTCTGGATGTCGTCATTAGAGGACTTTATAGAGCTTTGCACGCAATTTCACACAAATAGTAGTCCGGTCGGCTTCCACCGGTATTGTAGTGCAAATACGCGCGCAGAAATAGCCGCGAGGTAAACAAGTGCTGCGCAAGCGACGCGATTTGCCCAAATTCTTGGCATCGCACGCGCACTCTAACGTAAGGCGACGCGCAGATGGACTGACCTGTTGATGCAGTTATAATGCTGCAATTCACTGAGTTTCCACTGATCCGTCTCGTATATTTTGCAATGTACGGTAATAGCATCTTTGCCTGGCTAGCGATTTGACTAAAGATTTAAGATTGATTCCTATCTTGAATCACATCACAAAAGGATTCAGGTACTGGGAGCGCACAAGCTTGCCTCCCAGGAAGTCCGAACTCTGAATCTCACCAAGACCGCCAGCTTTTTCAAAGCTAGGATGAGGCTGTTGAGCCAATGAGGGCTGGCTGCAATAGACCCTCTCGGGTCACAGTGGCCTTTGAACAATATTCTGCCCAATACCTTTCCCAAAAAGCCTTAGCCAAAAAGCGACTTCTAGATTATTATTATTTTAATTCTTATTCTCTAAGGTTTTTTTTTTACCAAGTCCCATCTGCTTTAGTAGTCCGAAGGATCTGGTGAGGGAGGAGAGTCACAGAAACTGGACCTGAGCTCAGTCAGGAAATTATAAATAATTTTTGTCAACCTTTTAAAAAAAAGGACCACATAAATCGTCTAGTCTGTAAGGAACCTCTTGTCTTACCTCGGAATTTGTTAATGGCCAGTACTCAGGTGGTTCATGGTGAACGGAACCAAGCTGTTTGAGCCGGCTGCCGGCGCGGGCAAGTTTTACTGCTGTGACGTATGTATGTGGCGTACTCATTAAATACTCGTATATACCATTGGCCGTGTGGCACCGGCATAGAATAGTGTCACCCCCTCTCTTCCCGTGGGGGTCGTAAAAAGCGACCGAGGGATAACTACCAGAGGATGGGCAGCAGCGTCCTTCTGTGTATTTAAGATCACACTGTTGATCGCCAACCCGCATGCCAAGCGTGGCGATTATGGCAACTACCCCCCAACATGACAGACACAACCAGAAAACGGCCCCTAGTCCCCGGCAGCCCCGCTGTTCCCAGCCCTGGTAACAGCTGCGGTAACGGTGGGGCATGGGGTGCTAAGAATCCCCGGGCGGCTCGTTGTTACCAACACCGACGACCTTTGGCCCTGGCAACATACAACAATCGCACACTGCGGACCGATGAAAAGATCCTCGAACTGGAGGAAGAATTGAGCAGGATTAAGTGGGACATCCTAGGATTATCTGAAGTCCGAAGAGAGGGAGAGGACTCGATAATCCTTAAATCTGGCAACCTGCTCTTTTTCCGGGAGGGCGAAGATCTGTCCCAAGGTGGTGTCGGGTTTTTGGTCCACAAGTCCCTTGTGAACAGCGTGATCAAGGTCGAGAGTGTGTCGGCAAGGGTAGTATACCTTATACTCAGAATTACCAAAAGGTATTCGTTGAAGGTCATACAGGTATACGCGCCTACTTCGGCACACCCCGATATTGAGGTCGAGGAAATGTATGAGGACATCTCAACAGCCATACATACTTCCGAGTCTCACTTCACTGTTGTCATGGGGGACTTCAACGCGAAGCTGGGCAAACGAATCGGGAATGAGCTGAGAGTGGGGTTATTTGGAGTCGGAGACCGAAATCCCCGGGGCCAGCTGCTGGTGGACTTCATGGAGAAGGAAGGACTCTACATGATGAATTCCTTCTTCAAGAAGTCGGAACACCGCAAATGGACCTGGGTTAGTCCCGACGGCAAGACCAAAAATGAGATAGACTTCATCTTGTCGACGAGGAGACAAATATTCAATGATGTCTCTGTGATCAACTCAGTGAAAACTGGGAGCGATCACCGACTGGTTAGAGGCTCATTGAATATCAATGTTAGACTCGAAAGAGCTCGTTTGATGAAGTCTACGCTCCGTCCATTGCCAATCCAAATTCAGAACCCCGAACACTTTCAGCTCGAACTGCAAAACCGATTCGAATGCCTAGCAGATTGCGAGGGAGTGGACGAATACAATGACAGGTTCGTGGAAGCTGTCCGTACAGCGGGGTCCAAGTTCTTTAAGACCCGCCGCACAAATGGAACCAAAAAGATTTCAGATTCCACGCTCAGGCTCATGGAAGAAAGACGGAAAATGGTTCTGCAGTCCGCAGATGATGCTTCCTGCTACCGGCGGCTCAATAGACAGATCTCAAAGTCTCTGACCCGCGACATTCGCCAATTTAATACAGATCGTATTAAGGAGGCCATTGAGCGTAACAAAGGCTCTAAAGTGTTCGCAAGAGATCTGTCTATGGGGCAAAGCCAACTGACGAAGCTGAAGACTTCGGACGGTAGAACCGTGTCATCTAAGCCTGAGTTACTGGAGGAAATCGAGGGGTTCTATGGACAGCTGTACACGACAACACGGACACCTGTCAGCCAAGCTGCAACTGACCCCAGAGCTAGGCTAACCCGACACTACACCGAAGACATCCCGGACGTCAGCCTGTACGAGATTAGGATGGCTCTCAAACAGTTAAAGAACAATAAGGCACCGGGTGATGACGGAATAACTGCTGAGCTTCTGAAGGCAGGTGGTACACCGGTCTTGAAAGCCCTTCAGAAACTGTTCAATTCCGTCATCCTCGAAGGTACAACGCCGCAGGCGTGGCTTAGAAGCGTGGTGGTCCTCTTCTTTAAAAAGGGTGATAAAACCCTTTTGAAGAACTACAGACCCATCTCGCTTCTGAGCCATATCTACAAATTGTTTTCGAGAGTCATCACGAATCGTCTCGCGCGCAGGTTCGACGACTTCCAGCCTCCCGAACAAGCCGGTTTCCGAAAGGGCTTTAGTACCATAGACCACATACACACGCTGCGGCAGGTTATACAGAAGACTGAGGAGTATAACCAGCCACTATGCTTAGCGTTCGTGGACTATGAGAAGGCCTTCGATTCGATTGAGACTTGGGCAGTGCTGCGGTCTCTTCAGAGGTGCCAAATCGACTACCGATATATTGAGGTGCTCAAGTGTTTGTATGAGAACGCCACCATGTCTGTCCGGCTCCAGGATCAGAACTCCAGACCAATCCAACTGCAGCGGGGTGTGAGACAGGGAGACGTTATTTCTCCGAAACTGTTCACCGCTGCAATGGAGGATGTCTTTAAGCTTCTGAACTGGGAAGGACATGGCATCAATATCAATGGCGAGTACATCTCTCACCTTCGGTTTGCCGATGATATCGTAGTCATGGCTGAGACCTTGGAGGACCTCGGCACAATGCTCGATGACCTTAACAGAGTCTCCCAACAAGTGGGTCTTAAGATGAACATGGAGAAGACAAAAGTCATGTCGAACTCCCATGTAGTACCCACTCCAATAAAAGTTGGGGACTCATCTCTCGAAGTTGTGGATCATTACGTCTACCTGGGACAAACAGTCCAATTAGGTAGATCCAACTTCGAGAAGGAGGTCAATCGTCGAATCCAACTCGGCTGGGCAGCGTTCGGGAAGCTGCGCAATATCTTTTCGTCCCAAATACCGCAGTGTCTCAAGTCAAAAGTCTTTGACCAATGTGTGTTGCCAGTGATGACTTATGGATCCGAGACGTGGTCGCTTACAATGGGCCTCATAAGAAGGCTTAAAGTCACCCAAAGAGCGATGGAGAGGGCTATGCTTGGAGTTTCCTTGCGTGATCGAATCAGAAATGATGAGATCCGTAGGCGAACCAGAGTCACCGACATAGCCCGAAAAATCGCTAAGCTTAAGTGGCAGTGGGCTGGGCACATTGCGCGTAGAACCGACGGCCGTTGGGGCAAAAAGGTTCTCGAATGGCGACCGCGCGCCGGAAGACGTAGCGTGGGCAGGCCCCCCACAAGGTGGACCGACGATCTGGTGAGGGTCGCGGGAAGCCGCTGGATGCGGGCAGCGCAGGACCGATCGTCGTGGAGATCTTTGGGGGAGGCCTTTGTCCAGCAGTGGACGTCTTTCGGCTGAAATGATGATATACCATTAGAGTTTGCTCTAATTATAAAGAAAAATTGCATGAATAATCTTAATCATATAAATAACTTAGTTAAGCTTTCCTCAGTTTAGTTAGGACATTGCAGACTGAATCGCCTGATTGTCCGAAAAGAAAGATGATTCGAAAGGCACGTAAAGTTGTTGGTCCCGGTTACTATCTTCGGATTTAGTTATTACACGAGCCATGTCAGAAGCCATGATTCTGACACCAGGGTTTGTGAGGTGGGAACCTCGAAACCCACACGCTAAGTCAGTTCAGTTGGGCAAAATATCCATCCGTCGTCGTCTAAAAATAATGCCCTTCCGGTTTCAAAGGTATTCCTTCGAATGGAGAGTCAAAACGTTTCACCGAACGAAATCACGACAGCAGAAAACAAGCTGCCTTGTTCCCCGTAATAAATAACATAATAATATGCAGATGAGTATGCAAGGGTCAGTTGTTATTATGACCGTCTGAGATTCCGCCATTTTGACCGCCGCCGGATGCTCAATATCACACACATCAATACTAATATGGCGATTGATATCTGCGAATTGATTTATTTGCAGCTGGTCAGTCGCAGCCATTAATCACTCCATGATTTCCACTGACGCAGCCAAATTAAATGCAAATGCCACCAGTAGGTTGGAGCTTTGAACATTTGGTATTTGTTTGTATAGCTTGATTTAGAATAAAGTACGTACTAAAAATCCTTTAATGTTACGCAGCTGTGTAGCAATATCTGCAGCTGATTGTATTTTAATCTACTTACAAAGTCAGTACCCAAATAATTGCAAGTCCAGTGAAACTTGATTGGTCGTACGTTTTCGACACAAGCATAGGTCACTTAAAAAAAAAAACCCAAATAATTCAATAACAGAAACAATTATTTTCAAACTAAAGTACCTTATTATTTAGACGGATTTGAGTCTACGATGGGTGTGTTTTAAAACACACGCGCTGTCTGTCTTTATTTCGGCATAACCTTTTAACAACCTTTTTAGTCTAGACCTCTCAATGAGCAGACAAAAAACAAGCCAGACGAGATAAGCTTGCAGAGGTGCTACGTCATCCCGCTCTTGTCATCGACCAGAGCCGACATCAGACAGCCTATTATGAAGCACTGTGACAAGCGGTTATCTCACATTTACCTGTCAAAAGTTGCGAGAAAACCGCCATATTGGAATATCCTCCAATAGGATAAGAGTAATGCCTCCAGCCCCCAGGTTAGCCCCCAGGATAACTGTCACAGCTCGCGTATATAGTATGATTCGTCTGCCCGTAATAACCTAGATAACCAAATTTTGAGGAAGTTAACAGGCATCTTCTAGATGACGGTAACCATTGGACCAGTTTTCTTTCTTATAAAAACTCCAAAATATGCCATCATTTAAGCTTTTGTAAAAATAAAGAAAGGTACATATTTCCAAAAAGAAAGGCATTTCCAAAATGCGCTTTACTTAAGAGTACCTAATAGAAAGTCGCTTGAGAATAATTTAAAAAGACTATTAAAATAGCTCCTCTCTTCTCTCACTCTAATATTTGTTTAGCAGTAGTTGCCACTGCTAAACAAATATTAATTAAATAATTTACTTTTCACACAAACTAATTAGCCAAGGCAATTTTTATGTAAAGTAAAAATTATCCACGTAACGTTCGAGAGGCTCAAAGAGGAAAACGCGACATAGTGACATAAGAGTCACAGTATATTTTGATGCCTTCTCGAACTTCTCGCAAGTTTGTAGCAGGCCTCTGTTTTATCTGTTGTTGTGTCTGCGTTAAAATGTTATCAGATATAGTGCAGTGACGAATACAGCGTTGTGTTTCATGCGTTCTCAATTCGGAACTGCGCTTTAAAGAGAGACGAGTTGCAAAGGTCATGTTCGGGACGAAGGATAATGGTTGCCATTAGGGAAAGTCAAGTTCCTACTTGACCCTTAGACTGCATTGAGCCGAAACACCAGCCAAACCTTGTGTTTGATATTTTTCGGCCATCTCGGTTTCTAGGTTTTGATTTTTTAGCAATCATATCTTGGGAACCATAATTCGTCTTTTATACTAGAAATTACTTACTCACTTAGCGTGTGGGTTTCAAAATTAACTACCTCACAAACTTCTGACATGGCTTTTGAAAAAGCTTCTGACATCAGGCTCTTGTAATGATTACATCCGTAGATTAAGGTTGCCTGGTCGAGATTGCTACCTTAGCAATAAGGCCGCCTTTTGACTCCTGTATGTATTTTTATGTTGTTTTCTGTATGTTTATTGGTGTCAATAAAGTATATTGTATTGTATTGATAGTAACCGGGACCAACGGCTTAGCGTGCCTTCCGAAGCACGGAATGGTCTTTCTTTTTGGACAATCTGGTGATTCTGCCTGCAATTTCCTAACTAACCAAACTGGAAAAAGTCTCACAAAGTGATATTTGTTCGAAACGAGAGTTTTTTTTTTTTTTATATCTTTATTTGCAAGAAGACAGTAAATTACAGATGGTATCTTAATTAAGCACAGTGTCTTCAGCTTAGGTCTAAGCATGCAAAGTTGCTTTATTCTACAATTGTAAATTCATTTTAATAATTTAGTTACATCTAAACGACTTCTGACCACATCTGACCACTCGACCACAGAGGCTACTAGAAATGTGCTGCATACAATTGTTTAGACAAGTAATTTACCAGGCGTGTGCAACGGTCGGGCTGCGACATAGATATATGAAACAAAGCAGACAAGCTGACTCCTGCGGCACGAAGAGTGGAAGTGATTCAGTGAACCACAGACTCAACAACGGCTGGCAGCTGGAAAACAAAACACGATCTTCCTAATTCCAAGATCACCCTTCAGCGTTGCTTACATTCTGTTCCGTCAACACAGGGTAACGACGCAGGGTCATCAGTCATCGCTAACACATATTTGCATATTTTTAGACAGATATATTTTCTTAAAGATATTTTTTACGGATTTATTTCCTGCCAATCAAAATTATAAATGACCGAATCATTCAGTTCATCCTTAAAATATTTAAAATAACATTTAACAAGACAACAATTTTTTCAAAAAAGTTTTCCATATATAGTAAAATAAATCGGCCAAAAATACTTTTTTCTTTTTAGAAAACAATTCTGTATGGGTCTCGTCTGTTATATCTTAAGTTAAGCTTGTGTCGAGGTGTTTTCATCCTAATAACATGTTGCAGCTTAATGTAATGTAGCGATCGTTACAAAATGAAAATAAGAAACAACTGGATTTTATTCATAATTTTAGATTTACGGCCATTTATTTTTCAATGTTTTTTTTACCTTTTTTTGACGTTTAAACTTTCGTTATGTTACGTTTGACAGCCCTGTGAAAGCAAAACACCGTGGGTACAAAGAAAGTCTGGCAGACAGTGTGACTGTGGCAACAACGGCGCTCAGGAAGGTCATTCAATGACTGCCGCATGTCAACAAGACGGTATTGTATTTAAGAACATCTATACAGCATTGTAGTGGCCAACATCTTCACTGCATTGGAACACTCAATGGAGAAAATTTTGTATTCTTTCAAGATAATAGTATAAACACCTAATCAAAATAAAAGTTGTAATTAAAAAAAAGTAGACTTTAAAAATTATACTTCAGACAAAATGAAGTACCTACCTTACCATATTTAAGTACATGTGCTGGTAACTAAACATTCCGTTTCAAATTGGAAGTACGACCTATAAGAAAAACTTGAAACGGAAGTCTCTCAACTAATGTCAAATTAACGTATTGAAGGCTCTACAATGAGCTAGTAATCAAAGTAGCTTATTTGATAGGTAACGCGCCTCAATCAAACCTTAATTTATAACCGGATCTTCAACTCTCTTTCAGCTACCAACTCCAACAGTCGCAAAAAAACACGGCCTTCCCATTCCGAGGTATGTTAAATAAACTGCAAAAAACATCGAATTAAAAATTAGTCCATTCTTATCATCGATTAAGTCCGCCCATAACTGGCCCGGGCACCGCGCAGATGTAATAAGATCACACCGTATGATTATTTGCCTCATAAATTACAGTAACAATCGTTTTGTTTTCATTTATTGGCTGTAGTTAATCTATTTCTTCATTTTCGTTATTTATTAGGTACAAAATCGGCGCCGCGGGGCTCAATTTGTGAAACTACTAAATTATGAGCACAAAAAGTGGTCGATTTCCATAATGTTAGTGGGCTAGTCATGTTGTGCGGATTGCGGATGCTGTGTGAGTGACTGGTCCTCGTATAAATGCCCTGGCGACTCGTGATGGAGGTCACGTCGTGGGGGCTGCTACTGTGACAGGCTTTTGAATATGTAGCGATTCTTCTTCTCAGTCGGTGCACTCTTGCCAGAGTGGTCGTGGTCATCATTTTGAGTTTCGATGAGTGATTATCTTGGTGAGACGGCGCCACTCCTCGCGGACTGAAGCTTTCCGGGTGCACTCGTGAACTGAGCATTCAGTTGCGGCCTTTATCAGGTCTGTCCACCTCATTGGCGATCTGCCACGTGGTCTGGAGCCTTCAACTTTCCCCTGTACCACGAGACGCTCTATGCAGTCACTACCACGAGATATCGCCGAAAAAGGTCAACATGCGAGACTGCACTGTGGTTTATAGACGCTGTCTGTATATATGTAGCGATACCTGAAGGAAATTAAATAATCTGAAAAATGATATGTTGTAGTTTAAAATTAAGACTTGACTGGGAATGAGAATTTTTAAAGAGAATAGTCTTGATATATAAAAGAAAAATATGTCATCTTTTGAAACGCACTATAGTCCAAGGAAAGTTTACCTGAAACTGCGATTGAAAGCGTAATAAAAAAATTCATAAAACAAAACCCAAGTAAGTTAAGTTGAAGCAAAATTTTACTCTGGTAAGTAGAGTTTGCTTGTTCTTCCCTGAATGATCGCCTCACATTACGGAGGTTCCGGGTTCGAATCCCGCTGAGGCAGTCGTCGAACAAATAACACTTTGTGAGAGTTTCCCCAGTTTGGTTAGAAACATTGCAGTTGATTCCTTGCTTCGGAAGGAACGCAAAGCCGTCGGTCCCGGTTACATCTACGGATGTAGTCGTTATACGAGATATGCATGGGTTTGGCTGCTCAATAATTCTGACACCAGGGTTGGTGAGGTAGGTTAACCTCGAAACACAAACGACAACAAGCAAGCAATGCCATTACGTAATGTACATATTAATCATAATACGCAGACAGACTCGTCTCATTATGTGATCTGTCTAGACCAGTGTTTCCCAAGCAGTGGTCTGCAGTAGACAAAATTTGGTTCGTATACAATTTAAAGTGATGATTTGCGTATTGTGCAAAAATATTATTCCCAGGATTGCTAAACACGCTCAAAAATAACATTGATTAAAATTGTACTACTAAAAATGTAGCATTTTCTATTAAAATAATATTGTTAAGGCATGATGCTATTGAGCTTTTGAACATTTGATTTAATGACTTGAGGAGATTCTTTGGCGAGCAGTTCTTAATTCAACGCGCCAGTAAATGACTTTTAATAAATGATGTAATGGCCAAAGTTCAAAAATAAGCAATTTGACTTTGAATAAAGTTTATTTTCGGATTGATAGTTTTCGCCTATATCGTCAATGCTGGCAAAAATAAATCAAAATGCTCCCGTCTATGAGAGGTTGGGAGCCAATGGTCTAGCCCCGATGTCAAATGACTTGTGTTCACCAGACGCGGCTCAGACCGTAATTTGAACACTAATTCCGGCTGTTTCACTGACGCGCGCTTTTTGTAGCGCTGCAATTTAGCCTAGTCATTTTGTTAGGACTCTTTTTGTAACAAGTCTGTGAATGTTTGTGAATTACTTATATTTTTTTGAACAAAAGAGGATCTAAGGATATGAACTACGATAGAAATATTGAAGTCGGTTTGGGTCAGATTTTATTGTACAGACAGACAACCCTAACTTGGTGGATTTGCCAAAAAGGATAGTTTTGAATTTACTTATTCACATCTGATTCTGTTTGTTTGTAAAACTGATATTCAATTTTTAAAAATAAAAGTAGTAGGTGTCTATTATTCAAAATGTATACATACCTACACATTAATAAAGGATATGGAGTCCCCTTTAAGCAAATTAATGCCCGTATTGGGAGATCAAACAAGGAAAGTATTATATATAAGATGTTTATTTATTCAGACATGACATGTAGGTCCACTTGTTGGTATTACATTAAAGTTCGTAGAAGTAACAAATACATAAAACAAAACAACATTGGTATGGTATGTACCAATGTAATGTAACATAGGCTTTGTTAGCTTATTTACAATCATGTCAGGTGCTGGTTCATCATTAGTTTAAAATTATTTCTTTTCATAATGTTTTTTTCCTCATCATACATATCATACGCTCTCGTATAGAACAATGCATGTATAAGGCTTTCACGGTTTGTACAAATAAGAACGTATTTTCCTTTTAAAAACTTCCTCAAAAGGAGCCTCCTACCCTGTCGAAACATCGGACAAAAATAAGGTATTCGGTAAACATACTATACATATATTTTAAAAAACATCATGTTAGTTAGTTACTATATCACCATCTGATGTCGGCTTGAAAGCAGCAAAGCTGAAGTGGGACCGCGCGAGACACGTCATCCGAATGCATCCCGAAATATGGGCTAAACTGGCTTCTGGTTTTATACCAGAAAATGGACGCCGGCGACGAGGCAGGCCTCGGAGACATTGGCGGGACGACTTGAACGCGCAGATGCGCTTGATGCATGGTATAATGGAGGGGAGGTCTTTAACCAGCAGTAGAACATAAGCTTTAAAAAAAGTTACTCCATCAAGCAAACCTGTACATACATAGACTTAGCCGCAAGCATCTTTATTACCATTGACTTTTACAATAGGTTAGAAAACTGTCTTCATACTCTTTTTAATATGTTCTCAAACAGTATGAAGACATATTACTTTGTTCTGCTGTAAAATCTTCTTCTTGGAGTTCATAATTAGGTTCCTTATTTTAATAACACACATACATTATATTCAAGTCTAATAAAGCACATATAAATATCGCCAGAAAGGAGATTTAAAAAAGGTTCTAAAACTGGATTCTTCAGTTTGTGTTCTTGTTATTTCTATTTCATAAGTAGTTGTTCTTTCAGTTGTTATCTTTGATTTATATTTCATTTTACGTGGTCTTTTTCTCCCTTTATGTTTTCGTTTTTTCTTTGATACTCTCCTCAATTCGTTTTTACTGGAAGATTTAATTAATTGAGATTTCGTTTTTTGATATACTTCCAATGGCTTATTGGTACTGATCTTTAAGTTTCCTTTGGGTTTATACATTTTATTTGGTTGTGGTGATTGTATTCTTCTCATTGTTTTCAGAGATACGTTTGGTTTAATGCGATTTTTCGTAGTATCCTTTCTACTTAATTTATAGTTCTTATTAGATATTTCAAATACATTTTGTCTGTTTTGCGTTTGTGATAAGTCTGTTTCATATGTTTTTTGTCCATATTGTGGTCTTCTAACAATTCGAGTATTCTTTATCTGGGTTTTATTTTCTCCTGTTTTTGGTACATTTTCTGTATTTTCAGCAGTTATTAGTCCTCTGATGTAATTTTTGTTGTTTTTATTTTCATTTTCACAAACATTTTGATTAATTGCAGTGATTGCAGAACAAGACAAGTTTATTTCTTGTTTTTTAATTGCGTCTACAAAGTCGACTATCCGTAAAGATGTCAGTTTATTTTCTTTCTTTAATTTAGAAAACAAAGCTGTATTGATTTTTCCTTTATTACCAATTTTATGTTGTTCAATAACCGCACCTGTGGACAAATTCAAAGGACATCTTTAGGCAATTTTTCACAGAGAGGAAAGGATAAATTTTAAATATATTTGAATATAACTGTTATTTGTAGCCTACCTAAGTGTTTTATATTGATACGGATTAATCTATATTCAGCATCAAGAATAAACTTTATTAAAATACACATTTATGTTATAAAAATCGATTCGACACATTCCCATATATATAAAGAAGGAATCACTAGAGAATAGGACGGGGGTATAGTTCAGATTTAGTACCTACATTATCATTTTATTATTTCATATTATAGTATTGATAAATTTAATAGTTTTTCTAGGTTAATAAAGTAAAAAATATAATCCTCCTTTTTTGCTTAACACAGTCGAGTAAAAACACATAAAATACGGGCAAATACAGTAGTATATATAAGATTTCTTACGTAAAGAATTCATAGCAGTTATTATTTAAAATTGTAGCAAAACAAACGACATGTAGGTACAGATGATATCTGTTCAAAAAGTAAAATGTACTATTCATAAGTCACTCATAACAGTTTTATTTTGTGATTACCGAGATGCATGCATAGATTAATGTTCACATAAATAGAAATTGATACTTATAAATAATACCAGTTTTAATAAGTCAAACACAAAAGAAGTCAAAACCTCCTTCGCGCGCCGTTTTGTGTCTTTCTCCAGAATTTTTTCTATTTATACAGGGTGGCCCTTTGGTAGACGTCCAAAAGAAAAATTTAGAAGCCTTATATTAAGGGGTATCTGAATCACCCCCATGTATGTTCCGCGATTATTGATAGTTCAGGAGCTACGAATGTTCAAATATTATTTTCGAAATTTCCACCTTTCCTTGATTTATTTCTTTTATCTCTTGATAGATAACCGTTATGGGTGGTGTTTTTTATGATAATCAATTATTGTAACATCGGCTACTACCCAAAAAAATACGGTTAACCTAGGCATTACGAAACTTAATTAAAACTTGGTCCAAAGTTGAAAATTACTGTTCGGGCTCAGTAGTCAAAAAAGTTGAGGGTATGAAAAAAATATAATTTAGAGGTGCCAGGGATTTCTAAGTGTATTTAAAAACTTCTCAGGACTTTCATAAGCTAAAGTCATCAATAAAAAACAGACCTTAATAGGAGTTTCTTTTCTCATTTCCTTTTATCTATAGAATCGCACAAAAACACTGTGACATTCGAAATGATACCGTGAGAGAAGCCACAAAATAATAAAGTTATTATTAGCTCTCGATTATGATTCCACTGACTCTTTTCTTAAGGTTAATGAATAGATTGTGCAAATATATAAATCCAGGGCTCTTTGGTATATATATATATTTATTTATTTGTTTGTTTTTGTATCTCATATTTCCATGTTATTTTTATATTTTATTCTATATGTATGTATAGAATATGCATGTGTATAAGGCTTGTCGGTCATTGCGATAATTAGATTTGATTTCTTTTTCATTTTGTAGTTCCTAAACTTAATTGTTAAATTTTTCTTGAAATAGCACATCATTTTTAATAATGTCTGTTTAACAAAAGTAAGATTTCCCGCGATACAGGATTATCCTAGTGCGGGTGAGTAGTTAATGTGACATTGTGCGTTCAAATTGTTACATAAATCTATTTACATTTTCATTTTCAAGTAAATATTGTAAAAGTAATAAACCTTTGCTAATGATCGCGATTTTTTTATTGACCTTCGCTTGTGTCTAAAAGCTACGAACAATCAAGTTTCACCGGACTTGAAAAATTGAAATGTATGGAACACGTATTAAATACAGGTGTCTATTACATTTTACAAACACGATAAAAGAACTACAACTAACCCTAGTCAAATGCTCGCCTCAAGTCACGGAGGTTCCGGGTTCGAATCCCGGTGGGACACTCGTCGGACAAATATCATTTTGTGGGACTTTCCCCAATTAGGTTAGAATATTGCAGGCTGAATCCCTTGAAAAAAAGATGATTCTGTGCTTCGGAAGGCACGTAAAGCCGTTGGTCCCGGCTACTCTCTACGTATTGGTTAACCTCTTAACCCATACTATAAACAAGCAATTTAATGGTTATAAGATTACTCACCTTCTACAAAACTGTCCAGAGAACTATAAGGACATAGCAACAATATGAGAATAGACCACCAACAAAGTACAGGATTAAGGGTGGCCGAAGTCGGAACATTATATACCAGAAATATCATTTGTACATTTATTTTAAGGATTTTATTTAAAATAGCCGCACCTAATGGCACTGAAGACAGCTGCTGATGAACTGGCTGGTAGTACACAACCACAGACGCACTTGATATGATAACAGGATGTTTAAATACATTTGATTGTATAACACAATACTACATTCATTTAAAGGAGTAGTGCGTCTATGTCAACATTTAGCTGAATCGCCGCTTCATAGTCTAACTCTAATCTATTATCTATTAGCAACAATTGCATTGTAGAATAACCTATGAGGTACTAATAACATGCGTAGTTTCAAAATAACTTTGACATAAAAAAATAAATATTAAACAGTTCTTACGACCAGTTTAAATTTGATTGCAGTAATATATTATAGCGATTCGAGAAGGATGCGCTAACTTAACCTAAATTAGAAAAGTCAAGCTTTATGCCATTATAGTAAGTTTATTTTAATTGATTTTCTTGTAAGATAAGTAAGGAATTCTAAAATATTTCTTCTTGGTTCAACATTTATATCTACGTAAAAAAACATTGACTGGGGATCAAAAACCTAGTCTGAGTAATATGAATAGAAAAACAAGTCGCCGTCCTGGGAGGCTACAAACTGAGAGCAACTCTATAAATTATAGCCAGGACCAACGGTTTTATGTGCCTTCCGAAGCAGGGAATCAATATTCTTATCGATACATAATTGGATGATTCCGGATTCCACCTTTACTGAACTCACTAAACTGGGGATCTTTTTTAGCCAACCGAAGATTTTCTTTACCTTCTTTTAGGGTGGCTGATGGCTGGGTTCTTCCAGGTTGCTCGCAGTGTGAACTTGGTATTTTCATTAATGGCACTACTCAATTTATCATCCTACATAAGTTTCGTCTTGTAATCTGATGATGAGGTAAGTAACGTAATTTGTGTCTCCTCGGAAGAAGCTGTCTGCAGAATTTTCCAGGGGCAGGATGAGGAAACTTATATTAATTCACATTTGCACAAGCATATCCTTCACGGCAGAAAGAATTTTCCCGTATGTTTTTACAAATACATCAATTTTCAGCCAATCAAAGACTTTGGCCTACTTTGACTGTGGACCCTGTCAGGGTGAGAGGAGCCAACTTACGAAATACCCCATCTAGGAAGGAATGTCTTTCACTGCATTATCATTTTGAATTGAAATCTCATGATGTAATTTTGTGCCTAATTTGGGATTTTCTATTGAAAAATAAACAAAGTTCTTTCAGATTTAGCGAAGAAAATAATATTGATACCCAGGCTCTGCCTTTGGGGTCAGATGGTGGATGACCGTGTGTGAGAGATGTCCCCACATATTATTATTATTTATTTACAAGGCTTATAATAATTTATTTATATTTAGGTGTTGATTCAAGTAATATTTTAAATAGATGCAGCGGGTTTTGCCATGCTCACATCCGCATCGGCGCATGTTTTTGCGCCGCCTAGCGCCTCCGCGTCTGCGCGTTTTTCTGCGCGTGAGCATATCAATCTATACAAGCCCGGAGGGCGAAACTTGATGCTTCGATTTTGCGACACAAGAGTAGTTCAGTAAAAAAAAATCACTCTGTCGGCCAAACAAGAGAATTCGACATCTTCCGCGATTTCGTGATATGCCTAGGGATTTCGTGATATCCCTGATTTTCATATTTTCCTGCGACTATTCATAGTTGGGAGCCTCGTTGATGACTGGCTGAATATAATATTATTTTAAATTTAACTTAACATCACGAGTTTCTAGAATCCCAGAGGAAAAGGAAAAAAAATCTTGGTCTACTTATAAATTACAGGAAAACCTAAATTTACTAGTCTAGTTTAACTTAATAAGAAATTTCTCAATATTTGTGCGTACGAACCTTATACGCATTGGTCTAAGTTCTAGGAAAAGTAAAACTTTTATTTCAAGTGATTAAGTATTACTACTGATTTACAGGAAAACCTTCAAGATTTTTTTTCTCAAAATAAATTATCATAGTAAGTAATATGGTAGTAATGGCAGACTATAATCTAGTCTTTAGTAGCATGGAACAAACAATACTCTTATTAGATAACACACTAGGTACCTACTTAGATAGAATATCGAATCGAGGAAAAATATTTATTTTAGGCCAAACTAAGGTAATAGCTTGCTTCTGTTCGAGTATTAATTGTAGCCTGATGGACCATCTCTGAGTCTGGGGTGACCCATGTATAACGCTTTCAGCATTTGCCAATGCTTTGGTTTCATTATATTTTATAACAGCAGACAGATATTATGCCCAGAAGTGGATGTCTTTCGGCTGAGATGATTGAAAATAAAGGTGGCACTAGAAAAATAAAATCCTGTTTTGGGGGGCGCCACGTGTAGGTATATTTTTACGTTTAAGGTGGTTTAAGGCAACAATTTCCATTATAAAATTAGTTACATTAAAATTCCGCAATATGGCGAGGTTTTATATTTTTCTGGTCGGGCTTTAATGTCATGTCTCTTTTCTATTATTTGTTGTTTTATATAGATGTGACGTATCCCGTGGTTTATGAGCAGTGCCTTCGAGCAGACGGCCTCTGTGTCTAGACGGCCGGGCGTTGGGAATGTTGCGATTATGTGCGTTTACGTTTCGAACTGACATGCTAAGTGGACGTCTGGCCGGCCGCCGAATGAATGCCATGTGCGCTGGAAGTGATATTAGTTATTGCACTACTTTAATTTATACTTATAATATATTCTGAGTTACTACCTACTCCAAAATATCGGCAGTCACCGCCGATACATAACGGCCTCGGAGCTTGGTTGGTGCTTTGATAACATTCATCCTTCGAAACACTAGCAACACTATCGCTGGTTTAGGTAAACGTTGGGTCCGATTCTACGTAGGTATTATCGCGTACTAGTTGCGTATTAGTACATAATATTTTCAGCGCGCATGTGTTTAATAACCCCGCCATTTTATACGCCTTTTTAATATAGCTGTTTCTTTTTCTTGCACAATGCTTATTAAAATATTGTATGATACACGTGCGAAAGATGATTTCCGACTCGTGTCGGCTTATACACTCATCGGAAATCACATACTTTCCGCACTAGTAGCATAAATAGCTATTACTGTTGTTGTGAAGTTACATGATCCCTGATGAGTAACATACGTAGGCTACAGGTAGGTATTTTATTTTATAGGGATCCTTACTAAAACTTCAATAATGTGAACCAAAGTGTAAAAAAATACCTAAATAATCCTAATCTTAATTGAATAGGCTTCGAAACTACTCGATCTTGGTGAAACTTGGCACAAAGATAGAATATACCTTGGGAAAGAACATAGGCTACGATTTACCGCTGGCAAATTTCTCATTCCCATGAGAAAAATTGCAAAATTGACACAAAGATGAATAAGACCTTGCGGAAGAACATAGGCTAACTGTTACCGCGGGAAAATTCCTCATTTCCACGGAAAAAACTATTGACGCGGGCGGGGCCGCGGCGGAAAGCTAGCTTATAAATCCAAATACATTATACCTCAGAATATACACTAAAATTGAATAAAACATACTCGTAATACCTACTTAAATAACCAAATTGATCTACGGTAATGGTAACGCAGGCGGTTTACGGAAGCTCAAATAAATAGTAGACTAACTTATGAAACGAAATAAATAACTCCTCGCAGGTTGTTTGCGCCCGTGCCGCCGGCAAGTGGTCACGCATCATCATGAACCACATAATTCATGGGCTTAAATTGGAAAAAGTGGTCGTAAATAACCCAGCAACCAACACTGTCATTCAGTTTTTTGTATGTAGACATCAATTTGTTCGACTCGTTGCACACGACGATTGCTTTGTTTTGTTTCTAAAGCCAGACAGACACTTAGATACAACTAGGTATTAGTTTTTTGTCGTTTTGATCTTTTGGCCTATGGTTAGGGTTGCCAGTCGGCTCAACGAATGACACAGTTGACAAAGGACCATGCTATACAGCAACTGTATTGTGCTTATAAATTGTCGGCTCAGCAATTACTGAAAGGACATGCTCAGACAACGGTTAAGAACAACTTTCCCAAAGAAATATCGGAGAATCGAAAGTGGAAATGTTAACGCGGGCGGAGCCACGGCGGAAAGCTAGTTAGTTCATAAAGTAACTAGTAGGAGTAGTCTAAAAAAAAAATGGTGGTACCTTATATCCCCGGTGAACATCATACATAGGAAAATATGTCATTCCACTAGTTTTTATAATATTTTCTATACTATTTTTAACCCCGGATGTGTGTCTGTCTGTGGCATCGTAGCTCTTAAACGGTTGCGCCGATTTTGATCTGGTTTTTTTTTGTTTGCTAGGTATCTCGAGAGTGTTCTTAGATATAATCCAAGAAAATTTCTTCAGACATTTGAAGATTATCAGCTTTTTTCTAGTTGTTGAAAGAATCTATTTCGTGGCGGGTGTTATTTAAATTTTTAATTTAATGTTATTACCTTTACCGCTATAAGCCTGATTTTTGTCGATAAGAATTTACTGGCAAGTGATGATGTTATACGTCCGAATACCTATTACTACTGTATAAAAATGTATTGAAATGTGATTAACACATCTAGCAAACACCGTGTGAACTTGTCTGGCATTCGTGTTGAGATTCTCATATGACTGTATTGTATACCTACCTACCTATATGTACTCAAGTAGGTACGTGATATAGGCCTAGACTCCCTAGACTAGACGGAATGCTAACAAAGCTCCTTGGTCTGTGCCTATATACTTCCAGGGGCCTGTTCCATACAGCTACAAATTACTAAGATAATGGGAGATTTTGTGACAGCTTGAAATAAAAAAAAAACGAGCGTTCTTTAAGATTTCCATAGATGATGCTAGTAAAATAATGAGAAGTGTGAGATTTATTGTAGACTTTTTTTTATCGGATTGTACATGGTTCTGACTGAAATTAATTTTAGGATATTAGTTCATTAATTTGAATGTTTTTTTAAATAATAATAATAATAAATTTATTTAAAATAATATTACATTTCATCACACATACAATTTTAGCTCCAATACTTCTATATTTATTACCTCACTTTTTACTAGTGCCATCTGTTGAACCGTTTTGTAAGGATTTTCTTTTCTTAATTTACTACTAGAAAACTTCCCATTAAAAGTAAATCACTGACCAGAAAAATAAAAAGCCTGCTCTAGGTACGTTACATTTTTTTTTTGGGTAGTCACATTTGTTCCTATCAACAATCGCTATTATTTAAATTAGTTCCATTGAATTTTCGCAATATGATGCGGTATTTAATTTAGTTTAACGGTCTATGTTTTATTTTTCTAGCTAAATGCTGGATGTAGCAGCATGCAGTGCAATTATACTTTAATATAACTTTTCCATGTTTATTATTTTGCGTGTTACGGATGTCGTTAAAATATGTTAATTTTTCAGTAAAAATAGTGCAAGTGATGACTGCACTTATAAATGTGACTGTAAGTACGCTAATTGATTGAGTTGCATCTAAATGACCATGTAAAGACAATCTAATAGTAAAATGAGAAAATGTAGCTTTGTGACAGTCACAGAAGAATTAAAACCCTTTTATTTTTCTGGTAGGATCTAGGATTTTATATGAAACTAATTTCATAATGGCGCCCTCAGAGCAGGCCCTTTTTTATTATATTTCTTGTTTATTAAGATTTACCAATATTAGTGCAATTGGTGAAACCGGGTCCAGATTGTCCGTCTGGTCTGGCTATGATGTATGACAGATTGCTGGCCGAGAACCATCTCTGTCTGTCTAGACTGGAAGTAATTATGTTGCTAAGCTTGATACCTATTAGTTACCTACTGTTGTGCTGTGTGAGTCGGTGACGTCAATGTGTGCGAAATCACTAAGGAAGCACCATATATTAAGAAATTAAATTGAACTTAGTAATAAAACTGTGTTGTACAATAAACTGAACTTAGAACTTGACTACTAATAAAACAAATCCACGTCGCGTTTTTATTTGAATGCTATTTTTTAGGATCCATACCTTTAATCAAAAAACGGAACCCTAGTGTACCTACCTAATCCGTCCATCTGACAGCGACTATTCCCTCCGAAACGACAGGATCGATTGAATTGTAATTTGATACACGTACTATGTTAAAATAACGTAAATGCGTGACTAAAATACGTGTAATTAACATAATTCATGAATCTTAAACAAACAAATCACCAGACAACTCAGTCTGTCCAGTTGTTTCGGCTGATTATGAAGAACTTCGTATGTACGGACGGAACCCTCTCCACGCATATTTAACTCGCACGGGTTTTTTATATAATTCTTAGCTACCTTAACTAATTAGAATGCACCTAGACTGTTTCAATTTGATTTGGATCAGTTGAGAAGTTAGTAATTATTTTATTTTCCAACTATTCATTCTCACAAGTTTCGTGAGGAAAATCGCGCTTTTGTGAATTTACCGAAAGATAAACTTTTTTTCTATGTATGGGAGCTAATGCACTGGGCACAGGTGGGCAAGTGAAGGTCGCACGCGCAGGCGGCAACGGCTGCAGACTGCAGGGTCGCGACCTTCACATTCGTTACTGCACTTGGATCATCTGCATCTGCACATCTCTAGGTACTTTTTTAAATACGAAAGTAACTCTGTCTGTCAGTTTGTTACGCTTTCACGCCAAAACCACTGAACCGATTTTCATAAAACTTGGTATGGAGATAGAATAGATTTTGGGAACGGACATAGTCTACTTTTCCCGTGGGAATGAGAAGTTTTCCCGCAGTAAAAGGTAGCCTATATCCTTCTCCAAGGTTTATTCTATCATACCCCAAGGTCAGATTGTATAGAGACCAAGTATGGTGAAAAGTTTCCGCCCCACAGCTCCGTACGCGCTTACAGTTTTTCCCGAGGAACGATGGATTTTTCCGCGATAAACGGTAGCCTATGTGTTATTCTGATGTATAAGCTGTATTACTGTAAATTTTCAATAATATCCATTCAGTAGTTCTTGCGTGAAAGAGTAACAAACATTCATCCAGACATTTATTATACTCACAAACTTTGGCGTTTATAATATTAATAGGATAGGATATTTTAGTAGGATTACCTACCTACCTATACAGGAGCGAGCGGGGGCAGGTGACGGATTAACACATACTGAAAGGACCATGTAGTTAGAATTTCTTATTTTTTAATAACATTCTCAGTCGATGGTTATTATGAGCAACTTTTCCTAGCAATGTTTTCTCGCAAACGAAAAGAAATTTTGATACTCGTAGAATTAATTTTACTTGTCATTTATTTTTCATGTCCGGAAAAGTTTCATATTAATTGAGCATGTCCTTTCAGTTGTTGATAAGTCTTACATACTTAAACTCTTTATAAATCATCATCATTTCAAGACAATAATATCTACTGATACCTACCTACTACATATTCATATACTTTATTACTGATTGTTAAAGTTGGTTCTAATTTCAATTTGCATTAATTTTGGCCGTGAAACAACGCTAAGTCGTAAAATTTTATTTTACTGTCTAGATTTTAAAACTGGCCACTGACACCGCACCGTAATGTAGGTAGCTAAGCCAATCAACTGGGCGAGTATAATACCTATTTGGTATTCTGTGATAATACTAAATACATACATTTGCCCAGTGATATATAGGGTGTAAAGGTGGCATGGCAAAAACTGAAAGAACAAGGATTAATCGATGAATCTGATCATTTTTTCGAAAGAAACTTTTCCGGAAACGGAAAAAAATAGACGCCTCTATACAAACAGTTACTAAAACCTAATAAAATGACAAATATTATGTATGGAGCGTCTAACTTTTTTTCCTTCCGAGAAAATTTCTTAGGGAAAATTGCTCATAACTCTTTCAGTTTTTGTTTTGCCGTCAATTACATTCCGTATGTTTAAAGCACGGAGCGCGGCGTTTCCAAGGGCAGACATCTCCCGAGGGATACATATGACTGGCTTTTCAAGGACACCTGTTGAACGCTCACCAAAGATTAAAATGCTTTACGCCGGAAAATACCCAAAAATAGAATTGTTTTAGAATTATTTGAAGTGTATGGTTGATTATTATTGTGTGTAGGAATGGATATATCACAGTGGTTCTGCCAGAGATGCTCCGCAGCCATCTCCTCCGCAGCACAACCACTTTTAATGCTAATTTAATGACGTAACGAGTAATAATAAGTATAGTTTTTTTTAATGGGACTAAAATTATATAGTATTCCTATATATATTTTAAAGATATAAATAATGTCAAGATGCTTAGGTGGTTCTGCCCTTGAGCATGACATCTAAGCGCGGCTTTCCAACCTCTCTGGAAAATTGGAAAAGCTTTGTCGTACACTTTATAATACAATAACATTTGAGCTGTCATGTCTACCTGATGACCTCTATGGGTCTCGGACTCGTCCGCTTATGTACCAGACAAGGGCAACGCGGACGGGTCACGCCCTTCCTGAAACTGCTCATCTTCTGCTAAATTTACATTGTTTAGTCTCTGTTCCACTTCCACTCGGCTATTTCGAAAGCAGTAAACTTTTTCTAAACGCTCAGAAGTTTGTTGATGACGTCACCTTGGTAAACATCCCGTCTCGTGAATGAGTCTGGAACTGGAATCGATTCGGTAGTATAGTACCTATGTTCTTTGATGTGTGGAGATAGCTTTTGAAATTGAATGTTCGGGAATTAAGAAGGCGCCTACCTTGTCTAAAGCCATTAGTAAACACTTGCTGTTTTTTTCGGAAGCTATAGGTATATTTTTGTCTGTTCTTTCTATCCGTTTATAACAAAAAACGATTATTATATAGCTGAGATAATTTAAGATATCTTTTGGTTGAGATGTTCAGTATAATATATATTTTTACCAGGTATTTACCAGTTTTGTCCAAATTGTAATGAGAAGGCAAGCACGAATAGAATTTGAACCACCATAATAAAAATCTGTCGGTTTCCGCGGAGCGGGATAGGTAAGTACTTACTCTCTTTTTTACTCAATTATGTGTTTATGAAAAATTAAAAGTTTGGTGGGGTTTCCTCGGCCAGTGCGTGGTTTGTTGAGAGGGGTTTGGGGTGGGGGTGGGGGGAGCGGGTGCACAGGAAGCAGCGCAGACAGAGCGCCGCGGACGCATAGCTAATGCTCGGCGCCACCTGCCACAACCCCCCACCTCCTCGAGGTCACTCCGACCTTTCACTGCCATTTCACTCACACTATTTGATGGAGTGAACCAATGAAAAAAAATGTCTATGGAACACCTAGGTGGTCAAATCGCTGAACTACGGGTTGGGATACCTAAACCGCACTTACTGAAAATTTTGAAAATTATGATTCTACTTTTTTTATATATTTTACTTTCAGATGTTAGATGTTGATCTAAAAGAAAGATCAAGATCAAGATCATAATTTTCAACATTCCAAATACATCTGTAAGACTGTAACAGCTGCATGTCATATTTAATTTGAAAAGCAATGCTATTCCACAGCCTTTCGCAGCAAAATGCCAGAAACGCATTTGGCCAAAACACCTATTTTTGGCCATTTCCACAGTACATGTTTCATTTTTACGCTCCAATTTCAGTTTCACTAAAACTGCAACAGCACCTACTAAACTAAAGCCATTTATTTAAAAGGTGTGATTTAATAATCTGGACAACGATTTTGTCGATTTCATTTATTTTATTCGGGGCAAGTATAAGGACTTCCAAAACTTAGCCAGTGCACCTGATAAACTTTCCCGGAAATTAAAAAGAGATTGACTTCTCTGTACCAATTCATCAGTCAGCCAGCCAGTAGACGTCCACTCCTGTACCAATTAAAATAAAGTTTTTTTTATGAAAGGGTCTAAGTTTGTCTCGTTTCCAAGACCCGTTTTATTTTTGGAAATTTGGACAAAACCCTTGACTGATTATTATGACCTTTAAGTATTGTCTAAGCTGCTGTTTACACCCTGTATGAATAGTCAATAAGCTTAGTATAATTTACAAATTACCCTTACCTATTGTTTGGTCTTAAAGTCATGTAGTCATGGCAACCGAGATCAAAGCATCTCGTCAACTATGCCACCTTTCCTTGTCTTAAGAATTTCTGGAATTTAGAATTTAATGTGAGTGAATCATTATACATAGTACGACTTTTGATCTTTTATCAGAAATAATAAAATGCTTGGAACAGGAAAACTTAGCATTCCCAGTTGACCAAATCAAAGCAACATTCTAAAATAATGGGTTTATGTGGTGACTAATCTCATGGGTATTGCGTTCCTGTTTCATCTGAAGAGTGTGTCATACTAGGTCACCGGTCTTCTTGGTAATTATTAAATAACAAGGTCGAAAACGGAATTTAGATAAATGAATTGAAAAAGAGAAACAGTTGGTCGAAGCATGTAAGGAATAACAAATGTATTGAAAAAAAAGTAAAAAGGGTACTCCAATACGTAGTTGACTAACCCTGAAGGGCATAATATTAACAGACCAACTGAATAAATGTTGTCGATCCATGCAGCCGTCGTCGTCGGGTTATAAACACCGGTGTTTACGATTGTCTGCGTTCAGATAACAAGTTTAGTTTGATCCAGACCACGGGTTTATATTTAGACTGTGAATTGGGCATTCCGCTTAAATATAGGCCGTAAAAGACCCCAAAATAGTATGAAATTCTGTACTTAGTCTCGACAGAACATTTAAAATATATGTATAACATCACAACATATATTGTTTGGAAATAGTATTAAAAGGTAACACTAGCACCTATTTTGATTAACAGTATTTAATAGAGGTAATGGAATGGACTTGAAGCAACACTAGAATACTCAAAGTCAATGCCATTCGAAGAGATGAAAGCCAGCATTGGTCTGACAAAAATATTTTAAATTAGGACTTCATTGTTAGTTTAAAAATATAATGAACTAACGATTTTAATTTTTTAAGATCTATACGAATATGGAAGGGATTATAACTAAAATGAGCTAATTCACGGTAGCTAATTAACAACTCATAAAAAACAGGAAAATGCAGTGTACCAATGCCACCATTAAAATTACTTTAAAAAAGTATGTTTAAAAACACAAATTTCCTTTTAAGAAGTAGCGTGCTTGTTGAAAATAACGGGATGCAATAAGTGTCGAGACGGGTCGCGTGAGCACAGAACTGTAAGCCCGTATATTACACCCTGTATGTATACATACATACTGGGTATTACACTGCTGCCTAGCTTCTGTTTATAACTAATGGCGGCTAATCCTGTGCCTTACACCTACCAGTCTAGACAGACTGCATCGTGCATGCACATGGTCCAAGAAAACAAGGTCTTACAATTAGACCACGTGATTGACACGAGCCTACGTCATTTTGCCTATTCATCTTTGTCGAATGCGTGTAACAGACAAGGATGAACAGCGCAAAATGACGTAGGCTCGTGTCAGTCACGTGGTCTAATTGCAAAACCTTGTTTTGTTGGACCATGATCGTGCCTCATGACCAAATAGGTAGTGCTTGCTGGCGTTGACTCGCGGGCGCGGTGCGGGCGCTAAATAGGCTCAAAAACTTCACGATACTATTTTAAATCGAACGAATCAGTTGTATATTGTATCTGCTGTCTATTGCATTTTTCGTGTAAATCGTTTTTTAAGTTGCTTAAATTACATATTATCTACTACTAATATAATAAAAATAACAGATTTGTTTGTAACGGATAGGATCAAAAATTACTGAACCGATTTAAATAATTCTGTCCATTTTGTCACCATTGGAAAACTACATTTTCAGCAAATGACATAGGCAACCTTATACTGTTAAAAAACCTAATTACTACAGAAAAATATTTAAGCACGCAGACACAGAATACCAAATAGTAGTACCACGCGGAGCCACGGGCCAGAAATCAAGTATATATAATATAAGGGCTTTTACAAACATAGCAATCGGAACAGCCTCCATTTAATTGGTATCATTGTGCGGACACTTTACTCATTACAGGCCACATCTGCACATCCTCTCCCACGTCCACATTAAGAGCGTAAATCCTAGAAACGAATGCAAAACATACAATTTGCATTGCCTCTGACATTGCTATGCTACATGGACGCAATTACTTTGTTGCTCTTTATTAGTTGTGAAAATAACGTACATCAAGTTGTCTGTGCACGATATGAGTGCCTAGTTTCAGTCTGTGGTTTCAGGTGAAGTTACTGTGATAATAATTAAATTACCTATTCACAAAACCCATGAAGTCAATAGATGGTTGTTTCCTCTGGTATCATAGAATTGGCTTCTTTCAGATGAATTTTCATGTGTATAATTTATTTTGCTGACGAATCGATATAGTAATCCGAGTAATATGTAGGATTCTGTTCATTGACAAAATGGTATACAAACCCTCTAGCAAGTAATCAATGTACAGCGACGCACTATTATTTATCATGGGTTGCCTAGTAGAAATTGGTACTTTAGCAATAAGGCCGCCTATTTGTACATGTATGTTGTTGTAACTGTATTGTTTGTAATTTATTACTGGTGTGCAATAAAGTATATTCTATTCTATGAAACCTTTTTACAAAATTCTTACAAACTTTTATTATTTTGATTTTCCTGTTGAGCCCTTTCAACTGTTATTGGAAATCGTTGATGAAATAAAATAATCAGAAAAGGCGCGCCAATGTTCGCCGTCCCTTCTGCACCTCATTCGTATATGGCGTGGCATGCATTACCTATTTCTGCGAACAGTCGTGGAAAACGTGAATAGCGAGTAATGACAACTAGTGCTCTATCTCATATAATTAGCGCAACTATTGCGTTTTACTATAATAGGCGGGTTTGGCGTTAGCTAATGATCGGTTTCCTCAATCGAGAGGATTACAAACCTACCACTGCACGATTCGCAGAAACTCGCAACAGAAACGTGGTTACTTAGACACTTAGTTTACTAGAATTTTATTTTATCCATACTTTAACTACCAGCTATAATTGTATAATATACGGTTAATAATAAGCTGATATATAAATTATTTTTGTCGATAAATGGCGAAACTAACTTAAGCTCTGAACGACTCATAATACTAGCCCCTCTCTACAGCTATCTTACCATGACTGACCCTATATCTAAACTTGCTGATAGAGTGGGTTTCGAAGTGAACTTACCTCACAAACCCTGGTGTCGGAATTATAGAAACGCCTTAGGCTTCGGACTTGGCTCCAATAACGACTACATCCGTAGATAGTGGCCGGGACCAACGGCTTTCAGACAATCAGGTCCCACTGCAATGTTCTAACCAAACTGAGGAAAGTCTTACAAAGTTATATTTGTTCGACGAGTCCCCATCGGGATTCGAACCCGGAACCTCCGTAACATCAGGCGAGCTTCTGACCACTCGACCACGGTAGATTTGCAAATTAAAGGCCAGTTTAACATTAACATCTCATGTTTAATTCAATACATTAGTGCACTATAACTGATGATATACAATAAGGAATACTTAAATATTGCCTTTACTAATATACATATTATTATTTAAATACGACATTAAAAGGCAAACTTATACAATAAATTACATTTTTAAAAACAAGCAGATATTTCATATCAGACGCAAATTGAACTAAAAATGTAGCCAAAATTGGTCTAAAATTAGCCAAGTTTAATTTACCCTAATTGATTAAGAACAAAAACATCACATGATCATAGCAGTCTTCAGATTCGAAAAAAACGTAAATCTTCTAACAATTTAATTATTTTATCACGACGAATAAATGCATTTTCTGAAGAAGAAAATAAGTATTATACATTCAGGTATAAGGGTACTATTTGTACAAGTAATACAATAATAGGCTACAATGCTCATAAATGCTGGGCATCCAGTATCCAGGCAATACTTATAATAATGCATAATAGCAATCAACAAAATCAATAACAGACTCGTCTGTGACAAAACAGCAAAAAGAAAGTAAGAACTACAACTTTGTGTTTGTTTTTTTGTCATTTTAGCGATGCATTATGATACATGGAAATCGTACCATAAAAGGGGTCTTCACTTGCATCAAATCGGGCAGTTCTGATTTTTTTATATGTTGTATGTAATGAGGTGGTAATGACAAATATAATTTTTCCAACTCGAAAGCCTTCCGGAACATTGTAAAATTCATGAAAAACCATTAAATTTTTCAGTTTTTGCCATTTTTTACCACCAAGGACCCGTTTTACGGTAGAAGTCACTATGAATTCTTTTAAAGTAGACTAAATTTGCAACAAAATGAGAATAGTTGGGTCTCGATAAGCTGAATAGTTTCAAAGATACAAGCTGTTCCAAATGTTTGCAAAATTTCTTAAATAATACAATTTAGAGTTTAGGGTGTCTGTCAAAAATATTTTTCTACTAAAGGTGTGCTTTTTATTATTTTTATATATAGTATAGGGTATATAATTATTTATAATAAAAAAAAAACAAAACCATAATACAAATTTTTTGCAAACATTTGAACAGCTGTATCTTTGAAACTATTCAGCTTATCGAGACCCAACTATTCTCATTTTGTTGCAAATTTAGTCTACTTTAAAAGAATTCATAGTGACTTCTACCGTAAAACGGGTCCTTGGTGGTAAAAAATGGCAAAAACTGAAAAATTTAATGGTTTTTCATGAATTTTACAATGTTCCGGAAGGCTTTCGAGTTGGAAAAATTATATTTGTCATTACCACCTCGTTATATACAACATATAAAAAAATCAGAACTGCCCGATTTGATGCAACTCAAAATGTACCAATTCCATGGACTATTACAAGAGGTTCGCCAAACGCTCGGGTTCGTTTCTGGTGCGGTGGCTGTCCGTGGCTATTCAGCGCGGGAACGCAGCCAGTGTGGCACGGGCGGGCACCTTTGCTCTGGAGCGAAGTTGGGCGGGCTGTTAGGTTAGGCAGGTGAGCGCGGTGTATTATCTCATTCTAACGCATAACTGCGTCCCTTTCGTCTTTTGTCTTCGTCGCCAAGTGAAATAGGTGCCTTAGGTTGACACTTATATATATTATAAATATATATTTAATGTTTATGTTTTTTGTGTTATTATAGTGTTGTTAAGTTTCTTCGTCGTCTTCCTCGTTGTCCTGGAAGGCCTTGGCTGGTGCCTGAAGCAGCTTAGACCTGGTCGCTAGCCGCAGGGTGGCGGGGCCTAGAGTATTGCGCACCTTCGGTAGTGGCACCAGCGGGGGCGCTGAAGACGACCCGGGGGCGCCAAGACCTACCTTACCTTCGTTGCCCACGAGAGGTATCTGGAACAAATATATACAAATATGAAGTTTTGTGATGGGAGAGCGTGGTTGTTTGCTTGCTTATCGTGTGGATTTAGAAGATAACAAACACCGGTGTCGGAATTCTTGAACCAACGCTTAAGGTTTCTGACATGGCTCGTGAAACGACTACATCCGTAGACGGTAGCCGGGGCCGACCGGCTTTACGTGCCTTTCGAAACACAGAATCATCTTTATTTTCGGACAATCAGGTGATTCAAACTTTGAAATACGTCGAAATAGTCTCGAATAAAATATAATTTTCCAAGAAAATTATAAAAAGGACGCAGGTAAAATTCAGGCAGACACTAGGTAAGTACCTATATGTTATGTACTAGTAATAAGTAGTTCACTTTTGTACATCTTTTACAGCTGTCAATGAACGGTTGCATTTATATCCTATTCCAATTCAATCAACCGTCTAGAAATGGTTGCGGGCGATTCAAAAATTACACCTTCGTAGAAAAACTGCGCCTGACTGGCCACGACCATTAGACCAGAAACGATGGACACACATCAATTACATTTTACGACAGACAGACCAACTATGTTATTAGAGATAGCCTACTGTGTATGCATAGAATAGCAAAAAGCTCAACGGATATGTAGGAACATTTGATTCGATTATAGGGAAAACTCTATCTTTCATTTTACCTACTCGTTGCCTGCATCTGTCTTTAGAAAACTATATACTTTAACTACAGACTTTAACCTCTTAAAATGGTTTTTTTAATGCATCTGTAGGTAGAAAGAAGGAGCTCATGGAAGCTTCAGAAAGAGCGGTTAGGGTGGCAGGGTATTGGGCAAGACAACTAAGATGTGACAACTAGCCATCGACACGATAGAAGAAGCCAACGGTGCTTTTTCAATTACCATCAGCTGGAATAGCGGTGAAACGCAAACAAACATATCCCTCCTTCTGCAGTCGAGTAAAAAAAACAACACAATGTGAAGGACCAGGTCATTAAATCGCCTGACAAGCTTAATTTCGGGATATACATAAAGGTTACGTATTAAAAAATCAAAACATCATTGAGCAAATTTCAAAATAACAACGAACAAATGAACAAATTTTAAAATATCAATGGTCATTTGACCAAAAGTTCAACTGACCAAAGTCTGGAATATCAACGTTTAAATTACCTATGACACTATAGGCCAAATCGTTTAAAGATTAAAAGGATTTTTGGTTCATTTATTAATTATCAACTGGTTTCACCAGCCAAACCAAAATTGCCTTATTACCTATATGTTACCGGCCAAACCCAATTTTGGGTCAAACTAGTTTTGCCTAGGCTAAACTGGGTTTAGGTAAGGTTAGGTTTGTTTAGGTTAATGTGTAACCTAACACGAAGGGTGTGGCGAGCGATTTGGGCTCGCTACGCTCGCCCACATCGCTTCTGCCATACCCTTCGAACCTATACTATCCGAAGTAGGGGTGCCCTGAACTCCCGTGCTCGCTTCGCTCGCACCCGCCTGGTGAACTAATTTAGCCTAGGCCCTATAACATATGTAAACGTTTATAATTGCAAACTAGCTAATTTATTAGACTGTGGAAGGTAAACAAAACACTGAAGAATTCACGATAATAAAACTAGGAATGATTTGGCACTTTAAATTTTGATCTAGCAACTTTTGATCAGTCGTCCATTTGATGACACATACATTTGGATTATAATTTTTTTCTAAATAAAACATTTGGTCATTTAAATGTTGTTATTTCAGTTGTTGTTCTTTTAAAATTTGGTCAATGAAGTTTTGATTTTCTAATATGCAACCTACATAAACCAAGTATGAAAATAATCGGCTTTGGCATCTACAAACTACTTTTTATTCAGTAAGAGAATTTTTAGAACATAAGTTAAGCTAAGCTGCCTGGACTGAGAACTTTATTATTTGCATGTCATATTGTTGAGTGTGGAAAGACTTAGGTATTATAAATATTGTATTCAACAACATGTGTATCCCATTCTATGCAAAAAAAAATATCATTAACATTACAACTGAAAAACAATTTAATAATTTAAAAAACATTTAACTGTTCACAATTTCAATATTTGATAGGCTATATAATATACGGCATGAGTGGTCTAACTTATTCTATTTCGAATAAAGTTAGTGCAATTATTAATTTTAATATCGCAAAAATATTTTATTTTTGGACCATTACTTAGCAGTGCGATCAATTAATTTTAGATTATGATTCATAATTTTTAAAGTGGCTTTAAATTAAACATCTTAATGTGCGGATGTTGCCCATACATATACCTACCGTCCGTGCGAGACAGTTTATGAGTGTCATAACGATAGATGACGGGAGACACAATGTAATAGGTGAACAGCCTAGCTAGACGGCCGGAAGACCAGGTTTCCTGCGAGCGTTGTTATTGTGGTCTGCATCACCATACATGGCACGACGCCTGCGCGCTACGGATAACTGGATCTGACATTGTGTTTGTAAGTATTTTTTACAGGATACGAATCGCAGTTGCGATAATTCACTTAGCAGCCGAATTCTTGGTACCTAACCTAATAAATAAATTTAACTATTTATTTGTCGCAAGCAATTTTTAATGTAATTTACAACAAGAAATATACATGGTGTTAGGGGCGTGCAAATACATAATGGTTTCCAGAGAAAGAAAATATTCTCGGAAGCGAAAAAAAATCGATACGTATATAGTCATTTTAATCAAGCCACTTACAACTGTATAAGAAACTGCCAAATTAAATCCGAGAATCTTTTAAGTCATCACAAGCAAAGCCAGGGGATCCGCTTAGTATTAGGCTGTGGGGCGTCGACATGGTTCAAAACAACTTCATATATGGCGTGTTCAATGTCGCTCAGATGGCTAGACCATTTTTTTATCGGACGTGCTCCTAGTAACAATTTCACGATGAATAACGCGACAGGAACTATAAACCTACTAGTCAAGTAAAAAATACAATTTGATAATTAATTTGCGTCCGGTGTAGCACATACAAGTGTGTTTGAAGTATGAATTTAAAGTCAAAGGGATCAGTGTATAAAAGGCCTTGTTCGAATCCATTATCATAAAGTAATGAAACAAGGTGGCATAATGTTTTACAAGCTTTTACAAGGCACAAGATACGGCTGAGCAACAATCTTAATATGGGCATTAGGGACAATTACAGTAAGACGCGGTCGTAAGGCGATGCAGTTTAGATACGGGACGAGACCACTGCCGGGTCGGTCACGTCATTATCGTCAACTTTTGAGTTGGTTAACGCTATTTTTAGCATAAGTATCCTGAGGTATACAGGGACACGCTGTACAAACTACTTAAATTTACAAAATCGATGATGTTTTGAGATTCATCGGAGTAAAAAAAAATTACAGTTGTTTTCCATATCGATGATGATTTGAGATTCGATTGAGTAAAAAAATTACAGTCATTCTCCACGTGTTTATTAGTCCTTATGTAAATACGCAGTCACGTTCAAATTCTATGTACATGGCTACTCCTTGCTTCTAGGATACGAAAAGCATAAGAGATGTAACAATAAATTTAAAATTAAAAAACCCCCCCCGCCTCGCCGCAAAAACGTCGTTTCGATCCATATCTATAGATTCACAATACTACAGATTTTCAATTCAACAGAATCCCATTTCTTCTGATTCCCATTTCTATAGATTTCCGATTCAATAGAATCCAATTTCTCCTAATTTTAATGTCTTAAGGTTCCCACTGCTACTTTCGATCCAACAATCTTCAAATTTCTGATTCTACAAGTTCCCATGATCAATGAACCCGCATAGTAAGCTTATAATCATTCATCACCAATTTTTGTTGTAAAGCCCGACTGATCCTTTCAACAACTGGAAAAGAGCTGATAATCTTCAAATGGCTGTAGATATTTTCTTGGATCATAGCTAAGAACTCTCTCTATTATGACACCTTGCAAACAAAAAAAAAACTAGATCAAAATCGGTGCATCCGTTTAGGAGCTACGATGCCACAGACAGACACGTCAAACTTATATATAACATCTCTCTTTTTCGTCGGGAGTTTAAAATTCATGATGTCGTAAACTAAGGGTGCGGGCGTAGCTGTCAATAGTTTGTTTAAACGTGCATTCGTATTACAGTTACAGTATTCTGTATTCTAGCTTGTGCAAACGCCATCTCTTCTACGATCATGTGTGTCAAGTCCACCCACTAGTGTTAGGTCAACAATTCTACTCACCCCAGAATAAAGGTTAGACTCAAGTCCTCTAGTAGCGACATAATAGCAGCTGGCAACAACACAGGCCAATCTCGTATCCGTCTACATAGACTCGTTGACTCAGCGATCCACACTTTAGATACGGCTCGAGTACGCGGTGCAATTTAAATTAGACAGTGTGGGAATACTTGATTGCAACTGATGATATCTCGCTCGTCTGTCATCGGCGTCTTGGCAGCCTTGAGATAGCCATCTAGCCAGACGACGGTTTGATGGCTTTAGCTGATAGCTTGCTTTAAAAAAATCATCGTTGCATTATTGTCGAACAAAGGTAAAGTTGGGCAGTGATAAAAGTTTTGCAGGTCTCGTTTTGCTGGTTAAGACCACTATTACGTGCAATGAACAATGGAAGATATTTCCGTCATTGTTAATTTAAATTTAATATAAAAATTATCAAATTACAATAGCATTTAATATACCTAAATAACCCTAAATTGGTAATTTCTCTTGATTAACCTCAGACTAGGCATAGCACTGGCAAGAATTATCGTAAAAATATATACCTTTATGGAAACGACCGGCAGATATTTACGTGAATATTGATCGGGACACAACTACTAATCTGCTATTTGTAAGCAGACTGCCTTGGGCCATTTAGACAGAGTAACAAGAGCATAACATGGTACTTATATTATTGAATACAAAATGTTTATTATTTACAGCCGTTTTATTTATTTTTTTAATAATCGCGGTTACCTGAATATAAGGTTGACTCGGCAAAAATATGTTTATATGGAATAAACGCAAAAATAGACTGACGACATCTAGCAGTCAAGATACCGTACTCGATCGGCCGGATATTATTATATCAAACGATAATATATAAAGAGGCGACTAAAACGAAACGTCATTAGCGCGCTTTTACTTTTAAATTGTGTTTATTTTGTTCATATACTACACACAGAGAACAGATATAGATTTACACACAACAGTCAAGTATAATAAGAAAACTACTTTGCCAGCTTAATCAGTTAGTTACCATTATGTAGCATTTTGTCAAATTTTCTAGCATGTTAGTAAAGTGTTTATTGCGTACTCTAGCATTCACATCAAACGCAAACCTTTGATGAAACAGGGATTATTCACAATGAATTCCAAGTATTCTAAAATTATATTCACGTCCAGGCTAGTTAGTTAGAATCACTATGCAAGGCTAGCCAAGTGTTGCGAAATAACCAACAGATCAGTCAAAGACTGCACTCGGTAATGGTGGTGATTCTCCTAAGTCACACACTAAACGAAACCGACTAAACTTAAAGTCGCAGTCATTTACGTTCATATGGGAACAAAAAAAGGGTCTGGAGAAGAATGAATTATATCCTACTAATATTATAAACGCGAAAGTTTGTGAGTATGGAAGTATGGTAGTCTTTCACGCAAAAACTACTGAATGAAACTTTACAATAATATAGCTTCTACATCAAAATAATACATAGGCTACTTTTCACCGCGGGAAAATACTTCTTTTTCACGGGAAAAACTGTTAAAGCGGCGCGGGCAGAGCTACGGGGAGGAAAGCAAGGAAAGCAAAGCAAATTAGGCATTAGTTTAAGTCGGATATTTTCTCATGTACCTAAACCTAGCTAGTGCGATCAACGTTTTAAATCGATGTTTGATGTATATTTTAAATTGATAATCCCCTTTCGTTCTTAAAAGTGCGAAAGGACGTATTATACTTTAAATTTAAGTTAGAGCGTAAAATAAGTAGAATTACGGCCAGTGTGTGCATAAATCATGTATGACGAGACGCGCATACGCACTGAACAAATGACGTCGCCGTGCAGGGAAGTGTTGCGTAAGGCTCATTAACTTCTATTTATATAGCACACTTCGTTATTATAACTAGTTTTCAATACACGACCTAGGGCTTTAAATTGCGACACTTTCTGGTACTAAATCATAATATTAGCGAGATTGTTGTTATCAAGTGGGTTGTAAGGTCGACAACGAATGCACAAAATCTAGCATCAGGTACAATGCGTTTATTGGCCAAATGCGTTTCTGGCATTTTGCTGCGAATTGATCCGAATTATAGAAACAAAGACCTCAAGCTCGTCAAATAGATGTTTGTATAATGTTATGTCTTCTGAAGTATAATAAATAAAGTAGACTCAAAAGTCGCCAATGTTATAAGTCGATTTTCTTTTTTGAAGAGTAGGTAATGAAAACCAGCCACAATAGGAAATGTAGATACTAAAAAACAAATTTAAATGTAAGTAAGACCTAAGATGGTGAACGACAAGTAAGGAGAAAAAACAAAACTTAGTAGAATTACTTTGCTCCATAAAATAAAAGTACGACTGCTATAATATAATGTATATTTTTCCATACATTGCGATATGAAATTGATTATGAACGCGGTATTGCGAACGAGTTTAAGAGTAGTAGATAAATATCAGCCAGGGCGGAAAAGCCCTTGGTCATTTTACAAACCAGTCCATACTTAGGGAGACAATAAAAAGTTAGTGCATTCCGGCGTATTGCTGATTGCTAGTTCAGTCAGAATATATTGCAAGAAGTGAAACAGCCCATGTGCACTTATTTCATTAGTTCAAAATTACTTTATCTTGTTATCTACTACGAGGCGCAAAATATACCTAGTTTTAAAATTTTCATCGAATCTTACTATCTTCTGCGTATTATTTTGGTCTACCTATAGAGATATTTTTTCTCAGGATTGAACACTTTTGTTGTGTATGGAACTTTATTTTAATTATATTAGAAAATTTGGTAAATTATACATATACATAACGCGTGTTAGTAAGCACACCAAAACCTAAACGTTTTTTTTTCAGCACTTCCAGCTATTGCTTCTAGATTAAAACTGTAATTGAGAACCGGTAAACTATAGTGCATAATATTTCAGTACAGAATTAATAAATGACTCTTTTATTTGTGCATAATGTCAAGTGATCAGTGAACATGGGCACGCACTAGAAAAGGTAACCATTGCAGACTTGTTGGAAGCTGGGTGGTATCTTTAAATGGCTCGTAATTAGTACGATACGATTGAGCATGTCATTACATTGCCACAGATTCGATTTGTGGATCAGTTACGCAGACTGAACGATAAATCTTACAATTATACAGAAAACGAGTGTTTTGAAAACAATTCAATGTTTATAAAACAACTATTCTATGGTGCTGAAGATAGTTCAGGGAAATCTTGTGTTACAAACTCGCGCAGCTTTTCATAGTTCTTTGGTTTTAAACAAAAACGTGAATTATATTTAACGTGCTTTATGCCTTCATACGTAGCTCATGGTGGTAGTGAAATAGGTCTATGCTATGCTCCTCCCTTGAAAGGGAAGACTTATCAAAATATCCATGGTCAGCAGGCAAATTAAGAATCATAGCATCTAATTTTAGAAAACAAACAGCACGACTCGACGTCAGGAATATATGTTAAAAGGAGAACATGTCCTCGCATCAAGGTACAGGTAAAAATATGAATATTTATATCTGGAGTATACAGCAATTTAACGAGTAAAAATATAAAGAGTCCATGAGACAATTTTTACGAATGACTTTACTTTAGTTTACTCGTATGTATTCACCCTGATCCACAGTAGGCTCGAGCCACTCGGTAGGGACATATTAATATGGGCTGTTAACGATGTATTTGCAAATTACTTTAAGGACAACAATCAACGGTTGCTTGCTTATTTGTGGGTTTCAAACCAAGCAAATGTAAACGTTTGCATCAATCGACTACTTAAAAACTGCGCATTTAACATGACCAAAAACCAATACACATTTGATACTAAAATGTTGTAGGTCTGTTGGTAACTGTTTGTCATTCAATATGCAACATGTATTGGGCGTACATTTATCTCAAACGAGTGAAGGATGTGGATGCAGCGAAACCTCGTCTCGTGTCTGTCTTGTCTTATTATTATGTTGCACGTAAAGCTGGCGCGACTCAACGAAATGCGTCTGCATTCCAAATTTTCATATCATCTTCATCAATATTCCGAATTTCAATCGCTACATATGCAGTTGGCAAAATTGATTGAATTCAAATTAGTCGGTTAGAGACAGTTATTAAGTTTTGTACTTGTCATTCAAAACAATCAGTTGATGAAAGAGCACGGAACACAACTATAACTAAAAGACAGAACAAAAAAAATAGATCCCCTTTTGCTATTTTAAATTTTAACTTTTAAGCAGCCGTGTAAAAACTTTTACAACCATAGGTCTGGTCATATTAACTTTCCCTTTCCTAATAGGTACATGGTCTACCTGGCCCAGTGAAGGATGGTCGACTTTAATTCGAATAACCGAAAAAAAATTGACCTTAAGACACCTTAAGAGCGCTCGTATTCTGTAACGGGAGGGGTGAATTTTGTAGTGCGAGTGACGATCCGCATTTGCTGGCTTATGTACATTGTGAGAATGTGACTAAGATTGGTTGTACACGAGGAGAGTCGGTCGCTTTAGTTATCTTCGCAGCTGACCGTATTTTACAGTACTCTACTGTCTAATCTAAATTGACCACCTACTCTACCCTGATTGAGTGTTTTCGCTAATTTTAGTCGAGATTAAGGTGTACTAAAGTAAATCGTAGTCCGTCTAGCTCGTTAAGCATGTCCGTCACTCAGTGTCGCCGCATGTTGCTCATACAAGCCGTTCGTGCCCGGTAAGCACTCGTAAAGCGACTCAACTGGGGACGCCAATTTGTATGCAGATGCAGGAACATGCAAACCGCACTGCACATTATCGTCCAGCGATATAAACCATTGCGGTCTTAATGCTTCTGACTGGCTGCTCACGTAAAGGTGGAAACTGAATTTTTTTTCACCTACGGTTTATTTAATTATTACTATTATGCTCAGATTTATGTCCACGTCTATCGGAAGTGGTTTAATAGATCCTCAAAATATTAGTATGGTACTATTCATCATGTTTTTTAATAGATTAAAAAAAATAAGATCTCAGACCTAGTCATAGAGTTTACAGTCAGTCTGAAAATAGCACTCTTAGGATCTTAAAAAAAACTTTATAATTGTAATAGTATAAATTAACCAAGTTATCGAAGTAGTAAGAAGAGTACTAAATAATGTTAGATAACAATGCGACCAAAACAAAAAATATTTCCAAACATAAATGTTATAATATAGTTTTATAGTTATAGTTTTATTATTTCGATGTAATGACATAAACCCTTCTCGATGTGAAAACTTTTCACAGACCCTATTTTATAAACAAAATTAGAGATTTTGTATACAGACAGGTTACGATAGTTTATCACTAGATAGGTCCGTATCAAATGTATACCTTCGATCGGTTTAGTAATGCCACATAATACCACAGGTAATACTGGTACTGAATAAGGCTTTTTTTATTCCGTCATTAATTCAGATATCGAAAGTTTCTATTTACACAAATTTAGAATGTTATGGTCGCGGACAGCAGTAAACATTGGAATTCAGTTCGTCGAGCCGTCGTCGAGCCCACACCTCGCTCGTTCCAGACACGGCTGTCTCAGTTGGTGTTGCGCATAAAAGCCTTCCTGTATCTGTGTACAATCATGTACAATCGAGTAGTTAGCATTTGAAGTGGCAATACGCATTCGAATAAAATTGGTAACGTACTTTTTTATCTTTGCAAGCTTTTTACGAGTGCATTCTAAATGTGAAGGTTAGTACAAATATGCGACGAACACGGATTGAAAAATATTTTAATAATAACAACGTAGAATACAAGGTGGAAATTTTCATCCTTCGCCAGGAACTAAAATAGTTAAACTAACATAAAAATAAACATTGTATATTGGCTTTGGCGTGAAGAGATTATGCATGCAATGTATTTTATGTACACAAAAAATTAACATGTCTGGACCCAAATTTTAACGTCCACCACAATACTGCGAAGTGCATCGACCTCAAAATGAAATGCATCTGTTGAATGATGAAATAATTAAACAGTGTGCATTGCAAGTTTGTGCAGGGTTGCCTCCATGTATTCCAAATTATAAGATGAACTATAGGCAAGATTTTGGCCAATCTACTACAAACACCAATTTGGTACCCTATTGTCCATTTCTTCTTGTTCGTCTGTTTCCCCGTTCGTCTTCTTAATAATTTGACATCGGAAAAAGTGATGTGTAAAATTATAGACAGTACGTGGATAGTACCATCCACAGGTACCATCAGAGCAAAATTAAGGAATAGCAAACCTCAGAATAATAATAAGCAGCGAAGCGCGCAGTATTTCCTTGCTCTTATAGCAATGATGAAAGTATTATTTGCCCCTCAGGCGTCGTCTCCTTCACGATGTTTTTCAATATCAACGGCCGTGGTTCGAGGCTCCCTCGAGCCGCCGCTAGACGCGTTGGTATATGACTTTTTTTTGGGGTAGAGTCTTCCGCTCCCCCGCAAGTCCGGTGAAGCTTGATCCGTCGTACTTTTTTGACTCAAGCATGGTCAATTAAAAAAAAAGGAAATTATTATTTGTAAGTGTTAATTTTTTTTCATATCCGCGAATAATGTAACACCATTATCATCATTTCCGAGAAAAGTAGTTTCGGGAAGACTCCGACTAAGCCGCGACTTATACCGTGTACGGTAGCTATTATACGAGAGCAATATTGAAGCGGGCAGTTCAGGTAGCCCTGTGAGGCATGACCCGCGGGTGTGTTCGGTGTCCGAGCCAGTCGCGCGGCTATTTCGCATTGTGTCTGGCGGCGGCGGCGGCGGCGGCGAGTGGCGAATCCAAACCGGCCGCCGCCGCCGCCGCACCGTCATGAGTTATTCCATTTTAACTATAAAATCCTTCCACTTTTGACTCCCTAAACACTTTATGAAGGATCTTTTAGTGATGTTCTAAATAATTATATCAACTCCAGAAATAAAAAAAAATCTGATTGTAAAATGGGCATTGTTTTGGAGATAAAGAAGTACTGAAGTGTGTAAATATTTCTACGATCAAATTGAACATCATTTGGAGTCGAAATAACGTCTGAAGATGGTAAAGCCCCATACAAAGAGTACCTATCTAACATTAAAGAGACGTAATATAAGGCGACCTGATCCTGTCAACATCTCAGTGATTTGGTACTGAGATATTTTCGTTTTCCGTCAGTTTCGACCAAATAAGTAATCAATAGAAAGCTCTATGCCATTCGGAGCATTCACAACCCCGAGCGAGACAACCCCCCGCACCTCAGCTAGTTGACAGAATTATTCATTAGCAGTCTCTATCAAAAACAATTTTCTTCGTTACTCTTTCTATGGCCCCACCCACAACATACATTGTTCGAAGGCAGTTGAAGTGGAATAACCCACAGCCAACGCGCCATCCCCCGTCTGACCGCGACACCAGCCCCGATTCCGGTCACACCATCAAACTAAAATCACAGTTTTTTTTTTTAATGGAGGTGCCATTACGCGGTTTTGACTTTCTGCTTTTATGACCATTTGCACCCACTTGTCATTTTGCTCTTTTGACACTTTGCTCCGAAAAGAGGTAGATATTATATTCTTTGGTTTATTTAATAAGTTTCCATCATTATTAGTATTTTCGTCACCATTTTCACACCACAGTATGTGAATGTCTATTTTAATGTCGTATTTTTAAATATTATGGGCTTGCTCTTGATCTCAATCTGGCCCACATTGCGAGCGAGATGAGACTGAAAAAATGCCTGTTCACTCTGCCTTTAAAAAATATATTTTAGTTCAACAGAATGTTGTGTAAATTGAGGTCATATGCTTACTAATTTATTTTTAATTGTGGCACTAGATGCATTTACCTGAAGCGGCTTCCAGAAGCACCCGCCCGTCACTGAACGAATTTTGATTTTTGGCCACAATAAAAAATCATTTTGCGGGTTGCTGTCAATATTTTTTAAAGTTACGGTTAATGGCATTTTAAGTGGATACTCCTGATTCGTGAACCTCAAAGAAAATACCAGTTATTATAAAAAATACGACAAATTTGAAAAAGAACAAATTAAGTTGTAAGCAAACTATCTCCATACAAAAAAGCATACCATGCCGACGCTCTGTTACGACTTGTAAGAAGGAGAAACAGACATACTTTTGCATTTATAATATAAATATAGATCAAATGGTAAATAAATATGCAAGTATCTGACAAACATTTCATAGGTTTTGTGTCAAGTCGACTAACAGCCAATGGCCCAATGTTTTCGACAGAGGCTTATAATAACATGCATTATAATAACATGATTAAACATCTTCAAAAGACAACAATAAGATACATACAAAAAATACTCAAGGCAATATAAATAACCGATACAGCAAGCAATAAAGTCTGACCTACGTCATTTACGTATTTCTTGACACGTTAATCTAGTGGTGTCCATAGGCTGTGGTTGTAAGCCACAAAGTGTCTTTGAAAAGCGTTCACAGCACATTAAACCGGCGTGAATTACACCGCACTTAACTATCGTTATTATGAGAACGTAAAGCAATTACTATTTTTGCACAAAGCTATTAGTACTGGTACATAAATTTAGGGTAAGACTCGGCGATAATTTTGTTATAAACTAGAACATTTATAAATATTAATGAGGTTTAAATGCAAGTAGTTTAGCTTCACAAATAGTAGGGAGGCGGAGTTACAAAAAGTCGTCAAATAACGATTTTCGTTGGACTGAGCAGTATTATACCAACAAGTGGTATCGTTGGATTCAGTGATGTTTCTTTAGTAGGAAAAGTGACGTTGTCGCTTTCTAAAGTGGTGGAGTGACGTATTATGACGTCACAAAGATGGCGACTCCTAGTCTCAAATTCGGTCGATTTACTCAGTAACTACTTAACCTATCACGACGTGAGAGGTGTCATATGAAAGGTATTTTAATACTTAACAAAAGATGTCTAACAATGTTCAGTGTCATTTGTATAATTTGAAAGATAATATTAAATATATGAAAAAAAAATTGTGTTTTCTTTTTTATAAACCAAAAAACGCAATTTTATTGGTTGAAACTACTAAAACTTTATTAGAAAGTTATCTTGCTACGTCTTTCATCTATAACATGAACTTTGAATTTTTGAAATTGGTTGATAAATGACTACGCTACAACCATTTTACTACAGGCCCAACAAGCGTGCGAGAGATGACTCACACCTTATTAATAGGGAATTTCGTGCAAATATTTGTATAGGAACCACTTTAAATTGGACAAGTCAATGAAACTTTGTACAATAGGTGGTCTTGAGTAGAAATCCACCGTGAACCATCACTCTCCCCCTCTCAAGCCGGGGGGAGAGGGGTAAAGTCGAGTTTCACCGCCCTTCTTGTTGACGCTTATATTTCTAAAACCGTATGTGCTAGGACAAGTTTGGTATCATTTTCGGATAACTCGTTAACGTAGAATTCATTTTTGATATTATAAAATAGGGTTGCCATACAAAAAAACTAAATTATATGATAAAATTCGCAAAACACGACTGAAGTTTTTCTACATAAATGTCATTTGCTTTCCCATGGGATGGTATGATGTCGATGCACAGAAAACATGGTCAGGTAGCAGCATTCACAGGCTTTACAAATATATAACTTATGTTGCAAATTCCTTTATAAAAATGGATTTAAAAAGTTAATTGTATGCGCGACAGATGAGTGTATAGACATGAAACTAGCTCCGAGACCAAATTAGTCCCAGAAACAGCGGTGGTAAGGGTTGCGGTGTTATGGCAGAAATGTTGTGTGTAGGTGTTGCACAACCTTCCAAACAAATAAAAGATGTAGAAGATAGACCGGCCCGGGCAAACGCTAGGAGATAGAGAAATGTCGCCGTAGTGAAACTTGTAGGAAACCTTGGTGAGACTTTGAAAGGTGACAAAAAACAGACCAAGATGACTGACTTCAAGGTACTGGCAACCGCTGGCAACCCAGCAAATAAAGGAAAGCGGGGCAGATGATATTTCTGAAGATCAGTAATAGAATCAAGATCTAATTTTCTTTTCTTGGCTACAGTATTTTTTATATCCCTGTTTAATTTCTGCTCGGGTTCCACGTCTTTAGGGTAAAAGCTAAAGCTGTTACATTGCTGAAACTCAGAAAGCCTTGTGATGATCCCATATCCTGATATCTTTACTGTGTGTAACATACCTGATATCTTTACTGTGTGTAACATACTAATTAATTGCTCGAAGTAATGATACTTAGCTGCCTCGTCAGCACGTCAGGTTGACGGATCAGCTACCGTAAGTTTGACGGATCAGCTACCGTAAGTTTGAGGTAGATGACTATACTAAGGGTTAGAAGTTGGGAAAGTATATGAACAGTAGGCAAGTAGGATCATTTACAATAAATTGTTTCAAGTGCATTTTTCATTGTAATCGAATTGACACAGTGAGGTTAACATTTGCGAAGACCAGTATTTTACCAAAAATGAAGCGCTATTCGTGGCCTCTTATAGATCCTCATTCATGCATGCAGGAAATAAGCTGAACAAGTGATAGGAGCGTCCTCGTTGAAGTAAACACATCACACTGTGTCCGAGTTGTAGCTTCACCGGAAAGGTTCTCCTTGTTTTGGATGATTTGGGTCCGGAGTATTTTCGAAGCAGTCCATTTGACCAAGGCAAATCATGCCAGGCGTCTCACTTCATAGATATTAAGCCTATTGAGGAACCAGCACGTGGTGGTGTAAGGGACGTTTGATGTCGGTTTCTTATTTAGCCATGTTCAAAGAGCTGGACACGTCTCTACGAACCTTCAGCAGAGCAATACCAGCCTGAGTGTTTTATTTCGTGTGCTCACCGAAAGTAAACCGATGCTAGTATAATCGTCTGCCGAAAAAAGAGATTCAGTTCGAACAATCGAAAAACTTGTGGAAAATTGATGTTGGCTGGCGCAGGTTATTGCGTGTACCCACTTTCTTCTTGCGTGTTTAAGCAGCATTGCCTATAAAAGAACGATTTAATCAAGCCAATGCAACGCCTAGGTAAGGTACTATGGAGTACAGGAATGAGCTCGGCTGGTTAGTAAATGTTTAAAGACTGCTGTGCAGATCGATTAGTACCTACACAGCTAAATAGACTGTGCTTTGTAATTTAATACCAGATACTCGGCGCCAACCCCTTTCATTCGGAAGTATACGTTGTGTGATGTTCAAGATCTAGTTACAACAGGGTTTTTCTGTTCAGAATCGGAATGCAGCTTGTTCAGAGATGACTTTTGGACTGCGATAATTCTGACCAAGCTGTAGTGTAGCATTATTTCTATTAATTTTTAGGCCTTAATTATACAGTACAGACAATAGCTTTTGGGGTCCTCAAATGCTTGTCTGAGTTTCAGTAGTGCAACAGTCTTAGCTTTTGCTCCAAAGACGTGGATGGAATCCAAGCAGAAATTAAACAGTGGTTAAAAAATCGTAGCAAGGAAAATAAAATTAATTCTTAAACCTATTACTGGTCGACATAAATATTGCCTGCACCCACTTTGCTATTGGTACCTAATTTGTTGGGTTGCCTGCCAGCGGTTGCCAGTGTCTTGAAATCAGCCGTCTTGGTTCTTTTTTCACCTTTCAAAGTTTGACCAAGGTTCCCAACAAGTTTTACTACGGCGCAACCTCTCTATCTATTACCGTTTGCCAGGGCCGGTCTAACTTTTCATTCCGACCTGATCTTCTACATCTTTTATTTGTTTGGAAGGTTGTGCAACACTCACAACATTTCTGCCATAACACCGCATCCCTTACCACCGCTGTTTTTGGGACTAATTTGGTCTCGGAGCTAGTTCCATGTCTATACACTCGTCTGCCGCGCATACAATTTTTATTAAACCATTTTTTATAAAGGAATTTGCAAATAAGTTATATATTTGTAATACCTGTGAATGCTGCTACCTGACCATATTTTCTGTGCATTGACATCATACCATCCCATGGGAAAGCAAATGACATTTATGTAGAAAAACTTCAGTCGTATTTTGCGAATTTTATCATATAATTTAGTTTTTTTGTATGGCAACCCTATTTTATAATATCAAAAATGAATTCTACGTTAACGAGTTATCCGAAAATGATACCAAACTTGTCCTAGCACATACGGTTTTAGAAATATAAGCGTCAACAAGAAGGGCGGTAAAACTCGACTTTACCCCTCTCCCCCCGGCTTGAGAGGGGGGAGAGTGATGGTTCACGGTGGATTTCTACTCAAGACCACCTATTGTACAAAGTTTCATTGACTTGTCAAATTTAAAGTGGTTCCTATACAAATATTTGCACGAAATTCCCTATTAATAAGGTGTGAGTCATCTCTCGCACGCTTGTTGGGCCTGTAGTAAAATGGTTGTAGCGTAGTCATTTATCGACCAATTTCAAAAATTCAAAGTTCATGTTATAGATGAAAGACGTAGCAAGATAACTTTCTAATAAAGTTTTAGTAGTTTCAACCAATAAAATTGCGTTTTTTGGTTTATAAAAAAGAAAACACAATTTTTTTTCAATATATTTAATATTATCTTTCAAATTATACAAATGACACTGAACATTGTTAGACATCTTTTGTTAAGTATTAAAATACCTTTCATATGACACCTCTCACGTCGTGATAGGTTAAGTAGTTACTGAGTAAATCGACCGAATTTGAGACTAGGAGTCGCCATCTTTGTGACGTCATAATACGTCACTCCACCACTTTAGAAAGCGACAACGTCACTTTTCCTACTAAAGAAACATCACTGAATCCAACGATACCACTTGTTGGTATAATACTGCTCAGTCCAACGAAAATCGATTTTTAAATACTTAGCCTCCCTACTAAAAACCTCCAGTAAGGCTTGGCTATATAAATAACAATAACTGAGTTTTTTTACTGTCAGACATTGGCTGGAGCATGCGTGGCGAAGAATAAACGAATTATATTTCCATAATATAGAAAATGAATCAAAATTATTCAGCATAAAATGAATGAGTCGACGGATTTACAGCAACTTTGATTGAATATTAATCATAATGAAATGTACCCGAGGCCAGTACGCGTACAAAATGTGCAACGATCCCGACGGGTTTAAGAAACATTGCGGTTTCGCTGCACGACGCAGGCGGATCTGCAACAATGTAGCGGCCGCGAGGTTTAATGAATGACGATGCAGCTCGCTGCTGCTACTGTGCAGACAAATGACTTTTCATCCCAGGTCTTCAGATGTCGGATCCCAAGAATATGCCTATTTTGTGGCCAGACGGCCGCCTGTGAGATGTTCCTACATTTATTTTATTTATTTACTCCTTCGCTCGCAGAAAAATATAATATAGATATTTTGACTTCTAATGAATTTAAAAGAAGATTTTTATTTATTATTTTCGTCTACAGAACAAGTACGAGTAATCATATTTTAACATAAAAAGTTTTTTTGTTATTTTAAAAAGTCATATATCTTCAAAACTTATTTAGTTTACTATAATTACTGTTTTTTTTGTGGACAAAATAAAACTTACGCACAGTAAGAAAGCCTTGAAGGGTTTAAAAAATTCAGTAGCCTGCATGCATATTTTGCACGATTCATATAATGTGCAACAATGTTGCGACCACAATGAACGGATCAGAAGTGCAGCTATTACCCGTAACTAGGTAGGTAGTGCAGCCATTCATACGCTGTAGGAGCCTTTCTACTCTATGAAGCCAATTTATGTTTGCTCCACCGTGTTGAACGATCTTACAGAAGAGTCGCAAAGTAGCTGATGGTTTTATAATGAAAATGCTGATTTTCTTTACAAAAATATAATTTTATCCAAGTAAAGAATTAAAATTAAATTGGACTAACAATATCAAACCCGCACCCGCACTGGGCCAGCGTGGTCAACTAAGGCCTATTCACCCTGATATCAGGGTAGGCTCGAGCCCCTCGGTGGGGACGTATATGAGCTGTTAACGACGAACAATATCAAAAAGTTGTCATTATTATTTTAAAACATTTATATTGTATTACTAGTTTTGTTTTTTATAATAGTAGCTTCACTATCACTACATAGTATAAAACAAAGTCGCTTTCTCTGTCCCTATGTCCCTATGTATGCTTAAATCTTTAAAACTACGCAACGGATTTAGATGCGGATTTTTTAATAGATAGAGTGATTCAAGAGGAAGGTTTATATGTATAATACATGCACAATATACTTAAGGATAACCCACAATAACCATTTTCCCGTGCGGAGCCGGGGCGTATCGCTAGTTAGATATATTTTTCGTGCGAATTGAAACAAAGAACGGTTGTCGTTCCGTTTACTTCAGAATACATGCATACGTGAACACTATTATTCGCAGGTTCTCATTTAAATATTGTAATTATATACCGGGACGTGCGTACTGGTGCGCCGTACACCCCGGAGATATCGTGTTTTCGTGGAGCCGGCGAGCAGTGCAACATTGTTGCAAAAAACAACGACCGCAGTTTCAATGTTCTGGCTTTTAGAATAAATTGCTGCGATTAAGAGCTGGAATCACGCAGGCCCGTAGCAAGAGACGTCGCCAGTCGAATATAAAATGTTGGTGAATGTGGTCATTATTATTATCGTATCGTTGGGTTAACCCTGGTGTCAGAATTATTGAGCCGCCTAAAACTTCTGACATGGCTCTGTAACAACTACAGTTACTATCATAGATAGTAGCAGGGACAAACAGCATTACGTGTCATCCGAAGCACGGAATTATCTTTCTTTTCGGATAATCAAATGATTCAGCTAGGGGAAAGTCTCACAAAGTAATAGTATTTGTTCGATGTGTGCCTTACCGGGATTCGAACCCAAAACCTCGTAACGTCAGGCGAGCTTTTGACCACTCAGCCACCGCAGAGGCTGCATGTGATCATAAAGCAGACACATACACATGTACCATACCTACAAATGTTCAGTAGTCCCGCTACATACATTTTTGATAAGTCCTCTTTTAAATGCAATTAATAGGCACTAACTAATGAAGCTTATTGTTGCAGTCAATTAAATAGCATTTTAGACTACATATTATGATGACACCCAAATAGGGTTTCCTGCAGGTAAATTTAAACCAGGTGTATGAATAACTAAGGCAGGTTTACTGTACAGAATAATATTTCAATTCAATATACAGGTAGATATTGAAAGTCGAGGCCGACTAGGCAATTTCAAAAACGCGACAAGCCGATCATAATTTTAGGTGGATTTAGAGTTACAGTTTTATCTCTATAGAGTTGCTCCGTGTCCGGGAATTCTGGCCCGAAAAAATATATGGAGCACGTCTCACACATCACACAAAAAATCACAAGTATGAACTTTCTTTGACGAGTTTTTGCCGAATCCAAGATTCCTTATAGGCCGGATTTTATATGATTTTATATGCGCTTGCTAACAAAATAACAACGAATTGTATCATTTTCGGATGCACAGCTCAATGCACGAAATTCAATGCTGAGTTTTGAAAGTTAAATAGGTGAAAGAACTATGTAAAAAAAGGCTCCATAAAAGACTTAAACGTTTTAAAGACGGCTTTACCTATCCAACAATCATTGTTTGTCATTTGTTTGCACAAGTTGCAAGGTTCACATAATGATCTGCCAATTATTTTTATTTTTTTTGTATCCTGGCTGCGGCCCTGGCCACTCCCGCTGGTATGAATGCCGCTGTCAAGTTTAACAGTTAGCACCAGGAACGGCCATACACTAGCCAGCTTATAGCCGCGAGCCGTATCACAGCTCGTCTAGCTATTTACTGTTGTTATAACACCTTTGGATTTTTATTGTATGTCGCAAAATCGATGAATTCGAGCTCCACCGGACTTGCAACAAACAGCCGGGGTTAGCCTGAGGTTAGCCTGAGGTTTCACGCGTGACAAGATATAGTTTTATCGTGTCATAGTTTCAGTCAGTAGTAATAGCAAAAACACAAAAATTAAAGGGAACGAAGATTAGGCAGAAGACCCTGCCTTGAAAATGAATAAGCAGACAAGAAGCACTGTGTAAAGATATTATCTCACATTAAAATGTTAAAATGCTGTGAAATATCCGTAATATTCAGAGAGGTGGGAGCCGCTTCGCTGTAATATTTAAATGTTCTCCAATAAGATGACAGATAGACGCGACACAATTATGTCTTGTCACACGTAAAACTTCATGCTACCCCTTTCAGTAATGAAACTCTTTAGTCCAAGGCGAGATGTTATGTATAAAATTATAAATTAAAATATTATGAACTAACCTCAACAATAATGAAAAAGCTTATGAAAAATAAATTTACGAACTGTTCGGTTCAAGATTTTTTGTTAAAATATCAAATAACATTAAATCACCCGGTACCGAAAAAAAATTAAATGGACTTTACACAGTTATTTAAGTACCTATAACAGTTTAAATAATGAATCACCTTGTATTTTTAAGGGGTAACTTTTATGGGGATAGTTATTTTTTTAATGTGATAAGATAACTTTATTTAAAGTTTAAAGGGCCTCCAAATTTTATGGATGCTGGTGAGTGGTTATTCGCTCAAAAATGTGTTTAATTCTGTACTGTTATTGATAAAATAGACAGTATTTGACTATGCAGTATTTGTGCGCAAAACACATCAGCTATGTCGGAGATAGAAGCCAGATTGATCGTTAAATCGATTGTAAACATCGATTGACAGTTGTTATTTTAACGTTCTCAAATAGTTGAGGGTAGAATTGTTATAATCGACCGGAGTGAAGTTGGCGCGGTGACGTTTGACAGGAGGGAGGCCTGACTACCGGGAGCGGGACCGGGTCTCGGTCGGTCAGTCAGTGGGTCTCGAGCGGTCGTAGCGAGAGGTCGTTTGTTTGAGTGATTGAGTGTCCGGATGGACGTTAGAGTCTATGTGTGAGTGTGTGTGAGTAAGAGAGTGAGTGTTTTCAAAATGTTCATGGTGTTACCACAGTTAAGTGGAGTCCACGTGAGTAAAGTGATTTTATGTTGCTATGGGTTAGCTAGAATGTGATATTTGAGTAGTGTCTGTTGTTATCATGACCGCGGGTAGAGTAACTGTATTATGGTCGAGTTACATAAGGTCCGGGCGGGGAGCCCCTTTGGTTGGCCAGTTCGTAAATGTTGTGTTTTCATGCCAGTTTCCCCTTATGGCATATTGATGGTGCTCGGACCTACCTAAACCCCTTTTAGGGATTGATTAGGTCCCGATCGCTCATGATAACAAGCAACTGAGTCTATGTTGGTATAGTGTGTTCCAATTGTGACGTCAATTGGTATAGTCCTGACAAAAATAGTGTACGGTGGTTTTCTGAAAAGTTATTGTAGCATACGCCCACGCTTAACGTATATTCCCCCGTGTAAAACCCCTTAGCAGGTTCTCTTTATCTATTTGCTTTGACCACCACCATATTTTGACCTTGTTCCGACATCAGAAGTGGGATAAAGAGCCCTGTATTATAAAGAAGTCATTCGTTTTTTTCGCGAAATTTAGAATCTGATTTAATGAGTGTTGTTAGCGATGTTCTAGCGTAACGTAAACGCCGGTTATACTAGGTACTGCAATATTTCTAATCCATTATAATCGGATGTGAATGCGTCAAGTTTAAATTCGTCAAATTAATTTGTAGTGTACCGTTTACTATCCTAAACGCAGTTAGAAATATTGTACGCCAAATAATGCGCGCCTAGTTTGACGTCGAGCGAGTCACGGAAAACGGCCCGTTACTCCAATAGTTCTTTGCGATTGTTACTTTTTAATTTAGGTTGAGAAAATAATCGCTTAAAGTGTTTTTATTTGCAACGTTTTAGACCGTGCGTGATTTAGAAAAATAGTTCAGTGAACGTTATTCTGGATAAAAATAGTACCCACCTTGTGCGATTTAATTTTAAAAGGCATAGTTTGTTCAATTGTTTGAAAAAATAGTGCGGTACGAAATCAGTTAAAATTGAACCCGATGTAAACAAAGAGCTGTTTCAAATCTTAAAAAAAATATTGAGAGTGCGTTGTATCGGGTCGGATAATCGAGTAATGATTTTATTTGATTCTTGTAAATAGTTTCAATCTTGTAATGAAAGTTCTGTTTTCATGATTAATGTTATCCGCCGGATGTAGGCGATGATTTAAGGTTATCCGCCGAATGGAGGCGATGAGTTTGAATTGTTAACAGAACATAACTTGTTTTCTAAGTTTAAAATTTTGAGTTGGTATAATTTGAAAATCTTTACTCGACATTCCTTTTTCAAAATATTACCGTGGATTGTAGATTGTTTTATTTCTTTTTGAATTTGAAGTTTTTGAACAATGACTAGTTTTTCTTTTTTTTTTGAGAAAGTTTTTAATGTGTAAGGTATTGAGTGACTATACAATATTCTTCTGCCTAAGATCTGGTTGAACACTGAGGTGTTCAGTGTTGATGTGGTAACTGAATGGAGGTTCACACATCGTTTGTAACGGGACGGACGTTACTGTTGTTTTGTGACGGAGGGATGTCACAGGCAAAGTTTTTGACTATTGTAATTTAATTTGGACATATTTGATGGTTTAGTCATTGTTCGATAACTGAATAACTGACGAAGTAGATATTCTTAGTCCGGAGTGTATAAAGATCGTTGAAAGTTTCGTATTGTTGGGGGATTGAGTACCATTGAAGTTAAATAACTAGGATTTTGAGAAATAGTAAAAAAAAAAGAAAGAGGATCTGGGTTCGGATGGTCAGACCGTACCAGAGGCTCGCTGTAGCCGTAGTCCGGTAGAAGTCGGTATCTGCTTTAAGTATTCCGTGGATACGCGGAGTGCAGCGAGCTCTGGCGGAGGTCGGGTCTTGTAGAGACCGTAGAGTCACAGGGTTGACTCGGCGAATCCTGAGGGATGAGCGTAGTGTTGGGAGGCTATGAGATAGCCCTAGGCCACGGATCAGATTCCTCGTTTCGGATTTCTAAATTAGTTGAAGCTTTTCATGATTAGTGGTATCATGAAAGAAAATTGTGACTGAAATGGTGCTTAATCGCTCTAACTGTAAATAAAAAAAAAACCTTTAAAGTTTCGTGTTTTACCGTTGGCAGAATTTGTTGGAGAGTTAAGTACCATTGAAATTAGATGACTGCGATAACAGAAATTTTGGAATTGTAAGTGAGGTTCTGAGTTCGACCCAACTGTGTTGAACCAAAGCGGAGGCTTGGATGAGCCGTAGTGCGTGGAAGTCGGTTTCTGCTTTGAGTGGTACATTATCATTTTTTAAGAGGTGTGCTCTCTTTTAAAATGGGGATAGTCTACTTTAAGTAGTCCGTGCATACGCGGCGTGCTCCTTGCTCTGGCTGAGGTTGTGTTTGGGTCTTGTAGAGACCATGAAGTCATGTGATTGACTTGAAGAGTCTAGGAGAGATGGACATTCGTTGGGCACGAATCAGATACCTCATGTTTGACTTAAACATGTTTCTTGTGAATGAGATGTGATAGTAATTATCACTGTAATGGTACTTGATCTCTCTTACTGTAACTAAATTTATCTGGCAGGGATTAAAAACTGTTTGACCTGGTAGCGTTATGGTCAGGAATAGCCGAGCGGTATTAGGTGATGTTTTTAATTAGTTTCGAGTCAGACACACGAGGACGTGTGCAGCGCAGGATGGCCGTGTCGGAGATAGAAGCCAGATTGATCGTTAAATCGATTGTAAACATCGATTGACAGTTGTTATTTTAACGTTCTCAAATAGTTGAGGGTAGAATTGTTATAATCGACCGGAGTGAAGTTGGCGCGGTGACGTTTGACAGGAGGGAGGCCTGACTACCGGGAGCGGGACCGGGTCTCGGTCGGTCAGTCAGTGGGTCTCGAGCGGTCGTAGCGAGAGGTCGTTTGTTTGAGTGATTGAGTGTCCGGATGGACGTTAGAGTCTATGTGTGAGTGTGTGTGAGTAAGAGAGTGAGTGTTTTCAAAATATTCATGGTGTTACCACAGTTAAGTGGAGTCCACGTGAGTAAAGTGATTTTATGTTGCTATGGGTTAGCTAGAATGTGATATTTGAGTAGTGTCTGTTGTTATCATGACCGCGGGTAGAGTAACTGTATTATGGTCGAGTTACATAAGGTCCGGGCGGGGAGCCCCTTTGGTTGGCCAGTTCGTAAATGTTGTGTTTTCATGCCAGTTTCTCCTTATGGCATATTGATGGTGCTCGGACCTACCTAAACCCCTTTTAGGGATTGATTAGGTCCCGATCGCTCATGATAACAAGCAACTGAGTCTATGTTGGTATAGTGTGTTCCAATTGTGACGTCAATTGGTATAGTCCTGACAAAAATAGTGTACGGTGGTTTTCTGAAAAGTTATTGTAGCATACGCCCACGCTTAACGTATATTCCCCCGTGTAAAACCCCTTAGCAGGTTCTCTTTATCTATTTGCTTTGACCACCACCATATTTTGACCTTGTTCCGACAAGCTATTTGGTTCGAGTGCAATTTTGTCATTAGTCCAATAATGACTTCAAAGCTTGGACAACCGAGCCGGTGCGGCGTGACGAAAAGGAAAAGTAGATATCTAAAAAATATGGAAAATTTAGCTACCCAGCACTTGGTTCTTCATGCTACTCATATAACCGGATGTCAATTTACGCCATGCCGCCGCTGCGATTTCTTTTTGAAACTGTATTTTCCTATAGATTCAGATTCAATAACTTCACTTTTGAAAAATCGGCACTAAAAACCCGCCTGTCACAAAATTACGTAGGCAAAGTGATAAAAACGGAATATATAGAAAGAAACTCATATATTAGGTTTACGTCGCTTCTCGCTGAGCGCCAGAACTGCAGTTAATGTTTGGCACGTCGTAACTCAGCTCCGAACGAGCCGGCTTACTTACATGTCATTATGGTATTTACATCGATTACGGGTCGATCGGCAATTTGCTCTGGCCGCCATCTTAGCGAATGCCACACTAATGCCCAGTGATTTAATCAATCGACCGCTCGTGATTTATGTGGGTGGCGACATTTTCTCTTTAATCTAGGTTTAAAACGATTTGTTCCGGATTTTTCATGTGTCTGAAACAGCCTGTAACATTCCACTGGACAGAACGGTTGAAAGCCGCAATCAATTCGACTGTCTGCTTGTGTGTGTGTCTGACTGACGGTTTAAAATACACTTTGACATTTTCGATAATATTTCGTGTGAATGAATGTCAGGAACGGTAAAAAAAGGGAACATGATGTCATTTATATGTGTATGTATATTACCATTCCTGACATTCACACGAAATATTTTCGAAAATGTCAAAGTGTATTTTAAACCGTCAGACAGACACACACACAAGCAGACAGTCGAATTGATTGCGGCTTTCAACCGTTCTGTCAGTGGAATATTACAGGCTGTTTCACAGCTGATGCTGTCTGACACCCATAGTACAGGCTTGCCAAGTTTGGGGTTAGATGGCCGTGTGTGAGATGTCCCACATATTTTATTTATTTATAAGACCATCGTTTGAAGTCCTCTACATTAACAGTTTTACAATTAATTTTCCCTGAACAAGTCAAGCTATTATTCAAAGCAAATAACATCGTTGTTTAAAGTCAAGGACAAACTGAGCTAGACTCTAGACAAACAATATTATGTTATCTCGGACCCACCAAGCACGACAAGCAAGCAAGCAGGTCTGTTGTCGTCTCGGCAGCGCACCTACTAACTAATACAAGTGTTTTGTCAACATGTAGTAATACCTGTGACTACTCTTCAACCAGACAGTGTAGTACTAGCGGACTTCACTTCAACGTCGTTGCTCTATTCTATACTAAAGGTAGACAGCAACTTTTCTACAGTTTTTCTTTAGATGACATTTTAAAAACCGAATAATGAATATTCTTCTTTGGACAAGATATTTAGAATTTGCAGCGATTGCGACGATATGGGGTGCATCTTGTTTTAGCAACTCTTAAAAAATATGTGAAAGTATGGATGTCACTTTGTCTGTCTCGCTTTCACGTTGAAAAGTCAGGCCAATTTCGACTGAGGAAAAATCTTACTTTATTTGTACAAAAAATATCACTAAGCTGTTCGAAAGTGCCTTTAACCATCATTATGTTAACCATACACACGTACATATATATTATATTCCCAAAAACTAAAACCGCCAGCCCACGCCTACTGACAATAAACTTTATTCAAAACACGGCGTCTTAAAAATTAACCCCTTTTTGGTTTTATACCGGTTCTTAATGCAGAAAAAATAATATTTTTAGGATAAGTTAATGTTGTAACATCAATCTGCGAGGAACAAGTTATAGTCCCATAAAATTTGACACTAAAGAATCTTTTCTTTTTCATTTGGGAGGAAGATTTATTCGGCAGATTTTTATAATCCCGATATTCTTCAGAGTGTAATTAATTTCTTTTAGTTTGAAACTGTTGAAGGAATTACTGAGCTCGATTTGTTTTTCGATAATTCCCTTTTTTATTTGTATAAATGAGATTAAATAAATAGACGCGCTTTTTTATCAACTTTCAATTGTATGGTCATTATCCTACACAAACCGTTCGCCGAAAGCTTTTCAGTTAACTCTTTGGAGGTAAGTTGGCTGATACTTAGTTATTTAACCCATCACAAAATTTTACCTTAAAAATTGCTACCTAACCCATATAGTTGTGAAAGCAGAAAAAATACTGACTAAAAGCCAAACAAATATCTAGACCTGTCGCATATTTTTATTGCTTGTGCTGCAAGCTTCACCTGAGAAAAAACAAAGACTCGATGTACGCGGTAGGATGAAGTCCCGTCAAGGCAGCTGCTCCATTTCTCTCGAGATGTCTCCGGTTATTTAAAAAAAAGTCTAGCTTCCTGCGGGCTGCAAGTGGCTGCAACTTAGTTGCATTGTAACCGGAGTCAGCTTGCAAATCGGCTGTCCGCCCGCGCCCCGCGCTGCCCCGCCGCCTCCCGTCACGGCACGAACGTCCCCTTTGGCCTCTGACTCGATCCACGTAAGAGCAGGAATACACCTGGAGCAATCTCAATGCCGCCGTTCTTTTTTTCTTTACGTTCCTAAGTTGTTTTTACTTTGTAAAGAAAATCTTTTTGCTCAGCGCATAGCAAAAGTGTGGTTGAGAAACGTCAGAAGGCTAACCAAAAGGAAAGGGCACACTATTCATTTCTTTATCTTTATTTCAATAACGCGGCTTTGCCACCTCTCTGATATCTTCGAATAGTAAGTTTTTTTTCTTTTTCAATACTCTACCTTGGCAGGGAGCATTAAAACTTGGTTCTTCGTGAACTAGTTTTGACGCGCCAAACAAAACTTTTACAAGAAAATCAAAATTCCTAATTTATTAAAATAATATGATTGATTATATAAGTTTACTTCGGTGCTGGCAGCGCGGGACCGATCGTTGTGGAGATCTTTGGGGGATGCCTTTATCCAGCAGTGGATGTCTACTGGCTGAAATGATGATGATGATGATGACTTCGGTAGATAAAGTATTTTGGCTGAAATATTTATCCATGTAGAAAATTTACAATGCCGTTGTTGTTTTATTTTCCTAAGTACACAACCAGCTTAACGTTTTCAAAAATCGTGAGCATGTTTAAACCTCTTTTAATCTCGCTCAGTCCATTCGTATCCTGTCTAAGACGGAGCGAGAAAAGAAAGCGCATAAACTAAGAGTCATTAATCCTAACATAATAATATTTTAACTCTATGTATTCTTCGACTAAACAATATTTATCAGTTTTCTTGCAGTGTTCAAGCAGTTAAAGAAGCGCTTCCAATAAGCGTCAATCAATCTGATACTACTTACAGAATAGAACGATTTAGCAATTTTATAGACGCGTCTTTTAGATTCAATACTTATAATGTTTAAGCAGATTCCATTACTATAGTTCTGAAACGAAGGAAACTAAATTATTTTCTTAAAATAATAAGAAACGTCAGATTTAAATTATATGTTACTCGTATTATGTCAGTTAAATTTTGCCGTTCACAAAAGGAATAGTTTCTCGCTTCGATTTATAGATAATAGAAAAGTGGTTCAATGACGCTTAACTAAAACTAGCAAAGCGGCCGGTTTGGGATTGAGTCCATTATATATAAAAATCTATCAAAAATTAATACTGCCCCTCAAACATGCCCGGTCTACGCGTGACAGACATAATTTTGTCGTGCGTATTCTCTTATCCTATTGGAGGATATTTCAATACGGCGGGTTTTTTGATAGTTAAATGTGCGACAAACTTTTGTAAAAAATACAAATTAAATAATTCGTCCCCTCTGTGTTAGTGGGTATGCACCTTAGTACTCCATTCACGGGAGTTTTGTTGCTTTTCCACTTGAGATGCGCCCGCGCGGCCCGCGCAGTGCGCGCATGCGAGCGACGAGCGAGGTAAACCGGGGCGGGGCACTAATCATTCAAGACAGCCACACACTACGGACTAACTCGCAAAGTAAAGGAAATGAGAAATCTAAGACGTTCGATCATGAGAAAAATGTTAAAATCCTACGATATACTTATAAATAGTGCTTATTTTTCACGCGAATATGGAATTCACGCAAAGAATGTGGATTTTTATGTAATAGTAAAATAAGCTATGTAAAATTAGAATGAAAAATATTTCTTAGGGTAAATCCAAATTAAATGAAAAAGTTGGTTTAAGTAATATTCAAAATATCAAGAGTATAGGTAGGTCGTAGGTAGGTATATACAGGCAGGGTGTCCTACGGCTAGCCGGCATAGCCGTGGGACGCCCTGTATACTGAAGTGGCTTTATTTTTGTTTAGTAGGGAAATGTATGTCTTTTTAACTCTTGAAATACAAACACGCACGCAGTTTACATTAAGAAAAATAATAATAATAAAATTCGCATATTATATAAGAGTCAGATATAAGAGACTCAAAAAATCAAAACACATTTATTACAGAATTATTTCGCATTATTATGGTCGCTAGGCCAATATCAGACTTCGACAAACCGACAAGCAATGTCGCCGCCGTGATGTACAGTGAAGTATTCAATGGGCATAAGAATAGTCTAAAGTCCAATGTCTTGACTGTAACGATCTTCGACGTGGTAGTTATATACTTTTGTGTCCTGTGTATAGTACAGTACTACTCGTATTGTTTCTTTTCATAACTGTTTTCCGTTCGGGGACGTTCTGACAAAAGATCGGGGTCGAGCATGCATGAGGAGATTAATGAATGTGGATGAAGCGAAAGAAGTGTGTCTGGATCTTAGCAAGTGGAAGGAGGCGTGGTCTCTGCCTACCCCTCTGGGAAAGAGGCGTGACTTTATGTATGTATGTATGTTAGATTATTTTATTTACGGAGAGAAAAGAAATATAAAAAGTTTAAAACAGATTTCGTTTATCAAAACTGAATTTTCACTTTCTTACTCATAATATATGACGGACGTATGAAAGTAAGAAAAATGGGGTTCGTCCCCGAGCTTACCGTTCCCCGAGCTTACCGTCCCGGAGCTTACCGATTTTGATAAAATTGATTACATTTTATTTTGTTTTTTTTTCTACTATTTCCAACTTGTACAATAGACATCAAAAGTGTTTTAAAGTAGGTATGAAATGTGTTTGTTTGGTTACTGCAGGCAGAATTATGTGAACTTAATGATGAAAGTTATAAGACTAAAAATGTATGTGTAACTATTAAATTAAATATAGCAAAACCATATTTTTAAGATAATAATTGCCATCATTATTAATAAAAAAACAAATTATTGTGATGATTAAAACCTGTGATAATTACACCAGCAGATTAATAAACGTGATTATTTAACCGCAATCTAGAACTTATTATTTATTCCTACAAAGTATACAATTCGACTTTGCACTTTTGCTGCTAATAGTACTTTAAAGCAAGATTGACATTTTAATCGACTTTTTATAATAATTACAAATCGGTAAGCTCCGGGACGGTAAGCTCGGGGAACGGTAAGCTCGGGGACGAACCCGAAAAATGTACCCTATTATTATATTTTATAAAAGAAATTTCGTATCGATCTGACCCATCTTCAATTCAGATAAGTTTGTAGATATGATAAAAAAATATTCGGCAGCGCTGGAGCGTCCTGTCCTGAGAATTTTAATTCAATAATAAAGTGTGACAAATGACTGATTATACTGAATCTTATTTAATTTAGAGATATGATATAGCCTTGTTTGTTTTTGGGTCGTCGCAATAAGCATAACATTTTAAAATGCGGATTTTATCGATGAATAAATCACTGCATTATACGAGTGGGTAACTTCGGTGCATTTTAAGGACATACCACACGTCTAATAATAGTGCATCGCAAATTTTTATTTGTACTTGGGAAAAACCATGTCTGGTGCATGACGCTTCTTACCAAATATGAAAATAGAACAGATAAAATATCTTAGCCGTGCGGGTAAATAAATTTTGGGTCAAGAAATACATATTTTAAATTACATAGTCAGATCACATGGAATATATAATATAATATAATTCTATTATTATAAGTTTGGCTAACCACAATATACTCGAATATTATAATGTCCTAAATTTACCAAAAAAACCTGATCCACAAAAAGTTGCAGCAGCTCAAAAATGTGGCAAAACACTTTCAAAAGAACATAAATAACAAAAATTGCTCCACAAAAGAAAAACGAGTAAAGCCACGGGCGGTCCCTAGTTAGAATAAAGTCGTTAGTCATCGGACAATGTCGAGAAAAACACCAAAATGAATTATATCTCCATTTGGGTTTCGACGTGACTAATTAGTTCAGACCAAATATATCTTTAACCTTGCCAGGAATCATAAAACATAAAAATATTAAATTTTATTTATTTCCAGAGGGTTCCGTAAAAGAAAATATAAAATTGAAAAATTTGCAACGCCCGCGTGGTTTTCGATGTTTACCTCAGTAAAGACTGTCTATTTTTTTATTCGCTACAGGCACTACAGTACTCGGTGAGTACATGTACGGTGTATTTTTTTTTTTCAGGTTGTACCACAGAAGTATGAGCGTCGGTGGCCTAGTGGCTAGGCCCGTTGACTTCCATTCCGAAGTTCGCGGGTTCAAACCTCGGCACGTACCAATGTGTTTTCGATTTTCGAATTCATATGTACGTTTATTCGACGCTCTTACTGTGAAGGAAAACATCGTGAGGAAACCTGCACATACCTGCGAAGAAATTCAAAGGTTGTGTGTGAAGTTGAACAACCCGCACTGGGCCAGCGTGGTCGACTAAGGCCTATTCACCCTGGTATCAGGGTAGGCTCGAGCCCCTCGGTGGGGACATATATGAGCTGTTAACGAACCACAGAAGTACACTACTCGTACAGAAGGGACATTGCACCCCGCACCTTCACGAGTTCCCCGCCCGATAGCCCCCCACGCACCGCACCCCGCAGGCGCCGCCGGGCTCCGCCACGTGCTGACGAGTGGTACTCGATGAAGCATAAAGACTATTTTCCTTTGATTTTGATTTACGGTTGGCAGAAAAGTTGTTTTACAAAATTTCAAACCGTGTTGGTTCTCTGAAGTGTCCCGCCAGTGGTTGAACTCTAAAAGGGTGATTGTTTTGTACATTTTGGGCCATAATCTCGTCTGTAGTCTGTAGGTCAGGCGGGGACGGCGCGCGCCTACCTGCCCATTTAAAACAATTAGCGCGCTCCTCGTTTTGCTCGGCGGCGGCATTAGGCTGATGAGCTCACGATGTTAGGCAGACATAGTCTGGCTCGCAAGCCATAATCATGTTCCCAATGGCTGGCCAAATTGGAAACATTTTTGGAAAGTTCTTTTTTTATTTCAAGTAAATGTATTTTAAAAAATTGAATGTCTATCTATAGGATAAATTGAAACGGATTATTATTTTGAGTTCTGAGATATATGCAGATTAAATATAAATTATTTGCTTATAAGTCACCTGCAGGATTATGTCGATAACATTTGATTCTGTTTATCCCTGTTTTGATACCACAGGAAACTGCAGGCGCAGCCCTGTCTTTAATGGGTAACCTAGGAAGCCATTGTGTGTTTCTGATTCACATGTTATCGCTTTCAACACAACAAAAATGTTTACTTCTTAAGTTATGTTTGTACTCCTATACTTATATCTCTGTAACTCTTTATCGAAATGGATTATGTTATCTAACTAGGCGTTAAATGTTTTTAGATTCATAGAAAACAACCAAAAACGTAAACCTTCTGGCGGGACTTGAACCCACGACCTTCAGCGTATACGCAGTATGCAGCCAATGTGCTTAACTAGGTGTTTTAGGGAATGATGGTTACTTACCGGCGCGGTCTCCCCCTGGTTGTCTTTGCCGAGTCCCTCCCCCTTGTTCCAGCCCATCTTCTTCAGCAACTTGAACCCTTTGTTCTCTGGAGCTATGTGCCTACGACAAAAACAATATAATGTATGTACTCTTTTATCGTAACTAGTTACGAACTTCTGGGTCAGTATCTAGTAAATACAAATGTAAAAATATCTTTTGGTTAGTAACTGGTATCGTACAACGAGTATTTTTTCTTCTATCGTAACTAGTTACGAACCTCCGATTTCGTACGCGGCCGGAGGGGTAATGAATGAATGGTCTATATTAAGTCTTACAAAAAAAATCTTTATATAAGATTTTTGAACACGTATTCAACATGGTGTTTACTTTTTGTGGTCAGACCGAGAATATTTGAAATTAGACTCATTGGAACAGGATCGCTAAACCATAAGATAGTTTGAATTATCAAAACTCGTTGTTTCTTGTACATACTTTTTACAAAGTTCCCTAGACCTATTTTTAAATTTCCCAAACAATTACTTATTAGATAGACACACCCGTTTGCACTAACTTTATCTTGGGCTTTTCATAGTTAAGAAAGACCTAAGCTAACTAAACTTTAAAAAATAATTGGTTTTCACTAAGTCTAGCTAGTCTAATTGGGCTCATAAAGGTAGAAACTAAGCAGTTTAAAAAAAGTGTGAAAGTTACTAGCAAACAAAATTTTCACTAAATCTCACCTAAATACTTAAGGCATCAACTTAAGCGTGCAAACGGGTGTTATTGTGGTAAATTCGAGTTGGTGTGGTGTGATAAACATAAGAGTAGGTACTCACGTGTCTACGTCAGTGGTTTCCGTCTTCTCGGCGTGGTGCGAGGAGCCGACGGCCTCCCTCCTCTCGCGCGCGCGGTCTTTGTACGAGCCGTCCTCTATCATGAGCGGCTCCGGCTTGTACTTGTTCTTCAAGCGCGCCAACTCCAGCTCATACTGCCGCTTCACGTCGCACGTACGAGTGTACGCCACTTTTTCTTTCTCTTGTGCTGGGAAGAGAGAATAAATCAGCTCTAAGACGTTCACTTCTCTACAAACGCCTCATCTATGGGGATCCTGTTTTTGTTTTGAATCCACAAGAAATACGACTTAACATTTTATTTCCTACGTTTGTACCCCAAAATTAAATAAAATTAAAAATAAAGCCACAAAACCGTTACTTGATTGACCTTTCAACAACAAGAGCTGATAATCTTCAAATGGCTGAAAATATTTTCTTGGATCATAGCTAAGAACGAACACTCTGATTGTGACACCTTGCAAACAAAAAAAAACTAGCTCGAAATCGGCGAATCCGTTTAGGAGCTACAATGCCGTTTAGGAGCTACAATGCCACAGACAGACGGACGGACAGACGGACGGACGAACAGACAGACAGTCTATCATGTATCTGTATGAGTGTGTTCGTATGCCTTCAGTAGCCGGTATAAGTTAGTTTGAATGTTGTCATGAGACAGCTGTATTTCAAACAAAAACATATTTTACAGCTTTCCGAAAACTGTCTATTTACCTAACTAGACTAGTGTTTATCGTAGGTAGACTATACACCGCTGGATGCGGGCAGCACAGGACCGATCGTTGTGGAGGCCTTTGGGGCAGGCCTTGGTCCAGCAGTGGAAGTCTACAGGCTGAAATGATGATGACAATGAGGAAAGAACACTTACTCTCCATGATAAGACCTGGCTCGCAGTGGCCACACGTGTCGTTGCCCGGGTGTATATGACACAGCAACTTGGTTTCGCCCATTTGAATAATACTCCCGTGCATAACCTAAAAAAATATGATATAAGGATAGAATAGAAAACGGTAAATATACTTTAATAAAATTATGGAACCATAATGCGCGGAGTAAAAAATAATTTATCACGAAATCGATTCATTAGTGAAATCTGTTAGAAACTTTCATATAAATTAGGACAGGCGATTACGATAATAGGTATACATGGAAACATCTAGCAGTTGATAAACAGTTATGAATGTACTATTATTATACTCGTAACAGTTCAACCACAGCCTCCATGGTCGAGTGGTAAAAAGTTCGCCTGACATTACGGAGGTTCCGGGTTCAAATACGGGGATTCGTCCAATAAATATCACTTTGAAAGAATTTCCCTAGTTTGGTTAGGACATTGCAAGCTGAATCACCTGATTGTCAGATAAGGCAGATGATTCCGTGCTTCGGAAGGCACGCAAAGCCGTTGACCCGGTTACTACCTACGGATGTAGTCGTTACATGAGCTATGTCAGAAGCTATAGGCAGCTCAATGATTCTGACACCAGGAGGCCTACTATGTAAGTAGCGACAGGCTCGAGAAGCTGTCAAACGCGACATAGTTACATTAGAGCCATAGTAGTTCTGTCAATATGTCGCGTTTGACAGCTTCTCGAGCCTGTCGCTACTTAGGCCGTATACACGTAGAAAGCTGGTTGCCAGCGCTGATATGCCAGCGCTTACCGGCACCGATCCGCGCAGGTAACCTCTACATAAAGGAAGCGGGTTGACGCTGGCTGGATGGCTCAGTAGCGTGCAAAATGTCGGCGGCGGCGGCCTCAGCGCTTGTCGGAACTTGTCGGCGACATTCGGCGCTTAACGGCGCTGGTTCGGAAAAATGTATAGAAACTACCTGCGCTGACTATCTGCGCGGATCGGTGCCGGTAAGCGCTGGCAGATCAGCGCTGGTAACCAGCTTTCTACGTGTATACGCCCTTACATAGTAGGCCTACAGGGTTTGTGAGGTAGGTTAACCTCGAAACCCACACGCTAAAGAAGAACAGTCCAACTTACTTCTTGTGGCAGGCTGACTACTTGGCTCTCCGTCATCAGCACGCCGTTGAGGAAGGTGCCGTTCTTGGAGCCCACGTCAGTCGCCGTGTACATCCTCTTGTCCATATCGTACTTTATTTCTAAGTGATTCTGTAAGTTCAAACAACAACGTGATTATTCGTGTTTCAGAAGGCACTTAATGACTGAATCTGTAGATGGTAACCGGGATGGCTTTGTGTGCCTTATGAAGAACGAAATACTTTTTCTTTTAGGGCAATCAGGTGATTCCATCTGCAATGTCTTAAATTTAAAAAAAAAACAAACAAAGTGATGTTTTGATCTAGAAAAGTTCCCATCGATTTCGAAACCGAAACCTCTGTCGACGATCGTTTACCATTCGGCTACGAAGACCAAATAAATTAAAATTACAATAGGGCTCGTTCTTAACAACAATACAAGTCCAGTGAAGTATGATACGTAAACTTTGCGACCACAAGGTGTTTTTTTTATTGACTAATCCTTGTGTCAAAAGAGTACGACCAATCCAGCTTCACTGAACTTGATACCACAAGGTTAAATAACAAGTTCTCACCCTGGAGACATTCTGGTCCCTGAGCAAGATGGTGTGTTTGTCGCCCTCCCTGCCAACTGAGCCACCGTCCTTGGTAATGAGGAACAGGGAACCCACTTTCAGCTTGGGCAGCTTCGTCTCGCGCACTATTATCCTCATGCAAGGAGGGTGATGCTTCGCGACAGCATCTGGAACAACATTTTAGGAACGTAAATACAGTTGCGCCGTAATACGTAGCGGGCAGGCCCCCTAGGAGGTGGACCAACGATCAGGTGAGGGTCGCGGGAAGCCGCTGGATGCGGGCAGCGCAGGACCGATCGTTGTGAAGATCTTTGGGGGAGGCCTTTGTCACGCAGTGGACGTCTACTGGCTGAAATGATGATGATGAAATACAACTGCAGTCGCATCAAACACATGGTCATTCAAAAACCGTCTCTGGGTAGCCTGGGATAGACACACAATATGTAAGCTAATCAATGGACTAATATAACTACCTACTTGACAAGCGTGCGTAAGAGTGTAAAAATTACACAACTTTACTCGACTCAAATTACGTACAAGTGATCAGAATGTTGGCAAATTTTTCAAACCACACCAATATTTTAATGGCGAAAATTTATGAGTGTGTATGTTTGTTACTTCTTCATGTCTAAACGGCTGAAGTGATTTTAATAGAATTTAGCATGGAGTTAGCTGACACCTTGGAGAAACACATAGGCTACTTTCTACCGCGGGAAAATGCCTCATTCCCACGGGAAAATCTGTTAACGCGGAGCCAATGGGCGGAAAGCTAGTATCATCTAAATACTTAAATAAAATAAATAAATAATAAATAAATATGAGGGACATCTCACACATGGCCATCCGACCCCTAACTAGGCAAAGCCTGTACTATGGGTGTCAGACAGCTGATATACATACATAATATAAATGTACAACATCCAGACACAAGGCAAACACAAGTGCTCATCACACGAATATTTGCCCTGGGCGGGATTCGAACCCGCGACCTTGTAAGCACAAGGCAGATGTACTACCAACTAGGCTACGAGGCCGTCATCAAATGTTTGTCAAGTAGTATTAAAACTTATTGGTGATGATCATGATGATTGTTGCAACTGATCCCTTGGGACATGAACCTTTAGTCTCTTGTACAGACAAGAGCTAATCAAGATGAACACTTTGTACTTTGCATCATAGGACAGAAGGCTAGGCGCGTGTTCTGCTTGCTTGCTTTGGTCTGCTCATGAACGTAAGTCATGAAAAAGAAGAATTTGAAGCCGGGAACCACAAGGCAAAACATTAATAATACACCACAACCATCATGAGAATTTCATTGTGATCAAATCATTTACCATCATCGCCTAATGTAGCAGTGCTAGCAGTAGACTCCTCATCGCTGCTTTGCTCACTCTCACTATCTGTCTCACTGCACTCCCCATCTTCTACTTCGACTGCGACAACCATGACCTTCTCTTCACTAGGCAGTTCCTTATCTGTACCCTCATCAGTATCCTTGGGAGGTCCATTCTTTGTTCCATCATGGTCTTCCTTGCTTTCTTTTTGCACTTCAGTGGATACTTCTTTATCTTTAGGTTTTTTATTCTTCTTCCTCTTCTTAGACTTGCTTGGTCCGTCCCCCTGTGAAAACATGTCAAATGTTGGTATTGGGAGGTAACTGGTTAGCATTGTATTTACCTAAGGCGTCTCGGCCTCGAAGTGAGACCTGAGATAAGCTTTTAGCTAGGCTGTCAACATCTTCTTCTTTCTGCTGGATCTGGAAAAAAATATATTATTAGAATATAACATCAAAGGAAAAAATGATTAGGTGTTCACAAACATGACAATTCATTATTTTACTACTTTTATTGAAATTCTTTTTCATGGGGTAATCATTGTAATTTACGTCCGGTCAACGAATGGCTCAAAGGGGGGTGTAGAGTGCGTGAGCGGGAGCCTAAGCGATTTCTTCAGAAACTTATTCAGAGTGCTTAGGGATAAAACATACTAAAAGTCCCGACGTCTAGGAGGTGAGCTGGAGGGGGGAGGGGGGGTTAAAGGTCTCATTTTAAAGTTTTTCACCAATATTACAGAAACGGTGCGTTGTAGCAAAATATGATCTTAGATGAAATGAAAGCTTATAAAATTCTCTACAACTTTTATTCTATATCAATTTTTCATATTCCTAACCGTTTTTGAACTACACGCTCCTGAAATGTAGGAAGTACTGTTTAGTAGGGGATTTATTGAAATGTTTGTATGGGCAACATTTTTTATTGGACGAGTCGACGAAACTTGGCATGGTTGTAGAATAGGTGATCCTAAGTAGAAATCCACCGGGACCCATGACTTGTACTCCCTCTGAAGCCGGGGGGAGGGGGGTGAAGTTGGATTTTGCTGCCCTTTTTGTTGACGCTATATCTCTAAAACCGTAAGTACTATGACAAGTTTGGTATCATTTTCGAATAACTCGTTAACGTAGAATTTATTTTCGGTATTATAAAATAGGGTGGCCATACAAAAAAACTAAATTTTAGGACAAAATTCGCAAAACACAGATTAAATCTTTCCACATAAATGTCATTTACTTTTCCCATGGGAATGGTATCGATACAAAAAAAAAAATGGTCGTGTAGCAGCATTCACGGGCTTTACAAATATATAACTTTTAAGGCACTTACTTGTTAAAAAATCACCTCTTAATCTCCTACCGTTTGTTCCGGCCGCTCTAACTTTCCATTCTAACCTGAATTTCTAGATCTCCTATATGTTTGGAAAGTTTTGTAACACCCACAACATTTCTGCCATACATTATCACCCCTTAATACCACTATTTTGGGACAAATTTGGTCTTGGAGCTAGTTCCATGTTCATTACCTTTGTCTGCCGCACATGCAATTTTATTTTTTTAACCCATTTTTTATCAAGTAAGTGCCATAAAAGTTATATATTTGTAAAGCCCGTGAATGCTGCTACACGACCATATTTTTTTTGTATCGATACCATTCCCATGGGAAAAGTAAACGACATTTATGTTAAAAGACTTAAAGTGTTTTGTGAATTTTGTCCTAAAATTTAGTTTTTTTGTATGGCCACCCTATTTTATAATACCGAAAATAAATTCTACGTTAACAAGTTATTCGAAAATGATACCAAACTTGTCATAGTACTTACGGTTTTAGAGATATAGCGTCAACAAAAAGGGCAGCAAAATCCAACTTCACCTCCCTCCCCCCGGCTTCAGAGGGAGTACAAGTCATGGGTCTCGGGGGATTTCTACTTAGGATCACCTATTCTATAACCATGCCAAGTTTCGTCGACTCGTCCAATAAAAAATGTTTCCCATACAAACATTTCAATAAATCCCCTACTAAACAGTACTTCCTACATTTCAGGAGCGTGTAGTTCAAAAACGGTTAGGAATATGAAAAATTGATATAGAATAAAAGTTGTAGAGAATTTTATAAGCTTTCATTTCATCTAAGATCATATTTTGCTACAACGCACCGTTTCTGTAATATTGGCGAAAAACTTAAAAATGAGACCTTTAACCCCCCCTCCCCCCTCCAGCTCACCTCCTAGACGTCGGGACTTTTAGTATGTTTTATCCCTAAGCACTCTGAATAAGTTTCTGAAGAAATCGCTTAGGCTCCCGCTCACGCACTCTACATTTCTTTATTGACCGGACTACTAGACCCAGAATTTTGTTAGTATCTTCATTTTAGTTTTTTTTTGTAAGAAGATTTACTCGGCCTTGCGTATTTATGTTTATTGTGTACAATAAAGAATCTACTGACATAAAATAACCTGAATATACATGCCTTTCTTTGCTTCCTCGCCTTTCTCTTCTCGTGAGCTTCGAGAGCCGGATTGACAGCAGCTCTCCTGTCAGGGTAAGAGTGAAAGGCAAACTCTTTCTTCTCTTCATTGTAGTAGTAGTAGCAGTTAGTGTCTGTGTGATAATATAAACCAAGCTCCTGTGAAACGAAACAAAACCTTTATGTAATGTAATAAACTTTTACATATATATTTGTAAAATATTTTGAACCTCACTTAGTATTAATTTTAATAAAGAAGGCAATAAATATTTCAATATTTGAATCTCATATGTAGGTAAGGCCAGATTAGCACCAATTATATCATAGTAAATTAGTAATTGAGTCTGGTAGGCAGTTTTAGCTAAACATACTAATATTATTTCATAGAAATTAAGGAAGAAGTTTAAGGCTTACAGAGTTATAATAATATCCAGTCTTATAATCATAGTACATGCCAGCTGATTCAACATAGACCATTCCAGTCTGCTGCAATGCACTTTGAGCCACCTCCTTCACTTGGTCAGCTATACTCTTTCCCTCCTCGTCAGGTTTCAGTTCCCACGCTGTAGAGTCAGCTTTCATATCATCAGTCTTATTGGATTCTTTAGCTGATGGTGTATTGTTATCAGGAGGTTGAGGGTCAATACTTGTGGTTTCTGATGATTCCCTCAACTGAATAGGTTCGGAATTTGCGTTGGGTGTTTTGTTCAAATCCTCTATTGCTTTTTTCTGAAAAATAAATATTAGTTTTGTTTAAGTTGTTTTTTTTTTGACATAAAATATGCTTTTGGTGGAGTCATTTGATAAAATACATCTTTCATCTGAAGCAAACATAGTCAAGAAGGATAGAAATAGGAGGCACAAGCTACATTGTACATTGTTTGGTTATGAAATATGAAGTACAGTAATTATTGTACTTTACCATTTCTTTTAGCTGCTGCTCCAGTTTATGTATCAAGAAATTCTTCTTTTTTATACATTGGCGCATTTTCAGCACCAGTTTCAGTATATCAGGTCGGTATTTCAATGATATTCGTAGACTTCGTAAGGTATATTTTTTCTTAGTTTTTACTGACTTTTTAGAGAATTGCTTTGAATCCTGTACTTTAGCTTCCATTGTGTAGTCTAGTCTTTAAAAATGCTTCACTTAGAGGCACAGGTAAACCAGTAAATAGGTAAATAATTCAATTAAATTAAAATAAATTCGTATATTTTATGACGTGACTTTTTTTTTTTTAGTTTCATTCTCCCGTATGGGAAAGGCAAAGGGATCTAAGCCCATACAGCCTAGTCTTTAGTAGTTTCTTGCATTATCCAAGTTTAGTCTTCATCTTCAGTCATTATTTCTTCAGTTTCATTTCGTCGTCTTTAGTCATTTCTTGCATCTATGTTAAACTTCTTCAGTAGTTTCATTTCTTGTTACGGGATCATTGGAATGCAAGGGTGGTTCTTACATTCCAATGATACTGAAGTTTAACGCGGGGTATCAAACCAGAAACAGCTAACCACTCATTATTTCTCACTTTCATTGAATAGTTCTTCTTTAACGGCACATTATCGCACTAATTCCACCATATTAACACCACAATTACCATGAAAAACTATTTTTAAAAAGGACGAAACAATGAACCCGCCATTTCCTCTCGATTCCCGCGTAAAACCTTTATGACGTGACTTCATTTTTTTTTTTTTTTTTTTAGTTTCTTTCTCCCTTATGGGAAAGGCAAAGGGATCTAAGCCCATACAGCCTAGTCTTTAGTAGTTTCTTGCATTATCCAAGTTTAATGTCTTCATCTTCAGTCATTATTTCTTCAGTTTCATTTCGTCGTCTTTAGTCATTTCTTGCATCTATGTTAAACTTCTTCAGTAGTTTCATTTCTTGTTACGGGATCATTGGAATGCAAGGGTGGTTCTTACATTTCAATGATACTGAAGTTTAACGCGGGGTATCAAACCAGAAACAGCTAACCACTCATTATTTCTCACTTTCATTGAATAGTTCTTCTTTAACGGCACATTATCGCACTAATTCCACCATATTAACACCACAATTACCACGAAAAACTAATTTTAAAAAGGACGAAACAATGAACCCGCCATTTCCTCTCGATTCCCGCGTAAAAAACCTGACGTGACTTCATTGACGTATTAATTTTTTTTTAATTTATTTCTCCCTTATGGGATAGGCAAAGGGTTCAAAGCCCATACAGCCTATTCTGTGGTAATAATAGGATATCTTCAGTTTCATTTGTCGTCCGTCTTTAGTCAGTCGTATCGTACGTAATGTCTTGTATCCTGCGTCTTCAGTAGTGTTGTCTTGTCATGGGCATGACTCATGGGATCATTGAAATGCAAGGGTGGTCCTTACATTCTAATGAATGACATCGGAGTTTAACGCGGGGTATCAACCCAGAAAAAGTTAACTACCTACTCATCATTTCTCACTTTCATTGAATAGTTCTTCGTTAACGGCACATTGGGATCAATTCTGCGTGGCCGCTAAAATATCTAAAAAGTTGTTAATTCTATTCTGTGTCTCTTTCACGTTCCTAACCCCTTACCGCATGGATTTTGATGATTTCGCTCTATCTTTAAAATTTTTTGCTCGTTTTATGCAAAAGGAACGTTCTTTTACAAAAATTACTTACTATAAATTACATTTATCGCGCCATTCACAGAAGACCTTTTTTTTTCATTCTACAGATCAGGATTAACATTGATTTCTTTCTAATTTAAAAGTAAGAGAAAAGGACAAAGTAGTATTCAAATGAAACAACAAAAATTACTAGATCATTTTATTTATTTTAAAATAAAAAGCTCATTAAAATTACATAAAATGTGCGTATTTTTAAATGTGTAAAAATGCTGCCGCGGATAAGTCTCAGAAAATAATAATGGTTCGGTTTTCAGTGGACAAATATTAAGTACACATTCTTTTCAAAAGATTGTAGTCAAAGGAAACGAAAAAACATGCAATTTGCAAATATATAAAAGTGTATAGAAATAACACTAAAAGATCTATAAATGCCAAACTCTAAATGAGTATACTGTAGAAAAAAATACATCAAAAGGAAAGATATTTATAATTATTTAGCTCATTTCGTTCAAGTCCCTAGTTTACACAATTTGTTAACCTTAACACCTATGGTAATAATTAGACAAGTACAAAATGATATTTTACTCTTAAAAATATCTATTCGTAGCCTAGAACTAGAGTCAGTGTATATTTCAATACAGTATTAATTGTAATAGTGTACACATCTAGTATACAATCCACGCAGTAGCGATTGTTTACAGCTTGCTTACACACAAGGACCAAATCAATAATAAAAAATACAAAATGGCGTAACTAAACAATTCGTATCTTTACGCCTACTATAAATTTACTTACAGGGATTATTTAGATTCGTACCGGAACAGCAAGCATAATAAATATCTTTAGTACTAGTCACAACTCGACTGCCGTTCCCTAATATTAGCCTTTGTGTGTAAGCAATACTTTGAAATTTGTTACTTTTCATACAACTCTGGCGCACAGCTTATCTGTAGCACCTATTCTAAAATAACTCCAATATTCTCACACACTCTCTACTTAAGTTACATTGTGTATGGAAGATCTACGCTAAAGGCTAAAACGTTACACTTTCGATATGTTTTAATTTTAAATTACATTAGATAACAATTTTCGAAACAATGGCACGCATTTAGCCAACACCCTTACGTTGTCGTTATTTTGGTCTGTTAGTAAATAAATAAGACGGCTAATTGACAAGTATTGTCAATATAATTATTTCTGCGTTTAATAATACTTTATACGCTTGTCAATAAATATTGACGACAAGCTGAAGCTGCATCGATATAGAAAAAATAATAGTAAAATTCCGTCTTATACCTATTAGCTAAAATGTAACTTTCACCTACTTCAACAATCCTAAATACAACTAGGTATATTATTGTGAAGTCTCCAGTTTGTTATATAATTGAAACACCGTAACACCACTTTATAACGAGCCTGTTATAATACAACACTATTCCTCACGCGCCAGCTCGTGGTATCGTACAAACTATTTTAATACGAAATTCATAGTCACACTGTCGCTGTGAACAATTCCTTGTTTTGACGAGGTTCTCTTATAATTTTAATAAATGCATTTTTCTCATAACTACTTAGTTATGTAAATGCTCGATTAAATATTTTGACAATAAGTTATAAAACATTACAATGAATTCGTAACAGAATGAAAATGAGTTGATATAATATTTGAAAGAAAACATGAAGGAGACGACTAGTAAAGCCACGATGTTTATTCTAAATATTATTTAAACTTAGAAATTAAATTAACTTTTTTATTATTATAATAGATGCCTACGTTAAAATGCAGTTGCACTTGATTCAGCCAATTAAAACTTTCCAAATGTATAACTATTGGCAGTTTCATAATCATATTATTATTCGTATTTGGTTTCCGGTTTCGTTAATTCGCCGCGTGGCGAACGCACAAGGCCCAAATGAAAGCAAAACGTCCAACTGAAGAAAATAGTGTTAAAATCTTTGAAAAATGAAAACCGAAAGCTCGTATTCGAATTATCTGTTTCGTTGGACCAACCTTCTCTCTCTGTCTCCAAGAAAGGGATGGTCAAAAACATTAAACACTTAAATATAATACATCCCGTCTTTTTAAATGTCGTCCGCTAGTAATATGAAACTCCTCGAGCGAATTTGAATCGAGAAATTGGACGCTATTGACTTAACTGCAAGTTATTCGAATTTACTTTTAAGTAGTTAATTGTTACGGGTTGTTTTTCTTCAGCAGGGCGTTTTGCAGTTGGATGTGTGGTGCGTGTTTACTGCCTAGTGTGTGGTTGTGTGTGTGGGGGGAGGGTAGTTAAGGCGGTACATAGGGCGGTGGCTTGCGGTATGTGGGCGTGGCCTTGGGCCGCGGGGGGGTGCGGGACGCGGCGAACGGCGGCGGGGGGCGGTACGGGGCGTCCTCGCTGCTGGACCTGGGGGACGATCATACACACGTGTACAAACATTCTTAATGCAAGGAAACAATTTAAATTCATGACTCTTGGTGGAGTTCTTTTTAGATAACAATAATACAATAAGTTTGACTATGCCTGGTTTAGACGAGCTTAGTATCTAAGCGCTAATTAGTACTTGTCACTACACGTTGGAGTTATAGTACTACCACTACCGCTGTGCACTCTCTGAGGTATGAGGTATGAGGTGGGGGCCGGGGAAAAAAGTGCATTAGTATGGACATGACGGACAGAAACAAATGACACTAGCTGCCGCCACGAGCGTTGACGGCGGGCTGACAGAGCGCGTCCCCCCCCCCCTCTCGCCGCGCGCATAACTAAGGGAGTGCACAGCGGTAGTGGTAGTACTATAGTAGAAGATATTAGTGACCAGCCCAGCCCCTCTAACATGCATGCACAACACGCGTGACAGACATAATTTTGTCTTGCGTATTATTTTATCCTATTGGAGGATATTTCAATATGGCGGGTTTTTTGACAGTTAAATTTGCGACAAACTTTTGTCATAGCACTGCATGTTACGGGGGCAGACATTCGAAATGAAATGGCTTGTCACTAAATACTTGTCGAGCTGTTTACACACGGTCAGCAAGCGCCAAGTGCTTAGTAAATCGTGACTTGTCGCTTAGCTATACGATCGTTTTCTATTCACTTGCACTACTCACAAACACTAATACTAAGCAATAATAATCAGCGTCTTTACACATTAGGACTTAGTGTATTAGCACTGGGCGGTCACTCCATAGAGAAAACGCGTTTTGACAAGCTACTTGTTTTTAAATGTCAACTACAAGTCAGTGGCGCTAAGCGCTATGTAAAACACCCCCGAGCACCACCGGCGGAATCCCGCGGCGCCTGCGGGGTGCGGGGCGTGGGGCGCTATATCGGGCGGAAACTCATTTTGGCGCGGGGGGGTGAGTGTCCTTTCTATACGGGTTAGTACTATTATTTTCTTCTGTGGTATTAGTGACAAGCACTAAGCGCTTAGTGTGTGTGTGTGTGTGTGTGTTACCTGTAGTCGGGCGCGGGCGGCACTAGCGGCGGCTTCTCCTCCCGCATGATGACGGGGCTCTTGTGCACAGGCTCGGAGTCCCCGCGCTCCAGTGTGTGTGTGTGTGTGTGCGTGTGTGTGCGTGTGTGTGTCACCTGTAGTCGGGCGCGGGCGGCACTAGCGGCGGCTTCTCCTCCCGCATGATGACGGGGCTCTTGTGCACAGGCTCGGAGTCCCCGCGCTCCAGTGTGTGTGTGTGTGTGTGCGTGTGTGTGCGTGTGTGTTACCTGTAGTCGGGCGCGGGCGGCAGTAGCGGCGGCTTCTCCTCCCGCATGATGACGGGGCTCTTGTGCACAGGCTCGGAGTCCCCGCGCTCTTCCAGCTCGTCTTGGAATATCACCGGGATGCCCTTCGACCGGAACGCCTGTCTCTCCTCTTCGTCTCCCACGCTCATTTTACCTGACAAAAACATGGTTAAAGCTCTACTCTTTACTTTATTGATAACAACAAAAACTTGAAAGATTTTTCAGTGGTACAACAGAGCATTACAATTAGCTGACGAGGCTTTTTACATAGATACTTTAAATTAAAAACGAATTCAAAGTTTCAGTTTAAAATTTAAATATTACACTTGGAACAAAAATAAAATATAACTTGATTTTGCGACACGAATCTCCGCTGATTTGTAAAAAAAAAACACGTAAAGTGCTAAACTAGAATCTTTTGAGACTTGTATGGCGACAAATAAAGAGCATAAATCTATAAATTGAATGAATTTAGTTTAAATGTCAATCTTTGAAAATACATTTGATCTACAAACAAATACATAAATATTGCTGATGCTTACAGTGATATTATATTATAAAGTAGATATACATGGGTAAACATAAATAGCGCAGGAGCGTACGTGAAAGTCTAGCGTAGTAACCAACTTTCGATGGATGGAACTGTGCTACTCCAATCAATTCAATTACATTTTTGAACACATTGGAGGATATTGAGTCAATTTTAATGAAACATTGATACTTCTAACAACATCGAAGTGTATTTACAGCGCCAATGGATACATTTAGATGTAATAAATAACAATGCTTGTACCACAAAAATCAAAGGCAAATTCGATGTGCTTACTTAAATTTGGCAACAATTTGAAAACTTTCCACAATAAAGCCGCGTACTCACAACCGCGGGAAAGAGCGGGCTGCAGGAGGAAAAACGAGTTTATATGCAGCCTGCAACACAGGTAGCGCCAGCTTTCTATGGGACAGGCTGCGCATAAGCTCGTGGGTTCGCTTATCGTATTTGCCTCGATTCGTCTTTGTGGTGTTTTGAATTAGCATACTGCAAGCAACAACAGTGCGTAGCGCCATAATATCAATTTTGTTAGCGTCACCTTTTTGAGGCAATTGTCAAGTATTTTCGCCGTTGCTCATCCGGCAACACCCTACACAATTAAAATTTATTGTTAGCATATCAAAATTGTTAACTTTAACCTAATAAAAGACATGTATGCCATGTATTTTTAAACTACAGATTTTCTGTCTCTTGTCACGCTGGATGTCATCTCATAAAAAAGGTGTGAAGTAGACTACAGCCTTGATTTACCTGATACCATGCATTTCATGTTAGTGTGAATGCCGCAGAAACTATTAAATATTTTTTAAAAAATACTTCAGATTTGCTGCAGTAATTCACACGCTTACAATATATCAATCTCTTGGTCACCCTGCCTTAGTAGTTATTCAATGTTACTCAAATGGCGTAGGAATTCAAAACGAGTTGATTATAAGTATTATGACACATCCAGAATGAGCTTGGCAGTGGCGTATTAATCATCGTTATTGACCTTTATTTTGTGTTTATGGCAGTTCATTTAAATAGTGTAGTTAGTAAAGCGGACTGATAAATATATAAATTAATTTTACTTATAGAGTACGCTTTGGATTCAACAATTTTAATTTCATTCACTTCAACTTCGCTTCGATTTAAATAAAATGCATGACGCCATCTGTTGAACAAAGTAATGAACTAATATGTAGTTAAGTTACCAGTCCTCCTCCTGCGGTAGAGCACGCAGGCGATGATGCCGGCCACGAGGATCATGCAGACCACCACCACGGCGGGGATGATGAACGTCACCAAGTACTCCGTGTAGCCGGGGTCGGCTGACGTCGTGCCCTTCGCGCCCAAGTTTGTCGGCGGCGACTGCACTGGCGGCGGCTGAGGGGCAAACATAACTTATACTGTGATTAGACTACACAATTTGTAGGACACTTTTTCAGTTACGTTCCTTAGTAAGGACAAGTTTAATTGCAGTAAGGCTCCGATAATTAGGACACTAACTGCAATTTCACTTGTCCTTACTAAGGAACCTAACTGAAAAAGTGTCCGAAAAATTGTGTGGTCTAATCGCGGCGTTATCTAAGTAAAGCCTGACCAGTAGGCCTACTACGTAAGAAGCGACAGGCTCGAGAAGCTGTCAAACGCGACATAGTGACAGAACTACTATGGCTCTAATGTCACTATGTCGCGTTTGACAGCTTCTCGAGCTTGTCGCTTCTTACGTAGTAAGCATGCAGCCCCTCTAACATTCCCGGTCCACGCGTGACAGACATAATTTTGTCGTGCGTATTCTCTTATCCTATTGGAGGATATTTCAATATGGCGGGTTGTTTGACAGTTAAATGTGCGACAAACTTTTGTCATAGCACTGCATGTTACGGGGGCAGAGAAATAAAACACCTCGCCATATTGCGAAATTTCAATCGAACTTTATTTCAATAAAATTTTACTATGGAAATTGTTGCCATGAACATAAAAACATACACGTGGCGCCCCCAGAGCAGGTTTTTTATTTCTCTGGTCAGGCTTTAAATAAATGGAGCAACTTCCATGGCCTAGTGGTAAATACGTTCGCCTCGCTTGTCTCACATTTCGGAGGTTCCGGATTCGAATCCTACTCGTCGAACAAATATCACTTTGTGAGACTTTCCCCATATTGCAGGCTGAATAGAATAACCTGATTGTCAGAAAAGATAACGACTATTCCGGCTTTTGGAAGACACGTAAACCCGTTGGTCCCAGCTACTATTTACAGTGCTCGTTATACGTACGAGCCATGTCAGAAGATTGGTTAACTTTGAAACCCACGCAAAGTAAATCTGCTGTACTGTACACAATAATAAAAATTATGATCATAGAACGTGCAACGGTTCCTAAATACTGGCGATAAACATAATAAACCATCAATAAAAATCATTAAATAGTCAGTCATATTATAGTCTACACTAAAAAAAGGTTTCGAGATTTACGTTTGGTTTCAGTAATCTTTTCAAAAGTGTTTTTGCCTTTTGATCCTCTAAATTTATATTCTCTTTATGTCTCAACAATCTCTTTGTTCTTTTGAGTTCTGTCACGAAGAATTCTAGTGACATGTCCTGTCATGTCAAATAGTGTCCATAGTATTTTTTTGATATTCCAATTTTATTTCGAAAATAATTTACAAAATTTCCAGTAGCCGTTACAAGGAAACCCGTATAATGAACAATGAGGACGAGAACAATCCAGCAGCGTCGACAAGCAAGAAAATAACAAAAAGGAAAGATGACGAGGATGAAACGGTGCGGCATTCGTCTTCCCTCTCGGCGACCACCGCGTCGGAGTATTCAGGGCGGAGCCACGGCAAGGAGCGGCGGAGGGAGGTGAAGCCGCTGATGATGAAGGGGGAGCGGAAGGAGCGGAAGGAGCGGCGCAAGCGGGTGCAGAGGGGGCGCGTGGGCAAACCGCGGCGCTCCGCCGTGCGCCGCCGCCGGTACCAGCCCGTGCGCCGCGTCACGCGCCGCCCCCGCTTCACACAAGCCAGACAGGAACTTTCCGACTCCTCAATCTGCACTTACCGCTCCTCCATATCCGCGGAGAGGACGGACAGTGACAGCGGCAGCCAATGCGCGCGCTGCGGACACACCTGTTGCCGCCTAAGGTACTACTAGGACTTTATAACAACGGGATTCCAAATAATCCATTATTGTATTAATCTCTTTTGGTTGTTTGTTAGGTACCGTCCACCTATCCTACCGTAGAACTGCTGGCAAGGATCCAATGTAATTTGTAAATTTTTATAGTAATAAAATGTTACTGTTTGACATTTTTAGTTTTTATTTGATATTTAAGATCAGCCCTGTGATGTTTTATAAACTAGACGTGAACGTTTATGCAAATAATCTTCAATAATATATTCACACTCGTTTATGAAACTGAGTATATTTTTGTATGTAATTCTTCATTTCTTATTTTTTTACGTATTTAAACAGCCAGCCAAGATATTTAATGCATAAGCACTGTATAAACAGTAAAGTCGAATCAAGTATAACCAGACTTACAATTAGAAATGGCGTAACTCTTACTGGCGGGACGTGCAGACGACTAAAATAAGATTTATGAATGAAATAGGAAATTTAATCGTAAAATAAAAACACGGTTTCAAAGTAAGTAAATTTATAAACACAGTCGATTTTTCTATGTTGGACTCAGAAGTTTTTAAGATTCCTCTGCAGTTTCCGTCCACGAATCAATAGGACCGCACGTACAGCACATTTAACCTTGGCGGGCTGGTCGGCTCCATTATCTAGCATAATGATAAACCTTATTTGGGCTATGCTTGCACGTAGATACGTTCGTAGATTGCCTCATTTTGGGATCAGAAACCAGAAACTTTGTATTTGTTTTGGACATCACAACACACAAATTACGAACAAAAAACAACAATCACGTAACTTATTATGATACCTACGCATTCACATCTCCCTGCGTTGCGACATTCCAACAAAATAGACCTGTAGCTGTAGAAAGGGATCGTGTTCGTACAGTATGAGATAATCCGTGTGCCGTATGAGCACTCGTCCAACGAACTCGTCTGAACGTCGTCGTCTTTCGTCACTGGACAAACACGCATCACAGTGCAATTTTCTTTCCTTCTCAGCAGAAGCAGCTATGGGCTTGGCCTGTCTGCCCCCCCCAGCAATGACCGTTCATGCGTAATAGACATAATTTTGTCGTCCGTATACTCTTATCCTATTCGAGGTAAGGGATAAATAGTTTGTAATGGGTTTACATGCCTGCCGATCATACATAAACTGCGGAGTACGTACCTTCCGAAGCACGGAATTATCTTTGCTTTCGGAAAATCAGCTGGTTGAGCTTATAATGTCCTAACAAAACTGAGGAAAATCTTACAAAGTAATATATTTTGTTCGACGAGTCTCCACCGGAGTGACACACGCCTGCTATTACTGTAATTATTATCACAGTAGACTAAGAACAGTAAGTTATCTTCATACCAACTGGCCGCATCGTTTTGAATGTGAGTGCGCCGTGTAGGCACGCGCCGTCACGCACACGCTTGCATTTAGCCCATACTGCCGCCCGGCACCCCCTTATTTTACGCTAGTGTGTGCGTGACAGCGCGTCATACCTACACATTCACACGTGCGTCATACCTGCGCCTACACGGCGCGCGGCGCGGACGCACACATTCAAACCGACAGCGGCACGTTTGTATGAAGATAACTTAGTGGTTTGACTGTGTGATGATGTACTAACCTTAGCGGGTGTCTTGAGCGGCTGTTCTGCGCAGAGCCCGAGCGGCAGCAGGCGTATGGACATGACCTTGAAGTCCTTGTCGAACACGGTGTCCACGGAGTCCCGCAGCGCGCCCCCCGCGCCCCGCTCGTCCACTATGATCATGCGCCGCAGCTCTTCTATCTCTTTCTTCGGGCACCGGTCCATTGGCAGGCTTGTGTTGTACCTGTACCATACAAGAAAATAATAGTACTAACCCGTACAGAAAGGACACTCACCCCCCCGCGCTAAAATGAGTTCCCGCCCGATATAGCGCCCCACGCCCCGTACCCCGCAGGTGCCGCGGGACTCTACCAGGGGTGTTCGAGGGTGTCTTATATAGCGCCTAGCGCCATTGACTTGTAGTTGATATTCAGTTGTTATTCAAAAAGAAGTAGCTTGCCAAAACGCGTTTTTTGTATGTAGTGACCGACCAGTGCCTTACCGTACAATTTTAATATATTGATCATATTTGAACTATGCTTGTGTCGAAAAAGTACGACGAATCAAGCTTCACCGGAATTGCGGGGGAGCGGATGGATCTACCCCAAAGTAGACATGTTCCACCGCGTCTAGGGGCGACTCGAGGGAGCCTCGTACTTAGGCCTAGCGCGTTGATACAGAAAAATTAAGTGGTGGTCATATTTATTTATATGGGAACTGGAAAGGACGAGGGATGAATAAACCTACTTTTGAATAATGATATAATTTAAAATAAAACCCCAGCTGTCAAAACAGCCGTTAATTTTAATTCGGATGGCTATTGGTTTGATATGCATCCTTAGCTAGTGCGATCGATGCATTCACTTCTTGCTCTGTACGTACACATTCCGAAATCGATGTTTGTCATCTCTTTATTTCAAGTAAAAATCTCCTGTCCGATTTCATTCTTAAAAGCTTGGTAAGGACGTATTGATTTTTTAACTTTGAGCGATAAATCAAAGGCCATCGATATTCCTTAGTAAAGTACGTACGTAACCCACAAACGACGCGGGAAAAGGCCGATATCCGAGTTTATAAGTAGTCACACAGAAAGCGGACGCAACCACCAAAGGTTAGCTGGTAGAAAATGAAATCCGACAAGACACTACTCCGACAAAACATAAAACCTAACGTAACCTACCGAACTTGTCGGAGTAGAGTCTTGTCGGAGATCGGTCCTTAAACCTAGAAAATGTTTGGTATCATTGAGTTCGCCTTTGTACAATTTTTTGTGCAATAAAGTATTTACATTCATTCATTCATTTGCGTTACAAGATTTATATAAAGCCCGACCAAAGAAAAAAGAAACCTCGCCATATTGCGGAATCTCAATGAAACTAATTTTATAAGGGAAATTGTTGCCATATTCGTAAAAATATACACGTGGCGCCCCCAGAGCAGGTTTCTTATTTCTTTGGTCAGGCTTTAAGCTCATATAAAGGACCGCAATCACACGTTTCCCGCCTCTATGACTTCGGAGGTTGCAACTTACCAAATAATGGTGGTGGGGGGCGGATGGTCGCCGATGCTGTGTATGCGGATGTTGCCGGTGTCCGTTTGCCCGAACAGCGCGGCGAGTTTCTCGACCACCTTCCTCTTGTTATTGGCGTTGAAGGCGAGCAGCCGGAACGGATAGTCCATGTTCATCTGGAACTCCACCGTGGGACGGATGTTCGGCGCCTTCACTACTTCTACAACCAGGCTGTCGTATGCGCTCTTCCTGCTTGAGTCTTCGGCGATCTGTCATGGATAAACATACTGTTAAAGGACACTTAACATTCATTATAGATTGTATGAGAGATAGATCGAACTCAAACTAAATGCCTGTCGTTAAGGAGATTATACGGTGGATTAGATCTGACGTGATTTATGACGTCAAATCAAATCCGCCGTATTATTATAGATTAGATTATAGTACTTTAATAGAAAAAGTAGTTTTGAAGAGAGTAACAGATAGATTTACTTATATCTCAGTGTTTTTTTTGGTCAATTGAGTTTCTTTTTGAACTGTTATTGTAAACACATTTTAGATTAGCCTAAAGTTATTGAAAAGAAGGCTGTGTTTCGCGCAAAACTCACTTTCGACTGAGAGGAGTAAATATAAGTTTAGGTTGCGATAACCGGTGTCCTTCTGGTAGCTCCGAGCCGTCGCTGTAGCGCAGAGACAGCGCTAGGAGAGAGAGAGACAGCAATACTAGTGTCTCACCAGTTGGTAGTTGACGGCGCCCTCGTCGCCGGGCGCGGGCAGGCCGTAGAACTCCTGGTTGCGGTCGTCGAACTGTAGCCAGTGTCCTTCTGGTAGCTCCGAGCCGTCGCTGTAGCGCAGAGACAGCGCTAGGAGAGAGAGAGACAGCAATACTAGTGTCTCACCAGTTGGTAGTTGACGGCGCCCTCGTCGCCGGGCGCGGGCAGGCCGTAGAACTCCTGGTTGCGGTCGTCGAACTGTAGCCAGTGTCCTTCTGGTAGCTCCGAGCCGTCGCTGTAGCGCAGAGACAGCGCTAGGAGAGAGAGAGACAGCAATACTAGTGTCTCACCAGTTGGTAGTTGACGGCGCCCTCGTCGCCGGGCGCGGGCAGGCCGTAGAACTCCTGGTTGCGGTCGTCGAACTGTAGCCAGTGTCCTTCTGGTAGCTCCGAGCCGTCGCTGTAGCGCAGAGACAGCGCTAGGAGAGAGAGAGACAGCAATACTAGTGTCTCACCAGTTGGTAGTTGACGGCGCCCTCGTCGCCGGGCGCGGGCAGGCCGTAGAACTCCTGGTTGCGGTCGTCGAACTGTAGCCAGTGTCCTTCTGGTAGCTCCGAGCCGTCGCTGTAGCGCAGAGACAGCGCTAGGAGAGAGAGAGACAGCAATACTAGTGTCTCACCAGTTGGTAGTTGACGGCGCCCTCGTCGCCGGGCGCGGGCAGGCCGTAGAACTCCTGGTTGCGGTCGTCGAACTGTAGCCAGTGTCCTTCTGGTAGCTCCGAGCCGTCGCTGTAGCGCAGAGACAGCGCTAGGAGAGAGAGAGACAGCAATACTAGTGTCTCACCAGTTGGTAGTTGACGGCGCCCTCGTCGCCGGGCGCGGGCAGGCCGTAGAACTCCTGGTTGCGGTCGTCGAACTGTAGCCAGTGTCCTTCTGGTAGCTCCGAGCCGTCGCTGTAGCGCAGAGACAACGCTAGGTTACGAGTGTCGCCGTCTTCCGGATCGAAGAACGTATCCTGTAATAAATAGAGATTAAGATGTCTTTTCCACTTTTGTATCCATTATAAAAAAACCATTATTATTATAATCCTGAGAATGAAACCATTTACTCATCATAAGTAAGAATATGTACGTGCTAGTACTGGTGGGGGGGCGGCAGTGGCGGATTTACACAATTGCCGCTAGTAGGCTATTAAAATTTTGCCTCCCCACCCGACCACTATTTAAGGCGGCACCTTGACAATTAAGTGTTTTTTGAATCGATGATCCTCGTAATTTGTACAAGTAGGTATTATGATTTTCAGATATAAATAACTTGATCATATAATCTAAATACTCATTTGATTGGAAACACGTTTTCTCAACATTTTATCGATAGAAAATCGCGTCAAAGTAACACCTATTATCTTTTTTCACTTCCTATAGGTAAACGGCAACGTACTAGACGTTGAAACTTAGTTACAAGTATGGTATTCAACCATACTAAAATCTAGTTTAGAAACATTTTTATTATATGTAGTACTTTTTCTATAAATGGACTCACAAGAACTTGGCACTTACGCTGTTTAGTTCTAGCGCGCTAACAGCACACCTTTCTCGGTTCCACATGTACCGTACATTTAGCGCTATTACTGTCCTGCACTGCCATCAGTGGTCCGTTTACTTTGCCGCGCAGATAAACCACGCCTCTACTGCGATTTTAAGTTTTTCGAGGTGCCGCCTTAACCAATGTAAGTTATTAGGTTGATTTCAGCGTAGGGACCAGAATTTCAATTTTCAAATGCCTATAGATTTGTATTTGAGTGAAGAAAGAAGGCAAAAAGGGGTAAGATACGCAGATAACTAGACACTGGGTGAAACCAGCTGAATGGAAGGTAGCATAGCAGCAGTAATATTGAAAATATACTCGTCCTAACTCTATATGTATGGACAAAAAAATAATTACTTCTAATTTGTCGCCCCCTAAAATCTGCCGCCCTAGGCTTCAGCCTACTCAGCCTGTTGGTAAATCCGCTACTGGGGGGCGGACTGATGATGATGTTAATGATGCACTCACCTCTGGCACCTTATACACCAGCAGCTGGCCCACGGTGGCGGTGATGTGGTCCACCTGGTTGCGGGGCACGGGCGGGTACGTGTCGGGCGTGTTGGTGGGCGGCGCGGGCTGCGCACACCCCCCCACGCCCCGCCACCACACCCCGACACCTTCAGTACTGATGCACTCACCTCTGGCACCTTATACACCAGCAGCTGGCCCACGGTGGCGGTGATGTGGTCCACCTGGTTGCGGGGCACGGGCGGGTACGTGTCGGGCGTGTTGGTGGGCGGCGCGGGCTGCGCACACCCCCCCACGCCCCGCCACCACACCCCCGACACCTTCAGAGATGGGGACATCGCGCGGACTAAGGCGGCCGACGGCGAACCCGGCTCTGTGTCCGATTCCATTATCTGAAATTAAAAAAAAAAACTTTTTAATTTAAGAATTATTATTTCGATGTATTGTGTGTCCATTTTGCAGATTTTTTTATTTATCTATCTATCTATCTTATCAAATCTATCTAGGTTCACACTATTGAACTAGTATTTTACTAGCGTACTTAGAAACGACACCCGCGAACCGCACTCATAGTATAGGTCGCGTCACGAAAAAGAACGCTGGCAATCAAGCCCGCAATAGGCGATTTGCATACCCCCTCCACTTTTTCCAGCGTTCTTTTTACGTGACGCGATCTATAATATGAATTTCTATGGCGTTTGTGTTTTATTTTTAAGACGTACATTTTCAGACCAAGTGAAGGAAATACTGTGGTCGTATCGTACCAGGAAGTAAAGGAGTTGGCTATGGACAGAGGTGACGATCACTCCACGGACAAGAGCCTCTCATTAACAGCTTATATATGTCCCCACCGAGGGGCTCGAGCCTACCCTGAAATCAGGGTGAATAGGCCTTAGTCGCCCACGCTGGCCCAGTGCGGGTTGGTCAACTTCACATACAACCCTTGAATTACTTCGCAAGTGTGTGCAGGTTTCCTCATGATGTTTTCCTTCACCGTAAGAGCGTCGAATAAACGTACATAAAATATGAAATCGAAAATTGAGGAAAACACATTGGTACGTGCCGAGGTACGAATCCGCGAACTTCCGAATGGAAATCAACGGCCCAAGCCACTTAGCCACCGACGCTCTTGTTTTATTTTTTAAGACGTACATTTTGAGACCAAGTGAAGGAAAAAACTAAGGGTCGTATCGTGCCAGGAAGTCAAGGAGTTGGCTATGGAGAGAGAGAAATGACGATCACACCGGACAAGAGCGTTGGTCCTCAATGAATGATTACACGGCTATAACATACTTTCATGAGCCTGTTGATCTGGTCAATGGGACACGCGGCGTCCTTCGGCAGCGTGTCGTTGGTCCACACGAACTCACACATGTCTCCCGTCTGAGTCGCGTTCAACACCGTGATCTTATCCATGTCCGTATCCCTGTAAATATAAAAAATATGGTGAGCTGTCACGGGGCGCCTTGCAGGTGTGAAACATCAGAATATGCATGTTTTTTTGAATTGTTTTAAACGTTTCTACGAGTTATACAATTACGAAAAAAAAAACACATCTATAATATAATTGCACGTAATTTTTTATTGTTTTAAACGTTTCTACGAGTTATTAAATTACTTAAAAAAACACATCTATAGTATAAAACATTAAGCAAAAACATATTTATTAAAATCACTATCATTTTCGGGCAATTTGATTGCGGCCATTACGTGCGCATGGTGTGACGCTGTGGTGTGACGTCAGATGATACACGAGTTCGATGTAAGTTAGACGTCGAGCTAAAAGGACTTGGACCCAAGCCAGAAAAAAAAAGAAACAAACAGAATAGTACGTGGAAAGACCATTGACGTCACGTTTTGTTTCGCCACCAATAGAATTCGTTTTGGAAATTTGAGAGAGAATTTTAAAATAGCCGATTTTTGATAATTAAATTTGACTATTAAATTATGTTTAATTTAAAAAAAGAAGGACTCGAGCCTACCCTGTATTCAGGCACAGAATACCAAATAGTAGTCCCTACAGAAGCTCCACTAGGCGACAAAATTCAAATAAATTGCAACCCTATCTCCGTTATAGTAAAGTGCAATTCAGATCGCACGGCGCTAGGCGAAAAAACAAAGTTGCTGCATCTCTTTCTCTCGCGTTGCGCTATCTCTTTTGCCACTCTACTAACACCTTTAGGGCTGTCGTCTTTGAGAAAATAAAACATCTGATTTATTAACCTATAAGGTACCTACCTTTTACTCAAACAAATGATGGTTCAAATAAACCAATGCTACTACTATTTACTAAGTAATAGTATTACTCGTATTATAATGTTTGCAAACTATATTTACTCGTCAGTAGGTAGGTAAGTACTTTAGTTTATGAAAATACGTCATAATGTTACTGTAGGTTTGTCAGAGAAAATTATGAGGACAAGAAAAGAGATCTAAAAAAGACATCCGATCCAGTCCTTTTCCTTTTATTTTTGCATCCATAAACACATCAGCATTTGTCGTATTGTTGTGAAGTCATTTTCGTAATTTGAGCGAGCGGAGCGGCGCGTAATAACGACGCGTCACGCGCGCCCGGCGACTGTTCGCGTACTGATGTAGCTAGCCCTGCCTTTCATCGGCCGGGGCGATATTTCGCCCGTCATACCTATTCTCACGAGTGGAACCCCCCTGATTCAGGGCACTCAAATGGGTACTTTTTACTTTACTTCAAATACTTTCCCTAGCAAAATGTTACTTATATTACACTGTTATTTCTCCAAAACGAACGCTTACCTAAACAAGCTAACAATTCCCTCGAGCACTTTGATCTGCCACTCGATAGCGTTGGGGTAGTGCCTGTTGAGTTTGAGCTGCATGTAGAAGTTGTGGTTGATGGTGCGCCCGCCCTTGTTCTGCTGCACGGTCACGTCGAGCGGCCCGCTGGCCGACAGCCCTTCGCTGTCCGTCGCCTCCACGGTGAACTTCCAGCGAGACACGTGCGCGTCCAGTGGCCTGGAAATGTCACCATCTTAGGCCTCGTTTACGGAGACGCAGGGCGTAGCGCGGCGCGTGAAGCGTCCCATACTGTTTGAGACGCGCGGACAATCCAAATGTATAGGACGCCGCACGCGCCGCGCTACGCCACGCGTCTCCGTAAAGGAGGCCTTAGAGTATCATCATTAACAGCTCATATATTTCCCCACCGAGGGGCTCAAGATGAATAGAGTCGACCACACTGGCCCAGTGCGGGTTGGTCTACTTCACACACAACCTTGAATTACTTCGCGGTGTGTGCAGGTTTCCTCACGATGTTTTCCTTCACCGTAAAAACGTCGAATAAACGTACAGTCTCCTGCAAAGAAAACAGACCCCCCTGTCATAAGCGGTGACTACAGGCCGTTTACGATAGGGGGGTCCGTTTTCTATGCAGGAGACTGTACATATAAATTCGAAAATCGAAAACACATTGGTACAGTGAGCTGACGAATGAGGTGACCCCCCCGCCGACACGCCACGCTACTTTCGCCACGCTGTAACTTAGAGAGACCGTTGAAATAAGGCAACACATGCTTAACTACACTGATGAAGTTTTATTAGCAACTAGTTCGTTATTTTCTGCCCCTTTGTAGCGATAGATGGCGCTTAACGGCGCCTCGGGGGGTCACCTCATTCGTCAGCTTGCGTGTCGAGGTTCGAACCCGCGAACTTCCGAATGGCTGTCAACGGCCCTAGCCACTTGGAGTTCTTCTCCACAGAAGACAGCCAAATTTCTGAACTCGTCACAAAAAATCTTTGTGAATATGTAACTGACTTAACTAAGTGATGTAAATATGTAACTGACCTAACTAAGTGATGTAAATATGTAACTGACCTAACTAAGTGATGTAAATATGTAACTGACCTAACTAAGTGATGTAAATATGTAACTGACCTAACTAAGTGATGTAAATATGTAACTGACCTAACTAAGTGATGTAAATATGTAACTGACCTAACTAAGTGATGTAAATATGTAACTGACCTAACTAAGTGATGTAAATATGTAACTGACCTAACTAAGTGATGTAAATATGTAACTGACCTAACTAAGTGATGTAAATATCCTAAAGTTAAAAATAAATTCTTTAACTTTTATTTTCCTTTGCATGACAAATTTATGTCTATGTCACACACATATGACAGTCACGCTAGAGGGGCAGAAATCAATGAAGCTCCAAACACTCTATTAAAACGCCACACTAGGTATCCGACGCATTAATCCCGTACAAAGTGTGCAAGCATCGCATGGTCTCGTATCGTTATAAAAAAATAGTAAATTTGATCTGACTCAACACGCGTCGCGTTTAGTTTTTTTCTTTTCTAGCCTTTCGAGCCACTGCAGGGCAAAGGCTTCTCTCGCCTTCTTCTACTTCTCGGTTATAATTGTAGGCTCCTATAATCATGGCTGGTTTATGTAGTGTAAACTGATGTCAAATTGTTTGAATTTATATTTTTTACCAGAACAACTAAGTCCTACTAAGCAGATCCTGTAAAAAAATTCTGAACGTGGTAAAAGATACATCAAAATTAACTCTTACAGCCCATAGACTTCTCTGTTCGCAGGAAGGAACTGTATCCACGAAGTGTTGCTGAGCGGCGCCTTATCATCGTCGTACATTGAGTACGTGAGATTCGTGCCGTCTTCGGGATCCGTGAAATGGTCTGCCGGAATCAGGTATCTGAAAACATATTATCGTCCAATTTTACATGTACATGATAACCTTGAAACATCATTAATCCATAGACAAGTGTGGTAGTCACTAAAAGTTTTTCGTTCTTCTAGGTTCAAAAAGATGAGTGAGAAATATTGTTTGTCTTTTCCCTCGCTAAGCTCAGAATACTCACGAAGAGTAGTTTATACTTTCAGTAGACTGAAAGAATTTATATTGATCATCTGTACCTGTATCAACCGCATAAAATCATCGATAGTTATTTCATGTATCGTAGTGGACAAATGAAGAAATTCTAGAGATGGTAATAAAAAGCGAAATTTGTTAATGACCATGGACGAAGAGGAAAAATGGAAAAGTTTTGGGACTTCTGGACATGACAGGGAAAGATAGAGGGCAGGAGACATGGAAAACCAAGAAGTACATTTTTAGACTAAGTGAAGGAAAATGTTGAGAAAATCGTAGTGGGAAGTCAAGGAACTGGCTATGACAGAGAGTGGTGGAGATTACTCCAAGGCCAAAAGCCTTGCTCTTAAATTTTAAATGAATGAGTGGAACTAAGAGGTTGATACTAATAATTTCCACAATAAATAGAACAAATCTGCAGGAAATGTTTACCTGAAGGCCTTGCCAGCTTGTATGGCGAGTTTCTTCATGTGATGTTTCAGGACAGGGGGTTGGTTGACCGGCATGGCGAAGGTTATCGTCTCGGTGGTGCGTCCGACTATAGTGCTTGTGCGCTCTGTAGCGGTCCCAGTCTCCTGAAATGCGCGTGAGTGTGTGTCAATACCTATGCTTGTTACTTAAAGCCTGACCAAAGAAATAACAAACCTGCTCTGGGGGCGCCACGTGTATATTTTTACGACTATGGCAACAATTTTACTTATAAAAATTAATTCCATTGAAATTCCGCAATATGGCGAGGTTTCTTATTTCTTTGGTCGGGTTTAACTTTACTGAATATTCTCTACTATTGGAAAATTTATGCTTTCAAAGTGTTCTCGAGTGATAATTTGAAATAAAATGTGTTTTTCTTTCTTTATTTTTTTTCTTTAATTGTCAATAGTTTGGTAATAAGAAAAAAAAATCAAGTACGTATTTTAACTTGCTGTGTAAAAAACGAATTGAGACTTTAATATCTATAATGTGCTCGAGCATTTATGTGGTAGTTAAAAAATGAAATAAAAAACTAACAAAATTACACGTTTCAATCAATCGAGTGTTTTAATTACATAATTGAAAGAAAATTAATAAGACTAATTATTTCACCTGTTTATTTTTTCAATAAATTTCTTGGCTCACCTTACGTAATATAATTATCAGCTTGGTATAATTTAATGTCGTATTTTAGAATGCTTGTAAAGCAATTTTTAAAATTTTGAATTTGGAAAAGGTTAATGTTAGTTTTAAGTTAGGCCAAATGATACCAGAATGTATGAATCCAATACCGTCATTTTAATCTAATGAAAGTCAGTAATGTTTGTCATTGAATAAAATTTGTGCTAAAGTGATATGTGATATATCCCATGACCGGAAGAGGAAGTAAATATCAGTGTATGTAAATTAATATACCTTGTTGATCGAACAAAGTTCGTCTTGATCGAGCTTAAAGTCGCGTGTTTTCTTTTGTGCTTGAAACAAGGTACAGCTCGTGCAAATCATTCCATGTGCAATTATTATTTAATACAGTGATCAAGGGTAACTTTTATACAGAAACATTTCATCGGCCAATAAAGTACAGAGAAAAAAACTAATACGATATACAGCAACATAAAATTTACAACTTAACAGAGAATGGTCATGTTTTCGTAGCAACGTAGGTAGTCCTTTCAAAAAGTAACAAAAATAAAGGGCTAGAGTTGGAAATGCCAAAAATCTACGACTGCCCAGTTTGCCCCACACAAGTTGCAGTCAAGCAGTTTTAAAAATCACTTCAATACTGTTCTTTATTGGCCGACATACAAACCTGTTGCGTGACCTCTTCTAAAGTGGTCTCAGGGAGCTGTGTAGTGGTGGGCGGTTCTTCGGGTGTGGTAAAGACTGCGGGCGGCGGGGTCAGCGGCGGCGGGGTCGGCAGCGGCAACGCCACCGTCACGTTGCTAGGCAACGCCACTACCACCGGCGTCGGTACCGTCACGTTCGGCGGCGGTGACGTCACGCTCGGCGTCGGTGACGTCACACTCGGCGTGAGCATCGTCGCCGGCTCGGAGGGCGGGGGAGGCGTGGGGGGCGGTTCGGTCGACGACGGAGGGATTTCGTTGGACGCTTGTATTATTACTGTCTGCTGAAAGTGCCATGCGGACGCTCACACAGTGATGTGATGGGACAGACGTAAAGACAATAGAACACCTATTTATACAGTACGGAAGAGATTGATGATGTAAGATCAGGGAATATAGTATAACACATGTAAGAGTCAACAACCACTTTATACATCATATTTACAAAATAATGTACAGAATTTTCAGCAATATTTAGAATATGTTTTCAGGATAATTATTTACAGGTTACATGAAAAAGCTTTACAAATTCTCAATTTTCTGGAAAATTCTTTGTCTCAATTGATACATATGGAATTAGACTATTTTCATGTTGTCTTTACGTCATAAGATTAGTTCAAAAGGGTAATAAGTTCTACCAATGGGGGATGATATGAGGTATCCTCTAGCTACCCTGGGTGAGTATGACCAAACCCACACGCGGTTGATATTAGACTACCCTCTACTTAAGTCAGTTGATGAGAGGTTAAGGTTAGAAGAGATGTGTTAAAACTGTCAATGGTGTTACTAATTTAAACAGTAACTTTATAATTTGCTCGAAAAAAATGCATAGATTTTTTTTGACTTGCATTCTCTTGCGCATTTCGATTCTTTACATAACTACAGTCTGGCAAAAAAATCTTGAATCGGAACTAATCTTACTTCTCAGAAATATCCATAAGTTAGAGCGTGACAGCATGATATAAAATGGCAACACCGTAAATAAAATGGCGCCCCTATTAATTTCACGACTTTTTACCAGACCGTTAAAACTTATATTTTTATGATATCACCATGGACAGTTTTAGCAACAATTACAAGGTTATTTTCTTAAGTTCCATGTTACTTACCGTTTCAGGTTCAGTGACAGTTTCTTCGGGCACGATGTCAATGAACTCGTGGGCGCCAATACGCCTCGGGTTGAACGCATCGGGCTGAGTGTAGTTCACGTTAATAGCCTCTGACGCAGACTCCGAGTAAGGCGTGATATGCACCTTGTGGCCCTATAGGGAGAACACACGTTCAGAAAAGAAAAAACTGTAGAGAAAGGCAATACCAACGTAGCGTGAAGCTTTGTGACAAGAGATTCTGACATTTAACTTGCAAAACCAGCTATATGAAATTTTCTCCAATAGTACGAGAATATTAACACCACAAAACTACCTATGTCTTATCGTGACAAAAGTATGTCTTGTCACTTGTTAAACTTCATGCTACCTGGGCATAAAAAAATTCATCAAAAATCATGCCGACTAATTTTTGTATTCAATTTAAGTCTAGATTTCTGAATTCTATGACATGCTCCTAAACAAAGTTATAACACGATATACTAAGTAGCTAACACTAGCAAAATGCATAATGAACTTTGATAAAAAAGTGTGTACATAATATATAGATGGTCTTAATCAAATAAAGTACACATGTACAGTATTCACGATACAAGAATAAAATAAACCATACAAAACATAAAATCGAATTAGTTTTTTATTATTTGACATAAATAAATACAATGAACCACACAACATGCGATACGATAACACAATTAAAATCAATGCCTAAACAAAATCATGCGATGCAAACACAAGGACAGTAGGTAAACTCTAAAACCACGTTCAAACTAAAAAAATATATCTAAATATACATTCAGGTACTTGGTATATTGATGTGTTTGTTATTTTGCATTGGCTAACTGATAGGTAGCTCATAAATTAGCAACCAGGTTAGCATCTAAGCGCAATATATAATGCTTAGTTCACACGCACGCGTTCAACTCCACATTCAACGTGCACATTCACATTCACAAGCGTGTAAACGGTACGCCCGAGCCCGTGAACGCGCCTGTGAACGTGAATGTCGCTCCTCGCTGCTCGCCATTCTGGCACTGACTGACACGACGGCGTGCGTGTGAACAGCTTGAACGTCCGCCGGCCCGGGACGGGCTGCATGCCGCGCAGCCCGCCAGGCAGCCCGCCAGGCAGCCCGCCAGGCAGCCCGCCGGGCTGCACGGCATGCATGTGACCGTAGCATAAGATGCTTATCTGTCTTATAGTATAAATAGATAATTTTCAATTAGTTAGTGTCTGTACTCGACCAGAACAATTAGATTCATTATTATTATAGTAAAAATTATGCATAATAAAAAAGAGAAAATACAATAATAATTGTTTGTATATTATGTGACAATGACTTACTAGTTTAATGATGTAAATAAACGAAGTAAGGAAATTTTGAGCATTTTGAATAGTTGTGATCGAGTAGCATGTTTAGTGTTAAGAGTTGACCTACTGCACAGAGTCACTGGACACAAGCCGAGAGCGGGTTACGACAAACCTCCGTGGTAACCGTATTAGTAGAGGCGGGCTCGGGGGTAGTTTCCTCCACGGTGGTCGGTTCCTCCGGCGGGTCGGTGGGGACGGTAGGGGGGGGAGTAGGGACGGTAGAGGGGTCGGTAGGGACGGTGGGTTCGGGAGTAGTGGTGGTAGTACTGGTAGAGGTCTCCGTGGCAGCGGTCTCGGTCTGAAAGAGTTCGGTGGTGGTGTCGCCGGGTGTCTCGCCGTGGTGGTGGCGGTGCGGGTGGGCGGTCGCGGGGACGGGGGGAGCGGGAGGGGCGGGAACGTCCACCTGGCAGCAAGTGCCACATACACTAGGTTAGTACTGCCACCCACATACCCGGGTGAGCGCTGTCTGTGGTTATTCCTCTGTTAGGATATGACTCATCCACATTTTTAGCGACTAACTAGCAAGAAGATTACTAAACTGCGTTTTTAGCTAATGCTACGTATTTCTAATGAAATATTATTTATTTCGCGTCGGTATTAATAGTAAAACCCAGGGGGGCATTGCAAAAGGCACAATAAAAAAATGTGGTATGCATTTCTTATTATTTAATAAGAACATAATTAATTTTAATTATATTGCATTAGTAACAAAAAAGATTTATCTTTGTATCACATACTTCTTCAGAAATATTAAGATTTTTCAGGGGTATTACTTGTATTCAATTCATATATCAATTTGTTGTTGTTTGAATGTATCAACATATTAACAGCTATCTATAAATAGAACTTAGAAATAAAATATGTCATTATTTTACTTGATAAAACCCAATTCTTCTTTTTAATGCTAAAAGACGACGTTTTTAATATAAATTTGCTGCATAAGCAACATTGTTTGTGCTATGTGGATGAAGCATAGTCAAAGCTCTTAGTTTATAATACCTCCTTTTATTATAAAACACTTGGTAAGCACAAAAATCGTGACAGTGGTCAAAGGATCGTGTTATTATTATCAGTTAAAAATAACCACACACAAAGCTCACACTTCAAAAGTTTAAATACAATTTATAACATTGCATGAACTTTTTAAGTTTGTAATGCAAGTATGAATGGGACGTGAATGTCATGAATGGCATGATAAGTGAATGGTAGGAACTTTGTATATTATTAATTGTTCAGTTTTCCTCGCCAATAGGGTAAATAAAAAGAAATACTCATTGAACATAATTTGTTCAAATTAGCAACATAATTGTATTAGATAAGATTACAGGAAAAATGTTGCCAATTTCAAAATTCGAGATGGATAGAAAGGTAAAGATGAGTAATTACAGTGCAACTCATTAGAGTAGAAATAAATAAAGAAGTTAAAATCAATTTGCCAACGCAATATGAATGAAAGTCAATTTGTTGAATAGCGAAAGAAAAAATAATAGTGTCGCCAATATATTAATTATGGAACTCTTATTTTTTATCTACTCTCTTGTGTCGTACTGTAAAATAGAGAAGTCATTCAACATTCCATGCTAAATGTTTCCCTATGGATGCTAAATGCATGACGTGACATTTAGGTGCGAGGTATACATTCCTATATATTTATGGGTATATGCTAGGGTTCTGATTGGAAAATCAACCAAACGTTTACATACTTATTATTGTATTATATTCTTTCTTAGTAAATTTACAAATTACTTGTATATATTCAATCCTTGGTCAATTTTCCAATGTATTAGGTTACTAGATAACAAGACATGATGTGATGACAGACATGTGACGGACAAACAAGGAAATGGATAATGTATGACAGTATGGATATATTATGATTGAATCGACATTCTTATCAATATTATTAATGACTCATGTTTGTTATTTATGATATTAATAACTGTTATTATAATTTCAAAAGCTGGGTGAATGTTACAATAAATCGACACAATATAAATTTGTATGTTGACACCCAAAGCTATAGATGTGTATGCTATACATATAGGTATTATGTTTACAGTTTTTTTTAAACAATGCCTTGATAGTGTTACAATGAAAAGACGTATTTTTTTTATTTTATATCAAATACCTACTGATCTGAATGTTAGCAGTTATAAATGTTATAATTGAGACAAAAAAGTGTGTAGTCGTGTAGTCGCGGATTGGATATGTTTGTAGCATCATTTATGAAGCTCAGTGCTTAGACCGTATAGTGTAGTCAGTGGCGTAGCTCGCAGCAAAAAGGCAGGAGTATCAAGTGCCAAATAAAACTTAAGACATTTTAAAGTAAAAATCACGTAATTGTGAATTCATAAGTTTCTTCAAAACGACCTATGATGAATTTAGATTTTTTTTTGTGCCGAATAAGGACTATTAGCACAGATTAATAAATAGTTCTATTAGTTTCCCTTTTAAATTGAGAGAGAGTGTGACATCTCCCACATATTAAAAAAAAAGTTTTAGTTTTAGGTTCTAAATTTATAAACGGTCAAAAATTTACATTTGCCGACAACTTTTGTTTAGAACACTAAAAATAAATTATTTGAATATAGAATCTTGTAGTGAAGGAACTCAAGCGCGCGTTTGTGTAGCGGCGAGTGTGCGTGCGTGTTAGCGTGTAGAGTTGTGTGTGTGTGTACTCACAGTGTCGGGCAGGTCGATGCGTCCGTAGTCGTCGTCGTCGTCGTCCTCGTAGCCGCTGTAGTCGCCGTCGTCCTCCGCGTCGTACGAGTCGTACGCGCCCGAACCATCGTCCAGCGGCGACTGACAATATAACAGGTACATTTATAACACAAAATATACACAGTCACGCCTATTTTCCGTAGTAGTAGGGTTGTAAAAAGTGTCTACTTCCACCCACTCACACTTTGAAGCTGCTAAAAACGAGCTATGCAAGATCAGTCGTGATGCCAATCTGAGATGTATTAGTTTTGTCTGATGGTGGTTTAAACCTGTCTTGGGGTAGGCTTTTAGCTAGTATTAAAGATATATGAATTGAAATTTTCGTAGACAACATGTCAACCCGTGACCAACCTATGTGTGGGTTTGGCGGCCAGTAGTTTCCAGCAATGGCGGCGGGGAGCCATTTCTTCGGGGCGCCCCGCAGCCATGTTTATATTCAGTAAATTCGCTGCGCCGTGGGCGCGCGTGTGTGTGTGTGTGTGTGTACTACCTGTCGCTTGAGCCTGGGCTTGTGTGTGGCGTGTAGCAGCCTCCAGCCCAGCACGGGCAGGCTGAGCGTGTGCGCGAGGGTGCCGTCCCGCGCCTGCTCGCGCAGCCCCGCCACCAACACCTTGTGTGTGTGTGTGTGTGTGTGTGTACTACCTGTCGCTTGAGCCTGGGCTTGTGTGTGGCGTGTAGCAGCCTCCAGCCCAGCACGGGCAGGCTGAGCGTGTGCGCGAGGGTGCCGTCCCGCGCCTGCTCGCGCAGCCCCGCCACCAACACCTTGTGTGTGTGTGTGTGTGTGTGTGTACTACCTGTCGCTTGAGCCTGGGCTTGTGTGTGGCGTGTAGCAGCCTCCAGCCCAGCACGGGCAGGCTGAGCGTGTGCGCGAGGGTGCCGTCCCGCGCCTGCTCGCGCAGCCCCGCCACCAACACCTTGTGCCGGCTCCACAGCTTATCGCCGCAACCCACCTGACACAATCACCATACATTAAATTAAAACAAGGCAGTGACCACTATATTGCCACCTTAATTTTAACCTTATACCCTCAACATAAAGTCGAAAACGAATGCATTTTATAAAGTTGTTTTGCCAAATAACCGCGTAACCACAAAAAGAATGTCAAAAACAACTTTTATTAGTTTAAAGTTAAATTAGATTTTAGTTTGGGCTCCCTGTGAGCTTACTATAACTTTGCTCACTTTGTTAGGGAATAGAGTGCGTCTTTATATAATTATGTATGTATGTAGCTATTTTATGGTAAGACCTAAACAGTTTATTATTCTTAAAATCAAGAGTAGATCTATATCACTAACACTTATCTATAACACTTTAAGAGTATAAATTGTTGCACTGATTGTTCTTATGTCCATCGAAAGGACTGAATCGCGAATCGCGTGATCAGCTTAGTCTGCTGTTGATCGTACACACAACCAACATAAGGACAACCACAATAAGGAAAATAACACCACAGATTAACTATTTTTGAAGATTATCGTCCAGCGACAAATCTGGTAAAGGTCGACACTTTTTTTTAATTGACCTATGCTTGAGTCGAAAAAGTACGACAGATCAAGCTTCACCGGACTTGAAAGGTCGACACGTCGACCGTTAGAAAAAAAAACGTAGATTAGTAAAAAAAAAGCAACAACAATGTAGCCAAGTGAAAACTCTAATAACTAATTACTTCAATCATGTGAATTATGAATACAAAATGCAACTATGTAATTGGTTGTTAGATCGATTTAACGGATGGCTGCCTGGCATCCACTTTCCGACTATCTACCGCTACGCCGCGCCATAGAAATGTGGCTCAATTGCTTATCGGAACAATATTGCTTGCATAATTTTATAAATTACGTTGCAATTTCCAATTTGGAGTACTTAAAAAAGTTGCCTAGCTTTCGACCACGAAATTAATACAGCTTAATGTAACTAAGAGTTCTGATAATCTCATTCGAAATAAAAGCGTTCTCGGTGATTATAGTGTACCTATAAGATAAGACGACGATAAGACCTTGGCATAGCCAAACACTTAGCGTCATCCATCATACTCTGAAAGTATGCTTGGTAAAAAGTAAAGTTGCGAACGACCGGTGAAGGAAATATCACAATAGTTTTAGCATAGTTTCTTGAAGTTCATTAGTAATAATAATAATCATTACTGATTGTACGTGAGAATTCGGGAGTTTTGAAAATCACGTTGGCGTTGAGTCGACTACTTCCGCCAGACGTCAGCGTATGTTTCCGAAGCATTTTATACACATAATAAAATGTATTACACATCAATGATAGTATTTTTTAATAATATAAGAAACTATATAAGAGTTGTAGAAGCAAAAAAACGCCTTTTTAACCTTTTCTCTCTGTGATTTTAATCGCATCACACAAAACGAAAGCATCAGATAGATGCCAGTTCTGCTAGTTTGAAAGAAAAGATAAACCAATAACTTTTTAAACTTTATCTTAAAGGAGCGAACCTAAAGAGGCAGGAAAGCGCGGGCTGAGTTTATATGCAGCCTGTAACATAGGACTGCGCCCGCTTTCTATAGGAAAGGCAGCATACAAATTCAGATTCCGTCCCACAATTCCCGCGTCTGGTACCTGGCTTTATCCGTCGACGGCGCCTTTTTAGACAGTAATTAACTTAACACTGGCATAAAGATTTTTCAGTACTATAAAAAATATATTTTTAAGTGCGGTGAAACTTGATTCGTCGTACTTCGTTATAGGTCAAATAAAAAAAAGCTATAAACAAATATATGAGTAAAGAAAGTGGCGTACGTTTAGATAGATGGCGGTAGTGGCGTCGCCTCGCCTCCTCTGCGCGCTGCCCGGTCCGCTCGTCAGCACGGTGTGTGTGGGAGCACCCTCCGGCTTGTAGGGCTCCATCCAGAACTCATCCTGGAACGGACAACAAATGTTACTGGTAAAATAAATATCGACACATACACATGGTCTAAGAAAACAAGGTTTAACCGTTAGACCACGTGACTGACACAAGCCTACGTCATTTTGTGCTGTTCATCCTTGTCTATTACACGCATTCGACAAGTAGAATAGGCAAAATGACGTAGAAATGATGTATTCTCGTGTCAGTCATGTTGTCTAATGGTTAGACCTTGTTTTCTTAGACCATGCACATGACCCATGCGTCAAGCTCGTGAACGGGTGCTGCTTGGGAGGACTAAGTCTGCTCTAGTCGATTGCCAGTTGTGCTTGTGATATCTGATTGATTGGATATGTAGTTTGGTTGTTCTACTTTGACTGGTTGCCTTCCTCTAATTGTATATTTCGTTTGCACTCTTTGTTATATTAATAAAATTGTATAAAATATAACGATTTATAATTTTATATATTTTTTTTAAAAAGATACAATACAACGCCTGTGGAGTTTCTTCCGGGGAGTTCTTCTCCACAAAGACAGCCAAATTTCTGAACTCGCCTCAAAAGGCGATGTAAATATTCTAAAGTTAAAAATAAATACTTTGACTTTGCCATTTTCTGACCTCTATTTTGTCTACCACTCCGGCCCCGGACACGATATAAACTTATTCTATCCTATTCCTACAAACAATTTGTTTTCAATATCTGCGCTATAAATACTGCGGCCTGGGTCAAGAGATTGACATCCCGACTATCAATCAATAGTAGTATTCGCACTTCCAATGTTAATTTTAATCTACTAGCACAAGTCGACGAGTTGACTCTAAACCTATAGTGCATTCTATTATAAGCCTGATTACTGTTACTCGTATCTTCTAGAGATCGTTTCAACGAATAATACGAGACCTATGGCGTTGTGTTGGCTCTCTTGTGTCGCCCCTGGAAATCAAAAGGAACCTCATAATAACACACTAAAAAGCAATGCTGCCAACATAACGCCATAGGTAATATTCGTTGAAACGATCTCTAGTTCCTCCGTCGGCCCACACGCTTCTGTTTCTGTTCCTGTAACATTATTTATTTATTTAGAAGGAGGACCGCTAGAAGGTGTATAATACGTACCCCATCTAAAGCAATGAAGTGTGATCTGGTGGAAACTTCCGTCCACTAGGATCAACAGCACCAGCTTGTTTTGAACTGTTATAGGCTGTAGTGGTAGTAAAGTATATAACACGTACCCCATCAAAGTCCATGAAGTGTGAGAGTTCTATGAGCGCTCGTATCCGCTGCCTGGGCGCGATCTGGTGGAAGCTTCCGTCCACTAGGATCAACAGTACCAGCCTGTTTTGAACTTTTATAGGCTGTAGTGGCAGTAAGGTATATAATACGTACTCCGTCTAAAGCCATGAAGTGTGAGAGTTCCATGAGCGCTCGTATCCGCTGCCTTGGCGCGATCTGGTGGAAGCTTCCGTCCACTAGGATCAACAGTACCAGCTTGTTTTGAACTGTTATAGGCTGTAGTGGCAGTAAGGTATATAATACGTACTCCGTCTAAAGCCATGAAGTGTGAGAGTTCCATGAGCGCTCGTATCCGCTGCCTGGGCGCGATCTGGTGGAAGCTTCCGTCCACTAGGATCAACAGCATCAGCCTGTTTTGAACTGTTATAGGCTGTAGTGGCAGTAAGGTATATAATACGTACTCCGTCTAAAGCCATGAAGTGTGACAGTTCCATGAGCGCTCGTATCCGCTGCCTTGGCGGGATCTGGTGGAAGCTTCCGTCCACTAGGATCAACAGCACCAGCCTCTTCTCGCCAACCCTGCAGATGCCGTATTTCGATTGAGGCTTCTCTTCTGATTTCTTCACCTGAACAATCAAATTTAAGTTTTAATACACTAGTGAAAAATAATTGCAGAAATGTATTCGCTCACTTGAATAAACTGGAAATGTAGTGGATCACTTTAGGCCGGCTGCATATCAAATTGGATAAATTGTTGTCGTTACAAGGTTTTTATGAATTTGTATGTCTCATTCTAATGAGATAAAATAATATTGCTGGTAATGTTAGTAAAATAACATCAATAGCGCTAATTTTTAAATAAAGTTATTGCCTATTTTTGGTTGTACACATTACATTACACATGCATGTACTTTGGTCACATGACCTTACTTTAGAATATTATAGAACAGAAATATATTTAGTGGGGTGTAGGCGGATTCAATTTAGATGAGCGTGTGTGAGAAGCATACAGTAAATTGGGATGTTTCTCAATGAAACAAAAAAATGAATAATTCCACATTTAACTCGAACTCATTGTGTATTGTAATATGGATAACGGCATGCAGCTTTTATTAAAATAAAACCGCGTGACTTGGTAAAAGTTACTTCCCAACCGCAAATGTAGCTTTAGCGCAACCTCTAAATCTTGATAAAAGTGATGTTGTTTGTTATAGTAAGTTATCAGTAGACGCAATGGTGTAAGACTGTAATAGATAGCAGTCGGTGCGTGCCGTGTCGGAATGTAGACCGAAGCACGCACGCCGTCGCCCGTCCGTCGCCTGCCGACGAACATGCATTTCCTCCCGTGACTATCGTATTAAACTTCAAGTCGACAGAGTGAAATATTGAGACGGTAATGTATTTTGTCTTATATCATTTGGGGTGGAACTTTCTAAAGGATTTATGTTACGTACGATTGCAATGATAGTATTTTTGGATAGTAGTCTTGCAGGAAACGATGTTTTTTTTTCTTTAGAGAGCATTCAACTAATCTGCTTGAGCCGCGAATAAGAAACCGCGGCGGTTTCAAATTTTTGGATAATATTTAATGCTAGAAACAAATGATTGGCTTTGAATAGGCCGTCAGTAGCTTTTTTTTTTTCAGCTACGTTTAATTATTGACGCATATGATCACTTCACTACATAGTATAAAATAAAGTCGCTTTCTCTGTCCCTATGTCCCTTTGTGCGCTTAAATCTTTAAAACTACGCAACGGATTTTGATGCGGTTTTTTTTAATAGATAGAGTGATTCAAGAGAAAGGTTTATATGTATAATACATGCATAATATACTGAAGGATAACCCACAATAACCATTTTCCCGTGCGGAGCCGGGGCGGGTCGCTAGTAACTTATATATTACAGATTTTTTTCTGTCGGTCAATCGTTATAAAAACATGGAAAGATTCTCGAAGATTCGCTGGGCTGCTGTCTCTATAATCAGGGGTGTCTGTCAATTTCACAACAATATGTCCTGTATTCCTTAGCTCACCTCGACGATGAAGGAGTCGGTGGCAGTGAGGCCGTGCGTGCGTCCGTGCGCGGTGACGGTGAAGCTGTGAGAGCCCACGTCGGCCGGCTGCGGGATGCCGCTGATCAGCCCGTGCCTCTAGTCCACAGCTAACTCCAATATGTCTTGTATTTCTTAGCTCACCTCGACGATGAAGGAGTCGGTGGCAGTGAGGCCGTGCGTGCGTCCGTGCGCCGTCACGGTGAAGCTGTGAGAGCCCACGTCGGCCGGCTGCGGGATGCCGCTGATCAGCCCGTGCCTCTAGTCCACAGCTAACTCCAATATGTCTTGTATTTCTTAGCTCACCTCGACGATGAAGGAGTCGGTGGCAGTGAGGCCGTGCGTGCGTCCGTGCGCCGTCACGGTGAAGCTGTGAGAGCCCACGTCGGCCGGCTGCGGGATGCCGCTGATCAGCCCGTGCCTCTAGTCCACAGCTAGCTCCAATATGTCTTGTATCCCTTAGCTCACCTCGACGATGAAGGAGTCGGTGGCAGTAAGGCCGTGCGTGCGCCCGTGCGCGGTGACGGTGAAGCTGTGAGAACCCACGTCGGCCGGCTGCGGGATGCCGCTGATCAGCCCGTGCCGCGAGTCCACGGCCAGCCAGTTCGGCGTCCGCCGCCCGTTTTCGCTTCGGACCTGCACAACCACGCAACACTATTAACATATTATGTAAGACGTCTTACACACGACAACTTACTAAAAACTAGAGCCTGTTGTCAGACAGCTCTAACAAACAATACAATAATCTTTGAATAAAAAAAAAATTTGGGGGGCATAGATAGAGAACGCTTGTCACTTTCGCGCCTTTGTGCGAATCGTAAGCAGATATAAAACGCTTTCGTAGTGACGTTCCATGCGTGATACAGCAAAAATCTGAAATTAACAGAATTTACCGCAATTATACCATCTGTCTTAAACAACCCATGTCATCGAATCAATAGCTATAACAGTAGTACAAATTTGAGTCGGGCCATTTCGCTCGTAGTCTAATTTCTCAACAAGCCACCAGAACCTGTCCAAGTGTCTACCCATTGTAATTGCGGGCCCGCCTCTCTGATGTCATCTTACCATCGGACAGGTGATCTGACTACTTGTAACATAGTAGCTATGGAACACCCATTCATTAAATATTGAGCAAAAAGTTGGGTCTTATTTATAATCGCCGGTAGGAGCTGATTTATTATTTTGTACTTAAATAACTAAATTGCAAAACCACAATGGTTTACGATCATTTTATTTGTCACTTATTTTTATACTATGCCTATTTATTAATACGGTACATTATTACCAACAAGGCATCGAATTACTTAGTTTATAAAGACAATACGTTGAAACGATCAACTACTTTAGGAAAAATATTGCAACACGTACCGAAAGTAATTTTCTGAAACTTCGTAAGGGTTGGTTGGGTTGAGGCATCGAAAACTAGCACATTATGGAAATTGACCAACCTTATAAGTTTGCACTTTTCCTGAGAAGGCTTCCTTAGGGATTTCCATTCGAAATAGGTGGCCTACATAGGCCGTCGTGTCAGGAACGCCCCATAACCGCCTTAGGCCATTTTTTGCTATTTCTGAGTGATTCGCTGTCAGCTCCACCTGAAATATGATTTTATAAGTATCCAAACCATTTCGATATAAAAGGCGGACCACGTTTAATTGACGTGAGCGCGAAATGCTTTGAAAAACCGAGTACTTCTATCCATCAGTAGTACTTGGTGACTATCTTATTGATTGAATGAACCAACGGACGCTAATTGGTCTTCCTTGTCTGTGGTTGTTTATTGTTGTTTGAACATCAATAAATTGTACATTACTTAAATATCTACGGATATCCAGCCGTTTTAGGTAGAAACAATCGGAAGAAACTATAAAAACCTATCGAGAATCAGGTTAGTGGTTTGTCAGTCAACCATTAGACATTATTTATCAAACTTTTACAATTTTAAACCTTCGCGTTTCATCAATGTTATGTTTCCTCACGACGAGATCGTTAGTTTCATAATACTGAAAACTTGCTTGCTTGCTTATCGTGTGGTCTTCAAAGTTAGCTTACCTTACAAACCCTGGTGTCAGAATTATTGAGCCGCCTAAGGCCATACTGCAAACGCGTTAAGTCGGGATTCCAATTTGACTATATTATTCAGACACTGGTGTGGCAGGCTTTTAAATTCTGTTACCTGGAACTCTTCGCTGTTGTCGAAGGCGAAGTCGTCATCCAGCCGGCTGAGCGCCAGTGGACACAGCAGCAGCAGTGCGCACGCGGCGACCCGCATCCGCGCCATCCCGCCCCGCATGCCTCTCCCCTCTCGCCCCTGGCTCCCCAACTCTCATAAATTCCGCGAGCTCATCTGCATCTGCAACAAAACAACATTTATTTAGTCCACCTTACTTTCAACAGCTTTAGTAGTAACAGTAAACTGCAGAATTTAGGCCTTGCTTTGGTTTGAGCTAATGCTGCCCGTTTCCTAAATTATAATAATAACCTAATACAAAACTTATATGAAGAGTTGCGTTAGTCTGATTCTATGCCGGGAACCACGCGTTATTTATCTTACCAGTAATCAAAAATGCAACAGTCAACATCCACACGTTCGTTTTGAGAAAAGAGAAATACATTATATTTGTTTACAATGTTTGAAAAGTAGGTTTGTTAAGGTGGAGACTGCACTTGAATTGCTAATGGGCACACTTCCGGTAGTCGACAAAATAATTCCAATAATGTTTGCATTCGTACTTGAATCGAACAAAGGAAAAACGTTCTGGTACTTAGTGAAGAAAATAGGTAAGCGGCGGCGTTTTAATTAGAACTGAAGTTTTCTGAAGCATTCTCCAGTAGGGTTTCAGGTGGCTTTTACTAAACGTGATGTTGACGTTCTACTTTGTAATTAGGCCGAACCTTGTTTTTAAATGACTAAATTAGGAAGTTCCCACAGACACATTTATATGAAAGTATAGTTTACAAATGAGTTTAATGAAGAAGGCGTTCGGAATGGTGGAGGTGCTTCGACGAGCGGAAACGGCGCGGGTACTGTTACACAGTTGAAGGCGCGTGCTGGCGCATAATGATTGGACGCAAATAGAACGAGCTTTTGAACGCTCCCCGCCTTCCTTTCCTTAGCATGCTGTCGCGAAACCACTTCAGGGAATTCTCTACATTCCTTTTAGGATAATGTGCCCACTTGAACCGGGGATGCTATTTGTGGAAATCAATTTCATTTACGACTGTAGGTTACCGTGTAAGATCCCTTAGACTATCTCACAGTCTCACAGCAGGGCAACTTCTGTATTACGCCGGATACCCGTGTCACGTGAAGATGTACCTGTTTCCTGGTTCTAGCTACGCCTACCTTCGTACTCTCACCCCTATTTGAAAGAAAGGTGACGTTTTGTTATTCGAAGGGCACGTCAAACCTCAAACCACCCCAGATCAATAAGATACACAGGCAGTTTTATGTAACGTCACTGCTTTGTCTTCTTATATATCGCTATTCGGTTGAATTCAAATTGATTTTTGTAAATCGCGTATTAAACTGATATTACCTATATCGAATTTAGAGTACAAATCTATTAAGTAAAAATGAAGTTTGTAGCAATTAAATCACAAAATCCATAAATACTTTTAAGTATAAAATTAAATACATAAAGTAAGTAAGCACATGTTATAAATAGAAAGTAGACTTTACGGAAACAAATAAATTCACGGAATGATTTAGATTATTTCCCAAATTACGGCATAACTAACGGGCACTCCAATTATTTTCAAGATGTAAGACGCAGAAACATCCAGGAGCAAGAACGTGCTCCAGATAAATGCGGGGCTGACGAAATTAGTGCTCCGTTGGCTCCAGGCAAATGAACTCGCGAAAGCGTTTCTTACAAAAAGAAAAAGTCTGTTGAAAAAGTGTACCTACATGTAGTTTCACAGTTACATATTTATATCACTGAGCAAAGCTGTGGCAAAGCCTGTTATGTAATGCAGCTTAATCCTAAGAAAAAACGGAAAACCATTGCCTAATGGAATTACCTACGGATTTTACTTGCTCTTGAGCAATATTTAACACCTGCTGTGTCGATATCACTATAATGTACTTACTATAAATTAATCTTAACTTTGGTTTACGCAACTGAAGAAGTACGAGAATTCACATAGCTGTGGGGATTGTACTCGATGTAAATTCTTGTTATCGACAAACTGTAAACTTTCTTGGGAACGTTACCGTACCAGCCTCCTACAAACGTTATGTATAGTTTGATTTACGTTTGTAAGGTATGGACGGGCACGACTCAAAGAAATTTCTTTGTAAATTTAATGACACGACTAGTCGGTTTCGAAACTTTGGATGTGCAATTTTCATCAATCCTTATATTACAAAACCGCATAAACTGTCTGTCTACCTACTACCTACACGCCTAAAAGGCTAAAAAGATTGAGATAAAACATTGCAGGGTGTTAGGTAACATTGGAATGGACGTAGGGTAAAGACTGCGGAAAAATACCGTATTTCCACGAAAAAAAAACGGCCGGAAAGCTATTAAATAAAAAGTGAAAATTTTAAAGTTATTGGGAAGAAAACTGAGAGCAGAGGCTTACTATGTAAGAAGCGACAAGCTCGAGAAGCTGTCAAACGCGACATAGTGACATCAGAGCCGTAGTAGTTCTGTCAATATGTCGAGTTTGACAGCTTCTCGAGCCTGTCGCTTCTTACGTAGTAAGCCTACAGGTAAATCGGCTGTCGCCCCATACCTGTCCAATGGTCGTAGTTGAAATTTTCCTTATTTCCGCCATAACTGGAGATAAAATGAAAGTACAGTTATTTTCCCTCAAAACAGTTTATTCTGTGAGCTCTTGAGGCGAGTTTTGTCGGCGGCCGGCAGCCACTCCGGCTTACCCTTGGTTTAACAGGGGGACGGCTAAGAGGGTTAGCACAATGGATCTTCCCCCGACAAAATCTCGGTCTACACTTACACATATACGCTATGTATGTCGCGCCAATTCACAGAATAGCTCTCGCCCGAATCAGGCGTAAAATTTGTGAAGTCGGCCCCGCTTTTACTCGCAATCTACCAAGTTTGTCTCTGTAAAGCTCTTTTCTAAATTAATGTAACATCCTGTTACGGATTAATGGCTTTACGAGGGACTCTTTAAGGGTCAATAGCAGGCAAGTCAGCTTCAGTATAATCAGTATTATTATAACTCAAGACGTATACATACAGTACACTAAGATATTAAGATACTTTATTTATTCGAAACTTGTCATTCATTCTCAAATTCAAAAAGAAAATTGTTTGTTCATTCGATTCATTACTCGCCGAATAAACGTTTAGGTAAATAAATACATAATTATGTTAATCAGCAAATATGCCTCAAATATGTTATTTATCAATTTATTACAAGCAAACCTTTTTACTGAATATGTACTGTAATAATAAATCAATCAATATGTATTTGTGTCAGTAAATATTTATGTATTGTGAACGATGATGTGGAAATAAATAAGGATAATAGGAAAGAGACTGCTGAGATCTCAGAGGGGAGAGAATTTAATAGAAAACATTCTTTGGATCCTCCGGTGGAGGTTACCCTTCTTTTGGGGTCATAATTCCATTAAAATTGTGTTTATAGTTAAGTTGGTAAGTTGAAGCGCAAGTAATTTCCTAGTATAATAACAACCCTGTTGAAACACGACAATCAAGTGAAATTGCTTTGGAGTACATTATATACTCAAGCTACTCAATTATTAATGGAGAATGTGTGTAAGTAAGCAATATAAATCTTGTGTCTACGTAATTTAGGTACTACGTGGGATATTGTATTTATTTGAGGAGTTTTATATGTGTAAAATATTATTTGTTTTTATCGATTTATGTTCTAATCTAATGTTATATTCTATTTTCACAGAATAAATAAGATGATGATGACGAATTGTAAAACTTCAGTGGGTGTTAGTGGTGGACGGGGATATTCTTGCAAAATTGATAGCCGACAATATCCTTTCTTTTTTTTTAAATATAATTTGGCTTGCTTATGGTCACAAACAGGATCATATGACGCCATGTGACTAAAGCAAAATAAAGATATAAATTCTCACTACTAAAGAAACATAAAAAGGTTTATCTAAGACAAGGAATATATAATAATAAGACCAATTAATAAAATTATAGGTATTTATAAATATCTCTCTGATATCTTGACCATTGACTCGAAGAAGAAGAAGAATAAAGATACAAAGCTTCATTAAATTACTCAAACAGTCCTTTTGGGGAAACAAAATGCTCAATTAGTTTTTGACATTGAATAAATTCAGTCCCATTTCCAGTGCCAACTTTGATCTGATCTAGTGAGCGATACCAGCACAGAAGAAAGATACCAGGGTGTCTCGTGCGTGTCTCATTACAATCAAGTCTGGTTCCGGCTTGGCGCCTTTCCATTTGATTGACGATAACGATCCCTATTAAACGGGTGACACGTAATTACGTGTTTTTCCATTTTCGCTTTGTCTAGTGGAATGTCATGACGGCGCCGGGACGCGACGCGACGCACAGAACCAATATGCAATGCAAATATACATGCAGTGATTTCGATGGGGTTTTCAAACAAGCCTAAACGAAATGTACAACGGCTGTATATTTGAAGTTCGCAACTGAAGATAAATTTTACCTTAACTTAAATAAATTATATTTAAACATAACCATAAGTACCTAGGTAACTTGCAATTTAATCGATGTATGGTGTAATGGAGGGCAGGCCTTTGCCCAGCGTTGAATTGACCTATGCTTGAGTCGAAAAAGTACGACGGATCAAGCTTCACTGGACTTGCGGGGCCTTTGCCCAGCATTCGAACACAAAATAGGCTTTAAAAAAGTACTAAGACAATACCGTTGGTAATGTGGGCTTGCATAAGTATCAAAACAGTAGTAGGTAGATCCTCCGATTTTTCCACTAGAATATCCTGAGTTATGTATGATGAAAAACATCATATTATCTAATATTTCTCTCAATCAATGGATCTTGATGAACAAAAGCACATTTCTGTTTTGAACATGTTACAATGACAACTTAAAAGCAATCATCCGCTAAGAAATGAAGTAGAGAAGCAAAAGTACTTTCTCTGTTCTGTGGATTGGCGACGAGGACCAGGGGTAAGGGGTAAGGGGTAAGGGGTAAGGGGTAAGGGGTACCCTGTTACATTCCGCGCGGAGTAATTTAGGTCAGCCGGTAATCAGGCTCGTCATAACCTGAATTATTCACGAGCCGACTATCTGATTGAATTTCACCTCTGAATACACATTTAAAAGTAGATAGCCTCATTACCAAACAGTTCATTAAAATACGTACGTACGTACCTATAGCAGAACAGTCACATATTTGAAAGGGTATACAGATAAATTGAAATTCTTCTGAGTTTGTATTGGAGTATTGGTGGTAACTCTCTTAAGTCACACTAAACATAAAGTATAAAGTTGCGGTCCTTTTCTTTCATATGAGGACTGAAAGGACGGGATATGTATGAATTTGATTGTGAATGAATGATATTTAAAATAAGATCTGATGTTTTAGCTTGCGCACTTGTGCGACTGACGCATTAAATAAATCGATGTTTGACGTCTCTTAAACTAAATTGACAATCTCCTGTCGCTTTTTGGACGGAAAAGCGTGAAAAGGACGTATAGACTTTTAATTAGTAACTTGAATCAGCCCCATTATATTTAAAAAACGAGTAGGTACAAATATTTTTAAATACAAGTTGAGCAAACGTTAAAAACATTTTCTTTGTTCGTAGCGTAGCCTGGGGTAGCCCAGAAGCAATAATATGTAAAAAAATGTAAGGTATTTTTTTCAGTATCATTGGCATAAGTAGCTCCTCTGAGGAGTAGAATCTTTTCCTGGAATTTATATCAGCATTTCGTTTTTAATTCTGCTGAGGATTAGTTCAGAGTACTTCAGAGACTTTCCGGTGATGCGTGCAACCGAAATGTTTCCCAGAAATCTTCTGAAGTTGTTGTTGCTATTTTTTTTCACTGTATCGAAATAAACCGACAAGTGATGAAGAGCTGCTATTAAAAAATGGGTTTCCTTCTATTATATAATTTTCTGTTAGAACGGATAATTGGACGAGTTCCGAGAAATAATTAAATTTATCAAAAAGGGCACGAGGAAAGTAGCTTGAGGTATTTTCTTTTACGTTTCAACCTTTCTTTTCTTTATTATATTATTATTAAACACAATGCTTTTGGTGAGGGTTGGGTTGTATCATTTAAATTTTGTCTACTTAACGACTTTAAAACAAAAAGAGCTTGTTTCGCTTTTTTAATATATTTTGACACTTAAACCTATTGATTCAACAGTACAGAGTTGCAGTTTTGACTTTAGACTTCCTTTTATAACGAGCTTTTCTGATAAAATATATTGGAGTGAACCGCGTTCAGGCGCAGTGCGTCAATCTATTTCGACAGCGGAAGTCACGTGCTCCAATGCGCGTGTGTGCATCACAATACCTCGTAGTTCTCTGTATTGAGCTGCTATAGAGATTTGTACAAGGTGCAATGTTTTAAGATTTCAAAAACAAAAATATTTACTTTTTTTATACGTAAGCTGTTTTTTTTTTTACTTGCTATTAATTTTTAATATAAATAAATACCTACATACCTTTTAATTAATCAGAAATTTTTTACAGTTAATCAAAACATTATGAATACTGAAACCATTTTATGGTGCCGTTAAATATTAACTTGAATAATAACTCTGTACCTAATAAGATAATAGGTATTTAAATAGAAAAATATTTCAAGTGCATCCAAATTACAAGGACGATGAAATAAGCAGAACACGAAATGTACCTATTTTGAAATTAACCTATAAATAATCCAGACCCCAGGGTTTATGAAGCCGGTCGCCGAACTTGCAATCAACCGAACAAAAAAAGAAAAGATGTAGTACTGCATTGAAAAAAAATTTAGGTCAAGGAGGAGGGAACATTTACGCAAGTAAGTTTATACAATAATGGCTGTGTTAAAAATATAATTATTTAAATTTTCCAGCTTATACGATAACTTGATTCTACATAGTACGATATATTTTTGCTGTATAGGTGTGTTATAAATATGCATGGCTGTTTGTTGGTGCGCGCACGGTAGTCAGTCATCAATACGCGCCCACCCAAGCGGATGATTCTGACAAAGTCAAAATCGATCACACGAAATGTTTGTACAATGAGGAGAGCCTACGTGTTAATTGATTTCCTGAAAGCGTTGCCGAATTAACGTCCGGAAAAAACCTTCATTTCCAACGATTCTAGACGGACCCACAAAATACTAGTTTTGTGCAGGAAAATCAGTCACAATAAAAGTCCCATTTCCGTTTCATATGAACAATATTGCGTAATATTTGTACGTATGTATAAAGAACAATCTTTCCTCACCGCAAAAATATGATAATCGATTGCTTTTTCCTCTTCTCCCGGCCCCTGTACGCACGGGGTAAAAAAAGTCTATTGTTTCTCGACAGGGCAGAGGGGTGCAAAAGCTTGGCTACCGTGCAGGTGACGGGGATAATAAATCAGACCTACTGACAAAACATCATATACGTAGCTCGTTACTAACATTTGGCCTATGGTTCGGTTTTCATAGTTTTTGTATAAAATATTAAGAGTCGCGTGCCGCATGCTTACACACTCGCACAATTTATATGTTGGTTTCGTTTACGTCTCTAATAAAGATTAACACTCCATAATCCTAACTAAGTTTTACGATTTCGTATCTAAGTTTGTTCCGTAAGTCTCCGTGGAAGGTTTAGTGCTTTACAGGAATAGGTTGGTGACGACGGGTTTTAAAGCTAAAATATCGGGTAAAAGTAGGCACTAGGGTATCTAAAAGAGATAGACATTACATCTGAACAAAACCTGTACCACTTCAAGCCCCAAGACGGCCGTAACTACCCATTAATCCGTCTTTACTGGCCATTTCACTATCGTACGGTTATGACGTGGTCTGGAAATGGACACATTTGGGGAGATGGGAAACGTTTCCGAAACGAAATGGATTCTCGTTCGAAAGGATGTCGAAGATTAACGTAGAGCTGATGGGTCTGCAGCAGTTGGGCGCTGATAAATTGGCGGCGGCAGACGTCAGCCTAAGGTTTACGACCGAGCTTTAATTGAGTTGCCTAAATGGCTACGCGTACGATGATTGTTTGCATTGTTCTGTGAACATGTGCAAATTCTCCTCATGAAGACTGGAAATTCGAAATTGCTACTGCGGCGTTATGAATAGGTTAACAGCTTTGTGTGAACTTGATTCTGTAAACATTCGTATAAGTTAAGTTTCTGCAAAATTGATGTCAGAAATTTCTACTTAGGAGGCAAACTCGATGAACATAGAGCAATGTAACTGCAAAGTCAGCATGGCTCTGTAATTGTCTGAATACACAGTGTGGGTAATTCGCAGAGGAACTTTTAACGGAAACTTGAGATGTTGTTTTATTAACCTTGGCTAAGTTCTTGGGGTGTAATTACCTGTGTCTGGTGTACTTTTTACGATCGAGTCAAAACGGCACATTTCCCGCGGCATACTTACAAGTTTTATGTTACACTCGTAAATTATCGCCGTTCCGCCTACCCCCGCCTTTATGGCTCAGCTATTGTCGGAAAGCATAATATTAACGCTAAACTATACAGGGAAAAATATTTATGGGAATCGAAAGGCGCTATCGGATTCAGATATAAATATGACTCTGTTATAATGACTTTAAGTTAAATAAATTTGTAAAAGAAATGATAAGTATAAAAAGTTACAGATAGCACGACATAAGCCATAGAGAAGAATGTAATAACGTTTTGATAAATAACTACAGATCCCATGTCCCAAATCATCTGTATAACAACTGGCTTACATTAATTTATTGAGGGAAAATATGAGGTTGAGTATAGGAAAATATAATATTCTTGGAATCCAGGACACAGAATGAGTAAAAGAGATTTGTTCTCTAGAGAGAAAATGTGTTTACTCACTTGTGCCATAGAAAATATGAACGATTAATAATACTACTGTAGAGTCCGTTGAGTCTAAACAGATACATATCTCGATGTAGTTGAGCAAAGTAAAATCCAGGTACCAGAATATAAAACAGTCAATTTTATGCAAACCTTATAAGATGGACCATAAAAGGAGATATTATCGTAAATAATCACCCTAATCTATTCGCTAAATAAAGTACTTCACAAGACAAGCTTGTAAGTCTGGGATAACTTAAATTATTATACTCGTAGAAAATTTAGAGATACATAACATAGAGCTATGTTTACTAACGGTGCGAAGAATATCAAGTACTAAAATCTTCTTTTACGAAAAGAAATAACGAATGAAACTTGAAGTTAAACAACGTAAAACAGAAGTGCGTGGTCATGAATTTCTCAAGATATAAGTAGTGAAAAATAAAGTTCGGAACTTACGACCATCTTCCCAACATCGATAACACGTACGCGGAGATCTTGTACTTCTATTTCATGGCTTTATTGCTCCTTTTGAAAAGGGTCTATAGAAATCGCTTCCTCAGTTTACTTTGGGCACTGCTTTGGTTGAACTCTCTCCAAAATGCAATACGCGGGGAGGAGGACGGAGGCTTAAAAAGAGTAAAAACGCTTCCGCCATCATCGCCACCCCGCACAATAACATACGCCGCCGCGCCAGTCTGAACCGGTTGGCTTTTTGGAAAACGTAAACTAAAACTCAGCCAGTCTCTTGCCAAATAATAAAGAAGCTAAGTACTGAATACCAGCGGAAATTGAGATTTTTATTAAAATTGTATGCAAACAATTTATAACATGTAATTTTGTAAATTATCTAAATACATATAGGAGATATTTAAGTAAGAGCAGACTAGGTTATGAAAAAAACAGGAAAACAGAAAAAGCAGCATAACATTCTTGATAGTGTTCTGTACCTATGAAAAAGGCAAATAAAAAAATACAACCATATATTATAATTGCAACGGTGAGAAAGATCTATAAGAAAAATTTTGTTGAAGAAATCCACTTATTAAAGTAGGTGACATTGAGTGGGCGAGTATAAGAAGACAGCTGCATAACTGACTAAATTCTTTGAAGTGCTAGTGGTTGCACTAAATTCTTTAATTTATTGGCCGTCGTTAGGTATCCTTTTGTTACCATCTGAAGAAGCCATTGGTTTTTTAAGTCATGGACAAAATAAAAAGCAAAATAGCTTCGAAGAATTTGGAACAGCTTTTGGTTTTGATGGCAATAAAGTATTGTTATCAGGGCAGGTGATCTCATGCGGGCGGGTGGTGTCGCTTATGGTTTGCACCAAAAATGGAGAGGTGATATTACGTGGATACAGTGTGGCCGGCTGCAGAATTACACGGCGTGATTTACACGGTCCGAAAACACCTCCGGCGGCACAGGCATTTCACACAATTTATTTGTCTGCCGCTGAATCGATTATGCACTCTCCCCCACTGTAGGCGTTCCGGGCAGAATCCCTGCATATACTTATAATTATTATTACTATATTCAAGCGCTTCTCCCGCATGCATCGTCTAGACTTCTGACTAGACTAACTTAATTTGCTCCCGTGTACAGTGTTTGTTAAGATCTATATGGAGCATTCTGCTAGACGTTTCCTACTTGTTTAGTTAGGGCATGTAATAATTTCCATATTTCCTAATGTATATCTCTTTAAAAAAATTACTATGATGTTTACTCGCTTACAAATCACAGATTTCACGGAATTTACATGTATGTCAGTATGTCGGACGAGCAACAAGCAAATAAAAGACAGACCAAATTAAAAATTCCATCAGACGTACATCACGTTTACAGGGCCGCCATTGCAATTAAAATGCCTCGTGTTTTAATCATTGGCAGAAAGTTCGTTTCTGGTAAGTACAAGCGAAACTTTACTGTCGGTATAAACCATGACCAATATTCTGCACAATGAAAACTTCCCTGAAAAGGGACAATTTAGTTCTACTGGTGCTAAAATAGAGGGTGTGATTTACGAGCGTCGTCGACGCCTGCGCCGTACTTTGCCGGTCTAGACGCACTAAACCAGAAAACCTTTTAGTCATCTGTACAATAGCCAAGCAGTTACTCTTCCGACCCAATCTTAGAGAGGTTAAAATGCATAATAATTCGTTGCCATATAGAAAAAATCATAGGTAATTTGAAAATTAAAATTTTTAGCTATTCTTATTGAAAGTATGTAGTAAGTATGCTAATGCAGGTAGAGAAATTTAGAAAATCGTAATAAAGCAGTAAGTCTTACATAATTACACATTTTACAAATATACAATATAAAATACTAATTAGTACAATAGAAATAACATATCTTTAGTAAGTAGATGGAGTTAAGTTAACAGGATTCCATAAACACCAAGAACTTAATAGTTATCAAAATTGGAGTTCTATTACTGCTGATATTGGATATTATTGCCAGACGTACGAGAAGATAAACGATACACTGTATTGGAACGAAACATATAAAACGTGGGTAGGCGTTTCACAATTCAGGCCTGGGCACTGGACGGGGACGACAAATATATCCTACCTGAATTTATATTGTAGTCATTTCTACAGAAAATCCGTTGGGTTCGTTTGAAAAGGAAAACCGAGAACAAGTCAACAATAGACTTCAAAGAAGCAATGACTGGCTGGAAAAGTAGAATTGAAGTGAGAAACAGACGACTATACATACACGTGAAGTATATTATACATACATCTACCTACTGTAACTGGATAGATAGAACTAATTAAACTTTTGAGCCCTTTGACAATGTGTATTATAATATGAGCGACTCTGAAGTAGTGTAAGTTAATACTCACTTGTTTATGTTTATGAAGCCGCGACGGACGGCGTTACAGGAACTTTGACCTGAAAAAAGCAATACTATATGTAAATGAGTGTTGAAACAAATCACAATACATCATGTAAATGTATGGAGTTGTGTGAAACTAACTATTGACTAAATGGTAATAATAATAAGCCGACGTTCTGTCAAAGATCATGTATATAACTATCATGTAGAAGTCAATAGAAATGATAAATTAACATTATAATCGGAGAAGGGTCTTGAACTCTAGAAGCGATTAGAATTTGCAAACATTGTACAAGACGGCATGCGACATACACGTTCGAAAATTCAACAGCCATCAAGTGGAGAGCAAACTTTTTACATCGACTGCAGCGAATGTTTATTCTAACTTTGTCTGCTTTCGGAGTGTCAGGCGGCGAATGGCGGCGAGCTTCGTCCGCTGTTTGCAAAGTTTATCCCTGATTCAATCCTGGAGTCCTGACCTACTTAAATACTACTTGAATATTTCGTTTGGCTGTTATAAAAAACATTTGTTACACGCTGCTGGTCTATTTAAACTTTCTGCACTACGCCACTGCAGTCCATGCGTACATGTGTTACTCAACTAACTTTGTTCTTGTTTCAATAACGTTACTCCGAGTGAAACAATTGATTTTATTCCGCTTTATTGAATTTTAACTTTGCCTGTGAGGCGAGAACAGTGCGAGCATCCGTTTTGATCCTGATTCAATCCAGGCAGGACTCGATGTGACACACTTGGAGCTTTACGACAGGAATGCGAAACACAAAACAATTGACATAGTGCACTATGATAGGTTATTCAACACCATTTCAATTGAGTGACCTAGTAAATGTTTCAATTAAACGTTAGCAATGTAGTTAGGTAGGTATATAAATGACACCGCTCAACATGGTGACTATGAAAAACAGAAAATGTTTTGTTCTGTAGGAAAAAAACCTATGAAAGGAAGTAAATTTTTATGTCTTCCGTGAAAAATATCAAGAGTAACCCTGTGAGCTGGGCAAATCAAGCAAACTGTCTTAGAATAATGGCAAATAGCTCTGCAGCGGAAGCAAATCAGTATTTTAGTTAAATATGCGACAACAAATCAAAATGACTTTTATTCGAAGTAAAATTTTACAAATAATTTTTCGATGTCGAAGCTAATGATCAGATCATTTGCGACGCTAAAGCTAGTCATTCTATTTTTATTTTTATTTGTAAAGTGGAGGGTGCTCTTTTACAAAACAACTTTGGCGTTACGTACGATCTAAACTTGTGTCCGGCTGCATAAGGTCGCTCAAAATCATGTAGAGACATCATGAGATCATGTGATGTATGTGTGTCATTCCTGCATTTACATGGCACTCCTATGCAAGTTCTGGAGTGATGTAGTCGGCGAATAAAGCAAACTGCGGGAGGAAAATGTCAGCGCTCTCGTGGACGCAGCCACTTCCCTTATCGCTCCCGCCCGCAGCCACCTAACGGTCGAAAGCTGCTCGCGTATTCATTCCAAACTTTCGCAATTTACTTTTCAGTTGGTAGTTTTAGCGCGAATATTTACTTTTAAAACTTTTTCACTATCCATAAATGATTTGTTTTATTTAGGCATTCATGGATTCCTCTGGAAAAGATTCAAAAATACGTGTAACAAATGTACAGTACTTCTTAATGGGTCTTTTGCCACGGAGAACGGGTAATTTGCCTCAATAAAGGAATCATCATCAAGGAATATATTATTATTATTATCAATGTCAGTACTTTTTCACTATCCATAAATAGTCGAATATAAGCATTAGAGGATTTCGTAGAGAAGATTACAAAATCTGACGTAATAAACGTCCAGTTTTCTCTCATAACAATGAATAGAGATATTACCACTAAAATTATTATTGTTAATCTGGGTAAAACACAAACCTTCCCAGTACAGAGATTGTTTATATAATTGTGAAAGAATGACGGAGATCGGAAACACGTAAGCAAGTAATGTGCGCACGCAGATAAACCTGTCTAAAATAAAACTTTGGAGTAAAAACACATTTTATCGAAATATAAACATGATTTATATTTAGATTCACGTTAAATTACAATATGCTATAGTTTCTATAGTTAGACACTTACCTATCTAAAGTTAACTATTTGGTTATAAATGTCGTCACGTCATTAAACACACGTAATTCTTAGTCGAACTTAGCCAAAATTGACTCTACGATAAAGTAAAAAAAAAATAGTGCGTGCGAAGATGAATGACTGTCATTGTTCAACAAATTGTTTAATAATAATTAATCTATTAATAATACTAGCTTTCCGCGCCGCGGCTCCGCTCGCGTTAACAGTTTTTCCCGTGAGAATGAGGAATTTTCCCGCGGTAAAAGGTAGTTTATGTCCTTCCCCAAGGATTATTCTATCTTTGTACCAAGTTTCATTAAAATCGGTTCGGTTGTTTCGGAGCCTATTCAATGCAAACAAATACTGAACTCTATGAGCTTTTGGCTTTATCAATATTTGGTGATTCTTTTACTAATTGTCTTACATCTTAAAATGTCCTCACAAGAAAGAGTTTTTCTAAAAGCTAAGTCGTCAGACTGTGTAGTAATCAATTTTTCTTCAAATTGGTTTAATTGGCTCGTAAATCGATAGCGCAGCAGCTGTTCCCAAAATGAATTTAAGGATCAATTTGGACGCGCCGAAAATTGGGGATGTTGCGGGTGAATTGTGAGCTCCTTAGCGGTCGACGATGTGGGTTTTTTTTATAGCTGTTGATAAATTAAAGCAATATGCCTGACAGAGTCCGATGCAATTGACCTCTTTTCAACAATATTGCATCAAGCCAGAATACATGAAAAAATAATCCACATATAAAAAAAATTTCAGCATCATGGTTATTGATAAAGAGCGTTTCACTGTGTAGTTACTAATTGGATAAACGTTTATGTCTATTAACAATACAGCCTACTATGAATTACGACTTGTCTATTATGCACAAAAAACGTGCCTGTCCATTAGGCCAGTTTACAGGGCGTAGAACATTACACTCGGGAGCGGCCCAAATTAATACATCGGTGGAAGTTTCGACACAATCGATCTATACAGCTACAGCAACAATACAGGGTATGAAAGAGGACGAATATCGTTTTCAAACACTTACATTGTTGAACATTAACAGTCATATTTTTAGATTCGCCAGAAAAGAACCTCCTAAAGTTAAAAAATAAAATCTTTAAACTCTTAATTCGGCGTTCTATCTAACTTTTCGGGCTTTCCTAAATTTACGTTAACATTTTGATTTAGGGTGGTACCTTAAATACGACAAACAATATAAGAAACAATAAAAATGTATTGAGTGAACGATTCCAAGAGCAAGTTGTACTTGACTTTATCTTTAGGCTTTATTTTCTGTCTCTTACACTCTTTATATGGCTGCTATGTAAGGGCCATCGGCAGATGACATCATCTGGGCCACTGCTGCCGACCAATTGTCGCCAAGCCGAGATGCGTTACGCAACGAACCTTATTTGTTAGAACCACTCAAAAGAAATGTCACCTTTTACATTTATACTGATTGAGTTGTCTATAACAGATTTGTGTGCTGCAATCTCCCGATTGGACGTTGTTGCATCATGACCGTTCCGAACAATAAATTAAATGTTATCTTACAACTCGAACTTACTATCGTTACGAACAAATTTATAGTCTTCTGAACTACTTATCTTCTGCAAATAATGATTCTTTGTAGTGCGAGCAAATGATTGGTAATTAGGTATAAGATATCAGTCCAATACACTGATTTATTTCTACACAACACAGTAACGGAATAAACTAATGACTTTGATATATGAGATTTTTGCCAATGTCGCAGTGGGTAATTTGAACCAGACGCAAAGTAAACCGTACCAATCGTCGATTTGATTGACAGAACGGGAAAATGAAAATGTGACTCGACGAAAATAATATCGTCGTCTTTAATGTTTAACGGGGACACAGTTAAATGAAGCTGAAATATGTTGCCACAGTCACGCACGTACCTATAGGCTCTAAATGTAATTAACTGGAATGTCTGTCAGTAAAATCCGTTATAAACATTGAAATAGATTTTGAAGATATGACTTCGCTTGCATGTTTAGATGAAATCAACTTCTTCGTCTTAAATTCGCCTTGTTTCCTTAGTAAGGTTTTTTTTGTACCAAAAACTTATACATAATCGTAGAAAGTATCTTTCAGTATGTTTGTTGAACATTTTTTCTCATGAATATTACGTAGGCACATTATCATAAAGCTTCCAAGACGGGCGCTGTCTTTACAAACATATTTTCCGAGAGTTAGCTTTCCGAGGATTTGCCTTACTGCTCGTACGGTCTATTCATTTCACAGAGTCCCTATAATGTAAAAAAATGTGACGGATGTCGTCACAACTTAAATCTTCTGATGGAGTAAGTCTAGTATTAAGTCTTGTTTTGGTGACCAGTTTGATTACATTATTATAGAATAGGACCAGGGGCTTAGCTATCGCCGTATATGCCTTTCTGTGAGAAATTTTTACCCTTCCTAAAGGCCCCCAAACAAATTCTTATACGGGCCCCGCCAAGGCATGCTACGCTTCTGGATAGGACACCTTTAAATATTGCTTTATATTGTTTACAGTAGACACAAGGCGGAGTAAAAATCGATTTGAGAAATTGGATGCAATTAGTGTGTTTAAGATGCAGTGACAATAGTGACATCGCGAAGAATCTAGTCCAGGGCTTCCCAACCAGGGGGGCACGCCCCCCTGGTGGGGCGTAGAGGGATGTCAAGGGGGGCTTGAGAAGTTTGTGTTTTCAATAGAAAATATATTTCAATGCACTAATAAAGGAAACACTGAATGTTGAATATCACATTAATGATAGCTCTGGCAAAAACTGAACCGATCGACCAACTGATACAGAGAATGCAAGCTCAAGTATCCCACTAGTATTGTCAGTATACGAGTATTGTACTCCCTAGTACTCTTATAAATTGTTTAAAATAAAAACGTTTTAATTTATCATTCTGTGATTCTTTTTGTACAAATTACATAAAAATAAGTGCTGTTAAAATAGTGCGATTTTTATTGTAGACACACACTGAAAAAATTATTGGGGGGGGCATGAAAATATTATTTGTGATCCGGGGAGCCTTGATGTAAAAAAGGTTGGGAAACCCTGATCTAGTCGAATTATCTAGAAAACTGATTCAGCAGCAGATTATAGCGGAATCTAAGGAATTCCATCAAATCTTCATTGTAAAGCGACAGTCCGCGTCACGCACAGGGGCGAAGTTACCTAGTGGAACCATAATATCTTTACGAAGTTAAATGGACAGTTTGACTTGAAGCGTAGGGTTTGAGATGTGATGTGAGTGAACTCTGCTTGGAGATTCTTCGCATAAAATGCATTTGCTGTTAGCCCCTCGGCCGAATGACCCGCTTTTAGTCCCTCATTGTTGACGGGCGCCAGTTGAATAGTCTCGCCCGACGCATAAAGAAGCTCCTTCGCCATTTGCCTGGCATCCAAACGAATATTCTCGCAAGATTTGTTCCGTCGTGACTTAACAAGAATCAATTTCCTATCTATCATTATCCCTGAGATTTAAAAAGAAAAAGATGTTTAGTTAGCTAGCTCTCTATTTATTACACGCTTTATATTAGCTTCACTTGTAAGTAACTATGTATGTAAGAAAATCTTGGAATCTTAATTTGACCCATTCCCGGTCTTCGATTAGGATGAAATTTTGCACACGCTCTGAGTTCTGATGACAATACATGACTAGCTAAGAAACGTCATTACAAATCCAATATGGCGGCCTCCCCATTATTGTATCTAAAAAAATCTTGGAATCTTAATTTGACCCACTTCCCGGTCTTCGATTAGGATGAAATTTTGCACACGCTCTGAGTTATGATGACAATACATGACTAGCTAAGAAACGTCATTACAAATCCAATATGGCGGCCTCCCCATTATTGTATCTAAAAAAATCTTGGAATCTTAATTTGACCCACTTCCCGGTCTTCGATTAGGATGAAATTTTGCACACGCTCTGAGTTCTGATGACAATACATGACTAGCTAAGAAACGTCATTACAAATCTAATATGGCGGCCTCCCTAAGATGGCGAACTGGCTGTTTGTAATCCACCCCCGCGATATGGGTATCAAATGAAAGCGTTTGCTGTCAGGAATACGAAAAAAAAAGTCACGTGACTTAAATCCAATATGGTGGACGTCCAAGGTGGCGGACAGGAAGCGTGTTTTTTAGTTTTATAAACTATGTATTATTACTTGTAATTCTTTATTGGTCCTGACAATTGAAACTTTTTCTGTAATTTTGGCACCAGAGTTTATGAGGGTGGTTGACTACACGGTAATACATAATTTCAAGTGACTGTTTTGAAGATATTTCAGTCATCACAAGTAGTCTGAGCTTGAACTAGATGGCACGAAGTCTGTAATACCTCACATACCCATCCGACGAACCTGATTCCTTAATTTACCGGATCAATAGTTATCTCATTATTGTAACTCGGGCAGCACGGCACGGGACAATGCCCGATTAACTCATTATTATAAAGTGCATGGCGAACACAGTTAAAGAGAATGCTTAGTACACGCGCTAGGTTAATCGGGTTAAAGGGTTGCTTTTGCTGAAGTGGCGTGAAGATGCTTGAGAAATGTAATTAAGGTGCATAATGCCTATAAGTATCACTAATCCACAAATTAAATGTAAAAGTATGTCAGTCTGTTTTTTCTTTTACTTTCATGCTGGAATAGCACAACGGTAGATTAGATCCAAAAATTAATAAGAATCGCAGGTTTTCAGTCCATGTAAGAATTTCCAAGAACTATTTTTGATGTCAAAGCTATTAAATACCAAGGGACCCCATGTAAATGATTGGTTATCAATACATGAACACTTTTTAGCATACGAACTACAGCTAGTACTTTCCAAGGAAATTGAATTCAATTAAGATAAATAGTTTTAATTAAAATGAATAATGCGTCACAAAGGATGATGACCATTTTTATATGAGCCCCGTCCCCCCCCTCCAACAGATCTTTTGTATGTGTCAATAGGTTCTTATGGACCTTTAGAAAGGCTCGTAACCAGTTTTAACTTCATGATCAATGGGATTTGAAAAAAAATATATAATTATTTTTTAAATTCAATCAATTACTAACAATATCAAAGTCTCTTATTAGAATGTTAAGTATATAAATGCACTCTAAAAAATATTAAATGTTCACCAAAAAATGTCTATCTATGTAGGAGTACCATGTACTTACAGTAAAACAGATAATTATTGTTTATCATTAGCCTATAAATGTCCAGTGCCCAATTGAATGCTTACAATCTGTTATTTTGGGTACCAACATTAAGACATACGATTTATTTCTCGCAATATCCCGCGTCTTTGAAAGATGTCGCCATAGTAAAAAGTAATCACATAGCTAAGACGCATGTACTGAGATACATTTCAAATCTGTTGATCGATGTTATTTGTTTTTGGTTTTTGGGGGGACGTTTTGACACATCATCCTTTAACTTTTCACTAGGCCCAGTATGAATCGTTCTGATAAGTGTAGGTAGAGAGAAGGGTTTTTATTTATAACGGTACATTATTAGTCATTTCCTGTAAAAAGATTACGCAATTTTATGAATGGATTGAAGGTAGTCAGTCAGTCTCACGTTTTTCTGATAAGAATGAGATGTACTTACGAGTATTATACATTACATTACAGCAATAATGATTCTTTCACAGGCATGTTATTGTAGTAGGTACCTTGACCTTGACCGCCTGGGGTTGGGGATCGCAGTTGTGTTTATCAAGTAAACCTATACTAGTTTATCGGGTTATTATCTGATAGAATCGTGGTTGATATCTAGTTCGAAACTAAAAGCGTCGCTCGCAGCAAGTTCGAATTTCACAAGTAATTAGCAAGTCGTGCTAAGAAGTATTGGTAATGTGCTTACTACGTGCTAACTCGCTTTGTTCAAAGGTATTATACTCTTAGTAAAGTAGTTCTACTATGTACCTATAGGTACTTCTGTGGTAAAACTTGGCTGGCGAGGACCTTTACAGAAAACGTCAAAGTCACATGTCAAATACTCCCCAATAATCTGTTCCACCCAGTCATTCGTTTCAAAGAGAGCGACATAGACTTAAACTAAAAAAATAATACAATACAATACAAATATGTATTCTAAATACTTTGTTGTATTGTATTAAAGCCCTTATTTAGAGTAGGCTCGAGGCCTTCGGTAGGGTCGTACCTATATGGGCTGTTAACTATTATTAAAGTGCATAAGAAAAGTGGGGCAGAACGCACCATGTGAGCTTATCAGTGGTAAGTTATCACAGTAGATTTATGACGTCATTAAGTATTTTTATTTTCGCGTAACGTCGCTTGACTGTTTGTTGTTTTGTAAAGGTTAAACAGATTAGTCAATCATTTATTATTTAAAAATATATTTTTCATTGCACTACGTACGCTTTTATCGAGTTGTTTACAAGAAGAGAAAAATAAATTAAATTAAGCCCATAAAATCGTAGCCGTTATCGATGTTGCCAATTAGCAGCACAACAGGACTAACAACTGGCAAAAACTTACACTGCAATTTAATTTTTATTGCAGTTTATAACTGCTATTTTATTATAGAACAAAGAAAAGGAAAATGGTTTCCGACATCGTTTAGAGAAATTGTCGATAAACATTACGCCGATAAACAGACAGCGAGCGTCGGGGAATCGGAGAATCCTTTGTAGCGTGTTAGACCGTGAATAAACAAACGAGGCCACCTGCTTCCAAATAAAATAGAATATTTAGCTTGGAAGAATCGATACCAACGGCCGGAGTTTAGGGATGGGCTAAATATTTTAAACAAGAATGAATGTAATAACTGCCATCTAGCATTATTTAATTGATGACATAATAAATAAATAAAAATGTAAGAAGGTAGACACAAAAAAGTGGGATAGATATTTTTTTTCTGTAAAGCGATAAAAGTATGTTACATAGGTACTTATAATAAAATAAACATATTCTACCTATATGTAGTGCACGTTGTCCCTTAAAGCACGGCTTCCTGAAAGTATCAGGAAAAACAGAGTAATTATTTTCTCAAGTCTGTTGAGGCTAGATACGTCGATTTTTAGAAACATATTTTAAGCCTAGCATTTTACTTGGTTTATATCCCATTTCTGATGTCACAGCATCCCTAAGCATGATGCGTGCCGCGATCTCTTCGCCTATTGATTTCACGCTCGGATACAGATTGACGACCCCGATATGGCTGACGTTATACCAGAGCGGTAGACAGTAAACAGATGGCCGCTTCCTCAATCTTGATGAGTGGCGTCTTTGCAACTAATTAATCGCCCATTTCAAATTTAGCAAGTCACGCTGCGACGCTACAAGAGACAGATTGGGGTTAATTTCTTCCGCTATGTCTCTTTGCCCTTCCAAAACAAATCAAGTTCTATTTAAGCTAGACAAGATGCTGTTGTCCTGGTTATTCTTCTGGGAATTGAATTGATCAAAGAAGTTTTCGATCAAATTCGACTGTTCGGCGCCTCGCTCGTAAGGATTTCCTCAAATTGGATAACACTCTTTGTAGCTTCATACGACAAAGCATCCCCCAAATCAAATTGAATTTGTTATGTTGTTATTGCTTTCTTTCCATGCGTGATATAAAAAAAAGAACCAAATAGGTAAGTGGAATGCAGCGTCAAGTGAAATCCCAGGCAAAAAATGTATCATTTTACAATCAAAGAATAACTGATTAAGCGATAATTGGAACTGTATCGTATAACTTATCCACGATTAAGTGGCAAGTATAATAACATATTCTAGTGAGCATGCTGATAAAAACACAACAATTTCCACAACAAGTACTTACCGAACAAAAGTAAGCGACGCGACACGGTAGCCTTTTTTGTCATACATTAGAAGAAAAAAGTCCCGCAATTTGTGAAAGAGCCCATCCGGTCGGTTCAAGGCTTCCTCATTAAAAGAGGATAAGCTTTTTCCTGATAGAGGTCCTTCCCGATTTTGCGCATCGCTAATTAACTTATGAATTATGCTATTTGGAAATCATGCATGATATGTAAATGTCAAGGAAAATATACTGCGAGTGTTGGTTGCGTAACACCAACAGCTAAGAAGTGTCAAGTTTAGCCTAGTAGAAATATTCGACTTATGCGTTGGCGCATGACGCCGTTGCGTGCTTGGATGAATGTTTCCATGGCAACGCAGTTTTCTAAATATGCATGTCGCTAACACCGGATGAACAAGAAAAATCAAAGGTCGGTCACTCCAAATAATTAAAGAAAGATAATATAATATTCGACGAAGTTAGTTTCGTAATAGTTTATGGCTTTATACAAGAACAGTTCACCATTAGTGATTGGGTGTGTTGTGAAGTATATTTTCAAAGATATTTGTCCGAGAACATTTGCGGAAGCTTAATGTATTTGACAGATATTGTGTTTCATGTATTTACTAAATACTTAGCGTACCTACACCTACCATAAACAAAGCTCAAATATCACAATTGCCCTGAGGTGAGTCATAGAACGATCATAGTTTAAACAAGCGCCTATATTGAGCCATGATGTTACTGTTTGCGGGCTCCGGATTTGTGCTTTATCTTCCGAATAGTAATGCAAATCATCAATTAAATTAAACTTTACACATTCTACTTCTTCAAGAAAGTTAGTCAGTCTCTTATTATAAATTAAATTTTGGCTCGTTCTATAAACCACGGTCCGTTGGTTTAAGACAATAAAATAAAAGGAGAGTGCCTAATAAGAAAGTATGGATGATTTAATAAGATTATTGTTAGTAGGGTCGCTGTCCGGAGAGTTTATGAATTACATCCATCAGATTGACTGATCTTTTTCCCTGATCAGCCCCGAGGCAACTCGTATTACCCTCGATTCCTCGATGTATGAAGGGCAGCTCTCAATATGCGTATTTTATTAGGGTGCCGAATCGATAACCGTACTAACATTTTTAACCCCCTTGAAATTTTTATGTCATATAAATATTATAGAGTTAACTGTGCTTAGAAATTGACATAGAATAATTTAAAGCAAATTTTAAATTGAATTGAAATTAAATATAAATAACTTCGACAGTATGGTTTGAATAAAACACCTAGACGTAAGATTTGTTAGGTTCGTAATAAACATAGATGTATTAAGAAAATATGTGTAAATTTAAATTAAAAACTGGTAAAATGATACTTTACCTACTTAAAGTTATGAGGATATGAAGATATTTACTGAGTTCAGACTCCTTGAACCGGCCAAGTACAACTCAAAGTCGACACGCAATGAAGAGCTTCGGAAGTATTCCGCTTGAACACTGTATCAACACTTAAATCCAAATGTAACTTCACTTATTAAAAGTCACTAAAAGTGTCTTTGGTAAAGGCACGGAACTAAGAAATATGGGTACTCTGCGACGACCGCCGGCGTCGACCGTATCCGACCAACTGGCGAGGCGACAGATCAACCAACCGGCCCGGCAGACGCACCGCTCCCCGCACCGTGCCATGCATCTGATGCACCCAGGGGAACAGAACACATCAGCTGATAATCTTCCTTGCTCATTACCATCACACGTTCAACACTGGGACCCCTAAATTTGTGCTAGTCCAAATTGCAAATTTATTTTGGCAACTGTAGAGTTAGCAATTTTGTTCCTATTGTTTGTTTAGACATTGAGAATTTCCGAATTTGTTATAAAATGTTGATTTACGCACAAGCTGACATTCTCCCTTTAAGGCGGTTTATTTATATAAAAAAAATATTATAAATTTGATGAATTTATGGAAGAAAGAATGTATAATACGTACGTAGGCGAACTACATTTCCTCTGCACTGGGTTAACAATGGTCATTTAGTTTAGGTAGGTAGACTTTGGAATGTTCCCTAGTCAGCTCCAAGCTACAGCTTAGTCTCATTACGCTCTTCTAAACTTAAGAAAAAAGACGTCTCTACATTTGTTAACTTTTTTACTTCATTCTATTTATTCTGTCTTGACCAACTGATACATTACATTTATGTTTAACAGTCTCGTCGAATTTTTGATCTCGAGTTTACACTGTTACGCAATCTTACATATTTTCCATCTCTGACTAGATTTCCACATAGGTTTATTGTCACTAAAGCCATCAATCATTGGCCGGCCAGTGATGCGAAAATTTTAAATAACTTGAGTCTTAAATTTAATTATTATAGGTATTTTCCAGTTCAGGTATATTTTTATCAGGTTTTGAATTACTGACTTATATCTGAAGTCTAAATGTTAAGGCCATTAAAATAAGGGTACTGTTTTACAGAAATACTTTTACAGAAGTAACAGAACTTTTATTAATAACCCGATATTAGATGGATGAAAAAGAAAAATTGTAGGTAGGTATAAAAGCAAGACGCAAAAGAAAATACGAAATAGTTTCCCAAGAGTTTTTCTTGGCATTTGATGGAGTGAACACGCCGCCGGCCGCTACATAGAGCGTTTGTACTATAACTTGATTTATGACACATCAGCGCCTCATCATAGATTTTTCTTGAAAAGGAAGTTTACGAAGTCACGCAACCGTGCGCGGCCAACCACTGCAGAAAATTCAATGAAAATACCGAGAGATTTACTTTTCATATCGATAGAAAACCACTATTTGCTTCAATTTTGCATCAACTACGATGTAACTCTGATAAGTTATACAGAAAAAAATTCCGAAAATGGTCTTTTGGTGATTTATGACTCTTTTATTCTTTCCTAACATAAAACAGAAACGGAAGTTAAAAATTAATTATGTAAATATAGTTTATTTGGATTAGAAAACTTAGACAAACATACTAATAGAAAAGGCGCTAATGTACCTGTAATACGTCGTTCTGTGATTAACAAACGGCTTCTGAGGCTGCTTTGAAGTCAAATTACTAGACGAGGCGAGCGAGCTTTTCATTATCAACTTCAAAATTTAGGACGTAGGCAACGCAAACAAGAGATACGGTGCGCGACAGCGCTCTCCGCGTAATGAGAGCTAGCTCGATCATTGAAACAGTAAAATACATAACCTTATTAACAAATTGACAAGTTAAATCAGATTTTTCCACCAGAGATGACCGAGAGAAGTGATGTCTCTACTGTCTGTAAATATGTTTTTGAAATTATCGCTTTATTTACCTCGTCTCGGTCAGCATAGCGATAAGTTGATTGTAAACATTGCTTCGCCCATTTCTAGAAACGCAGTCTTACCATTGCGAAATTTTTGATAGTATTCAATGATAATAAATTCTATAGCCAAAGAGACAGTACCGAAACCAAGGGAACTAACAGAGGGCGAAGATAAACGGGACAATATTGGGTTAGTTGCGCAACGCTCTGACAAAGGTTCTCATAAACGTTGGCCAACAAAGACAAACACTAACGTTCACAACTTTATTAGAGGCTGCAGCAGGTCGGGACGTTGTGGTTACAACTGAAATTACATCTCTTTGTTTTCTTCGTGCGTAATCTAATAGCGAGATAGAATAGGTCGCAAACAGTATTAGAGTAGATTTGAAATCCTCGTTTTGTTCATAATTTGATTTCTTATGTCGCTATGTTAATAACTTCATTAGAACCTAAGAACCTGATTTAAAGACTAATTGCAAAATTTTCGCTTCGTATATTTAATTTTATCTAAACATAATTAGGATAGTGGTCATAAAACTTTAAGTTTTAAATAATCAAAAGGTAATTGTATATTTCAGACACAGATGTACTGTGTAAGAAAGTGACATAAATTATATGCATGCTTTTTAAATTACGATACATACATTTTGTGACGTGTTCTGGATTCTGGTTTCGTGCCTCATGTGCATATATTGTGTTGTGCGCTGACCACAGAAATGTAATCCAGCACTTTGTGCTTGTGCAACAGCTAGAGTAGCGGTCACGACACGACATGGCGGTTCACAAGTACCGTTTTACGACAGGTGTGACTATTGAATCAGTATAGTATAAATAGGCTTAGTATTGCACTTGCTAATCATAATAGGACCAACCACACCTGCAATTACTGAATGAATCTTAAGAAAAATTACGGTGGTGTTGAAAGTAAATACTTCTGTCGAAGATGGGGTAAGAATAAATATTAAAATTAGATTTGATCAGATCATAAAAACAACGTTTAAACAACTTGCGGACATTAACGCGATAGAAGGCTACAATGAAAGCGTCAGTAAACAGATGATTTTCAAGTTTGTCGAGAATCGAGGTTTACCATTAAGATTAAATTAAAATCTGTTTGACTGAACGTCGACCCGGGTAACGGATTCCGACGAGTGTTCCTCAGCAATAAGATTCAATTAGATGTAGTTAGTAAGAGTAATGTAGCAGTTGACACTGGGGATTATCTAATACAATCAACAAGGAAGACACGGAGAATCAAAAATAAATGATAGTTTATGTAAGAATGGTAGCAGGTTATTTTTGTTACCACTAATTCTTCAACGGTGTAAAGTCTTAAGCCTTTTCCTTGTTGTTCCTTCCATAGGTTAGGTACCATTTATTGCCTAATACGATAATTACAATAATAGTTTAATTTTTAATCTCGGCAAAATCTTACAATTCAGTGTTTAAAATGATGTTTGCTTGTAAACTATGGATATTGTTCAAAGAAAAACCCTGAATCGTCTGACACGTCTCGAAGATCAAAGGGAACATTTGATGTATTTTTAAAGTAATTTGCCGTTTCTAAAACCAAGCTTCTAACAGGAAGCTATCAGGGGAATTAAAAAGGTGAAAATAAATTAATAAGAAAATAGTGTAGTGAAACAGGAAGTATTAATCTGCTGTAGATGTAGCGATCTGATTAGTTGCCAGAGGAAAAAAAGTTAGATTTTCTTATTTTTATTAGTTATCAATGCATTCTAACTCGAATCACGACATGGAATGTCTATGTACTTTTGTAAAGACAGTTTAAATTTTTCTAAATACACAAACAAGGTATACCTAACAGCAAAAATCAAAGTAGACAATATTATAATAACAGAAACTTCTTCGCTGCGAGGTAAATCAATACTCGTGCGGACGAAAACGGACGACCCCGGCGGTTACGAAGTAAGAATAAACCGGGCATACCCAAGCGCTGGCAGCTCATTTCCTTGTTTTAAATACGTAATTATGATCCCGGGACGGAACAAAAATATTGATATTGCAGCCATTTGATATTTTAATTCAAATTCAAGAGGTCAAAAGATTTAAAATCGAAGACAACTGTGATCATTTTTTCAACAATATCGACAAGTTCTTAGAAATCTGAATAAATAGGGCTGAGTGGAAGTCATAAATTGTATCACAAACAATTGTAGACCTAACGCATTGTATCTAAACAAAAGGTAAACAAGGGCCTGAACCCACCCCTTGACGGTGCGGGATGAAACTTCTTTGTATGGAGACATTTTATTTGTAAAGCTGGTAAAGCTCGCAAATAACTCGCTGGATAACATAAAATTGTGTGGAAACGTAAAGCTTTGAAATGACAATTTTTTTTCAAGAAGTTGTGAGGTACAATGATGCTATTAGTATAATTAATCTGTCTAACATACATAAGACAAGAAAGACAACGAAACTAATTTAGAGAGAGAGCAGGATTTTACATCCAAAAAGTACTTCCAGAACAGCATCACTCTTGGAATTTGGAGTTTTAATTAAGTTAGGATTGATTGATTGATTAGGTTCTAGTCTCTCCTTATAAGTAAATAATATTTTATAGCTTTGTACTCGAATCTATAAACTCGATTAAATTAATGGCCATGCCCGTGATCGACTGAAGGTGTAACCAAAAGAATTTGTTGCAGTTCAACGTATTAAACAGAAATAGATCAGAGCTTCTGGTCTGCGTCTGTCGTCGACTGCACTTACCGATCCGTTTCAACATCTCATTAATATGTCAACGAGGTTATCGATTATAATCATACACGTCCAGCGTTCACTGTTTACATTCCGGTAAAAATCTGAGGGGTCTCCCTGTAGCCCAACAATTAGTGTAAGATTTATTAAAGGCAAAGTTCCGCCGCCGCCACTTTGAACTTAAGATATCCCGAGAAATTATAGACACCGGCCGTATCTTAACAGTGTTACTTGATGGTAAATGTGCCAATAATGTTAGAATAAGAAATTTTTAATAGACATCATTTACAATTTAAAATAAAAGTGCTCTTAGTTAACTAAATGCAAATTAAAACAGTTAATGTCATTGTATCACGCACGAATTTATTCGGCAAATTGTGCAAGTAAAAGCACGTAGACGTCGGAAAAGTGGAAACGTTACGTGAAACTTGCAATGAATTTCTCGTGGACTCTGGAGGAAGACAGCTGTGGGTCATTGTACTCTTGATGTAGACCTATATTTAGACAACATAAATAGGTATCAACAATCGCATCGCCTCATCAATCCATTTGCCTCGACAATCTAGTTGACATTCCTTTCATAGCAGACGTCGTTAGTGACATCAAATCTGTTGATATAGCCACTCCAGTTAATGAGTGGACGGTTTTATTTTCTCAAATGACATAATAACGTTTGTTTCACATGTTGTAGCGCTGGAACTGTTCCAACTTACAACGAGGCATACCTAGTTGACAAAGGTTAAAGGTGGAAAATCATCATATTTGCAAAAATAAATATATATGCCACATGAGTTTGTTGTACACAATAGCACTTACGAATTTGTCTGCAAAATCATTAATGATATCAATAACTTTGATCTGTTAGCAGATTAAACGGGATCGGCGAGAGAATTTCCCCAAAGACTCCGTTGAGTTGGATAGGCCATGCTGTTGTGATTGGATGGAGAGAAGACGACTGTTCAAATTGAATACAATGGTCGAATCAGGCAGTCCCAGCGCGTCAGCTCAAGCTCTCATAGTTATTGCCGGTTTCGGCTTCGACGGTTCGTATTCAAAGTGAGAACCAACAGATGCAGCTGAATTTAGAATCACAATTCGATACGGAAGCTACGCAGACAGCGATACGCTGCCACCATAACTTATAAACACATCGTTGTCTGACATATTATTATTGTTGGTCATTTTTGTTTGGGGTAATTGGGATAATGGGACGACAAAGAAATGTTTTAGTTCATGACGTATATTTCCCGGAATGTCCATTAGCAGTTCATATAACAATGCAGCTAATAGTCACTATAGAACACGATGATACAATGACTTATTAATAAAGAATGAGCAGTGAGTGTGACACATTTGGCAAATTTGATAGTGCCATTCGCCGCGATAATGGAGATCTCATTACCGCTGCACCGCATACGCGTGGTAATAAATTAACCTTATCTAGACAGAGTCTGTATGGCTTCGATTCATCACTGTCACCGCAGTAGCGTCTGCTTGCATTAGCGAAAGTGAATTGATCCGAGAAACAATTATTCTGAGATGAATCACTTGCGGACACATGTGCATCACTTTTAAAACAATAAAGTATACCCCGTAATAGATATTTTTCCTTTTGAAGATAATTTTGAACATTTCTTAAGCTGAAATATTCCTGTAATATCTCCTGAGCAGCTGAGATAAGCGACTGAAAAAGGTACAACAATGTTGTAAAATGTAACGTCGTTAGGAGATGCAGGACTCGGCGAATCTTTTGTTCACTCATCTGTGAAAACCTACTGACGCGATTTTTCTGAAATATTGTTTGTGGTGGTATTACATAGGTACATATAAAAAAGCAACATTACATTATGGTTTAAGTTAACTGTATGAATGTAATATTGAATTAGGACACCAAGAGCAACGACAGAACCCGACTTCAAAATGGCCTATATAGTCTACTTCTATTGAAGAAACGGTAATCGGATTACAAAAAACTTTTGTATCAAAATTTGTGAAAGGAAACAGAAAAGGAGACGGTAATCATCTCGAGCGCTGTACACTTTATAATATCTGTAACTGTGTAGCTTCCAGCGAATTTCTACTTTAAATCCAAGCATAAAACACATTTAATTAAATTAAGCCGGTAGCTGTAATGGTACTTACATGTTAAGTTCCAAACATTACGTCGCAAGCCTCAGGCATAAAGAGATAATAACAAGAACAACCGGGGATTAGGAACTTGGCAACAATGGTATACGGAACACAGATACCCGATTGTGCCCAAACTTAGGTAATTGAGTGCTCACCCAAGTAGATCAACGAGCTTTCCTTTCCTGGGACTGTTACACTGCAATCAATAGATTACGGTCCTTTGCTATTCTTCTTCGGTGAACCGCAAAGTTCTAAGAGTTGCTTAGTTCGTTGCGTGGAAAAATATCTATTGGAGAACAAGCTTTTGGTAAATGACAAAATAAACGGATTTTGAAACGAATAAAACTATATTAATCTTTTATAATTATACACTTCTACATCAAATCAACTATTTACTTTTAAAAATTGATGAGCCCGATGATGATAGCTGAATTGTCTATTGCAAGTAATGTCCTATCTTTGTATATCTGTTACGCTCAAAGATCGAAAACGCTCATTGAGCGGAAAAATAGCTCACAATGCGTTGTGGTCATAGTAAAACATCCAAATCGCGAAATTCGTGTTATGGCTCTAATGAAAACACGCACGTCGCGTTGTGGCAATCACAGAAAGACCAAATAGCGAAATTCGTGTCGTGGCTGACATGCTATTCGATCTTGACGCGTTGTGGCAATGAAGAAAAGCCATGACGCGTATGGAATATTATTTGATTACGACGCACACTAATTTCCGATATGAATCCTACTAGGCCTAGGCTGGAAACGTTTTGGTAGATGTCCTTAGAAATAATTTTTATTTTATAAAATCACTGCATATTGTGTTTGTCATTATTAAATATAATTATATAAATTAAAATAAAATAAAGCGATATTTGTTATTATTGAGATTACTTTAGGTATATTTAAAAAATCAACGTATTAAATAATAAATTACAGAACACAAAATATAAATCAATTGTAAATTGCTTATAATTCACTTAAAATAATTGGGGATTTAAATTTTTTTATGACAATTTAAAATTCTTTAAAAAGCCGACACCGACTAGTTACTTACAACCTGTCCGTCGTGATATGGTTAAAACAATGAATGCTCAGAACGCGTCGTGGCTTTTCTTCTTTGCCACAACGCGTTGAGATCAATAAGCATGTCAGCCACGACACAAATTTCGCTATTTGGTCTTTCTGTGATTGCCACAACGCGACGTGCGTGTTTTCATTAGAGCCATAACACGAATTTCGCGATTTGGATGTTTTACTGTGACCACAACGCATTGTGAGCTATTTTTCCGCTAACTGAGCGTTTTCGATCTTTGAGCGTAACATATCTAAATAATGTACTTAGGTACCTTTTTTATAAATATTACTTGTATTTTATAGTTCAGAGGCTAAAAAATGTAAAGCACAATTACATTGTTTAGTTCATAAACATCATGGGCAAGTAATTTTTTTTATTGAATTTCTTTAGTAGGTTATGTTTTTATTAGTTTAGTGCCGGCATGTGCTGGGTGGCTGGTCTGAAATGGAACCCGATACGTATCCGTCCACAGTCGACAAAATAACGGCATTGTGTAAGTTTGAATGCGCTATTATTTTAACTCGACGTGCTAATCTATTCACTAACAGCATGGTACTCCATTTTTTTTAATGTTTAGAGAAGTTTAGTTAAAAAAACAACCACAACACACACACATAATATTATGTGCTTAATTAAAGCTATAGTATAGAATATATGTAAGTATTAAAATATATTCTAATGTTACTTCAGTATCCTATCATCTACGTCTGTTCAGCATAAGAAGTTTTACTTTAATAATAAATTATCGTGAAAAGCTTAGTAATGTTATTTCCAAGGAAGTATTCGAAAAGTTAAACTTAAAAAATTTCATTTGCATCCGCTCGCTTCAAGCAAATTAAATTCTTTCCTTCCGCCAGTTCGCGTACGTACGGAGTACAATGTGTGGGAAATCGTCACGTGACTTTAAAGTGAAATGTGTAATTCTCCGTCTGCTAGATATGGGTGTAATAAAGACAGGGATGACAATTATTGGAATTTACCAACTCGAATTAGTTCACTCGTACATTATCAAACTAAAAGAGCAAGAAAAAAATAATCGAAATTGGTAAGTCGAACAGGTTCAGTATGTTGTTAATAAAAATATTAGAAGAGAAGACTCAATAATAAATGTTTACTGTTTAGGCCTTATTTATTCTGTCTGAAGATAAACGTGCCACTGGGTGAAGACATATATTATGATCTAATAATGAAATAACTAAAGAATGACCATGATTTGAGCAGAAAACTAACCAGTTTCTAGTGGTTTTGACTTGGATGACTCTACTGACTCTACTGTATTGTATGTAGCATTTGTGCCTGCTAAGGCCTGCTTGTGCCTTATGTAGCTCTTATGGTAGAGTGGCATCCCTGGGTGCATAGGGTGGCGATACTAGCAAGCACGTCCTGGGCCATTCACAGCCGGTTATTGTATGCAAATGACGTCGGGGCATTTTTCAACCGACGACGACACAATGGCTAGACAGGGTCGAAGCGGTTGGCTGCGCGAATTGTGAGCTTTCATTAGGAGGGAAAAGCAGTACTTAATCTGAAAGATCTATTCATATTTTTAAAATAATAACAGAAATGGCTTTTGTGGGGAGACTTTAGTGGACGCCTTTCGCCTGATGATCCAGAAATGTATATTCATAGGCAGAAAACCATTTTGATGCACAGCACTCACCTGAGAGTTCCGGATACGCTGAATGCTTAAAATAGTACGCAATAGAGATGAGAAAGTGAACCGAAATAATCTATTCAACAACTAGATCTAAATCACTTAAATACCTGTTACTTTTCAATAAGAATAATGGATATGACTAAGCATTACTTTTGATCACGCTAATAGTCTTTACACTTTCATTGCTAACAATTCGTCGCTGATATCGCATAGAGGCGAATCTCAATTTTCTAGGAAATTGAGTTATTAACACCATCATGTTCCTTGGGCTGTGATCTAGGTCCTCACAAAGACTCGTAACTGTAAACCTTATACAGCAGGAAATAGCGAACAGCCCTATGACAAAACCGTTAAAAAAAAATCTTTACAAAGAGACCTATTTGAAATACGCTTATTAGTGAAACTTTCAATTATTTAAACTCATATGACAAACAGCCCTAATTCGACTTTCGCCCTTATGCGATGATCATTCAGTCATTCTTTGTTTATTTACGCCCGCGATCTCGCGGATCAAATCTACCGGTGATAATATCATCATCATCATATCAGCCCGTAGCAGTCCACTGCTGGACATAGGCCTCCCCAAGTGTGCGCCACAATACACGAGATTAATTTGTGATCGCGATCAGACGCGGTCTCTTCTTACAAAAGGCGATTGAATATTTTTTTATCCGATTGTTAAATGCGATCATATCGCGTTTGGCGCAATCCTTAAACTGAAGCATAGGACGACCCACACTGCGCTTTGCAAAAGCTACTTGGCTCAACAAAACCTGCCTGGGCAAGCGAGCATCGTTCATGCGGTGCATATGCCCCAGCCATCAACGTTCCCTGCTTGAGAAGAGCGGTGATGCTGGGAAGCTGTGCAATTTCCAGCACTCTCTCATTCGTTACCCTGTCCTTCCATGATATATTGAGGATGCTTCGAAGATAACACATGTGAAATGCGTTTAGTCGACGTTCCTGCTTGGCGTACGACGTCCAGCGGTTTCAGCTCCGTACAAGTGTATGCTCAAAACGCATGTTTGATACATGTCCTTACTGTAAGGTGTTTATTATTCCTTACTCTTGAACGTAGCCTACCGAACGTTGTGGCGGCCCTGCCGATACGGATGTCGATCTCACTATCGAGGGAGAGATTGCTCGACACTATCCTCGTGGCAGGATTTGACCAGCTTTGGGGGACATCCTATTTTTTCAAGCGCAATGTAGAGTCCCTCCCTGCTAACTGTGTCGAAGGCCTTACTAAGGTCAACGAAGGCAATCATCAGGGGGGTTCTCCGATTCCGACACATCTCTTGAAGTTGCCGAAGGGTGAAAATTATATCCGTGGTCTAACGCTGGGAGCGAAAACGAGAGAAATTATAAATAGACTCTTACCGCATTTTAACTGCTTCACGGCCTCGTGAAGATCTCTTACAGTGGGCAAATCATCTAGCTCAGCTTTGATGGGTAAGTTCGGAATTAGATCCACAGCTGTAGGGCTGATCTCCACTGGTCGAGAATAAAGCTCAGAATAGTGCTCTGCCCAGTGGCCAAGCTGACGGTCACTGTCTGTAATGACAGAACCATCGGCTTCTTTCAATGGAGCTATATCTTGCTTTGCGAAGGGCCAAGCAAGGGCCGTTTTATTTCCCGCGTACACACCACGGAAGTTGCCTTTGGCCGCGCAGTCTTGAATGCTTTGTCACAGTTCTACCCAGTTAGTATTAGCGAGTTGGCTTGGCGGCAAACGCGCTGCAAGGATGATTTAGCTTGTTCCGTGTGGTATCGCAGGGATTAATGCGGTAATTTAAAGCAGCTGTGCGCTTGGAATCAATGAGAGGCTGAAGTTGGTCTATATTTTCGGTTACCCAGTCCGGTGATTTCACCCTAATGTAGCCGAATACTTCACCAGCTGCATTGGTGAGTAAGGTTTTAATTGATTTCCATTCCTCCTCAACGGATGCATCCACTGCCCAAGTAACTATCTGCTGTTGCACTAGTACACGAAAAGAATCCACTAAATCAGGATTCCTAGTCTTAGGAAGATTTAGTTTCTTTCTTTCGGGAGTTTTTGTGACAGTGGATTCTTTTAGGTGACAGATTTACTTTACATGCTATTAAGGAGTGGTCAGGATCGCAGTGAGCGCTGTGAAAAATCTCGAATGTCCGACTTCTTTAAATTCCTTCTTTCTTGTTAAGGCAAGGTCGAGTTGATGCCAATGACTTGATCTAGGATGTTTCCAGGAGACTTTACGCATGAATTTGCCTTTAAATAAGTATTGGTAACACACAGCTGGAATTTGGTGCAGAACTCTAGTAAGCGCTGGCCATTTTCGTTCAGCTTACCTACGCCATGGTTACCTAGGCATTCAGGCCAGGCGGTGCCTCCTGATCCTGCCCTACACGAGCGTTAAAATCTCCCAGTATGTATAGTCGATCCCCTTTGGGCACTTGGCATACAACACTGCAGATTTTATCATAGAAGTCGTCTTTTACCTCTGGTGACAAGGAAAGTCAAAGCCGCATTTGGTTTTTAGTCCTAAAGACATTATACGCTCCAAAATACCTCGTGGTGTTTCAATAGAACTGATAAGAGCATTGTGTACTGCAAAGCCCACACCATATTCGCGATATTCATTTAGATTTTTACCTATCTAAAAGAAAGTGTAGTTCTATTCTCGCAATGAGCCCTCTTCGGGAAGTCTGGTTTCTTGAAGTGCTGCTATAGATATGTTAAGCCATGCCAGATCGAGGTCGATAACAGCTCATCATCACTTTCCGGGCAAGCCCTGCGTTCTCAGCACCCAAACCCGGCATTGGGCTTAAAACACTCCAGGGGACTCAGGGGAATCTCATCTTTTTATATATACTATGGGATTGACCACAGTCTCACCTGGTGTAAAGCGACGACGTGACCGATGATGGAACACGCTCAACCAGAAAATGCCTTTCCATTATATGATTCCGGGAAAACAGATGCAGGGAGAGAATTCCATTCTCTGGCCGTACGCACCAAAAAGGAAGACGCAAAGCGTTTGGTGCGAACCTAGGGGAATTCGACCACATGTGGGTTGTATTTCCCACGGCGCCGCGTATTCCGGTAACCGAATGTGGTTGGAGGGATAATTTCGTGGAGTGCCTGAGAACATTCCCCATGATACACGTTATAAAAAACCGAGAGGCTGGCGACTTTGCGTCGATGCTCCAAGCTTTGAAGCTTGGTCTTAGCAAGTTGGTCATCACCAATGAGTCTCCGAGCTCTACGGTCCACCGATTCAACGTCATCCAGCTGATACTTGGCAGAGCCGTCCCATAGGTGACAGCAGTACTCCATGCATGAACGAACTTGTGCTTGGTATAAATAATTTGTATTTCTGCATAACTAATAGAATAAATACTAATGTTAAATTTATTTTCCAATAAAGAATTCTCTTAAAATCACCTAATTTTCCAAATTGACATTTCATTTTGTACAATTTAATTTTAAAAACAGTCGAGTTACACCTAAAATTATTCTGCATCAAAGTAAATACGACATTACAGATGGGCGTATATGATTTTCAGGCATGTTTTTTCTGAAATTTACGGGTTCCGGTCATTGTGAGTGACATAATCAGATAGCACGTTTCAGTAGCTACAAACACATATAAATTTTACAGCTATGCGCGTCAGTAATAAAATATTATATCCTAAAAACCGTCCGCATGTGGAAAAAAAAATCGAATTCTTGCTCTCCTGAAAAGTTGCAAAATGTGAGTTCCGCCTCTATGTTATATTAGCGACGAATTAATTACAATGGGCGGCTCAATAATTTTGATACCAAGGTTTGTAAGGTAGGTTAACCTCGAAACCCACACAAAAAGCAAGTAATTAAAATTCATTCATCATCATCATTTCAGCCGAAAGACACACAGCTGGACGTGGCTGGATAAATCCAACTTTTTAATTGATAAATTATAAACTGCGAAGGTTTTTAAATTTCATAAAAGCTCGAAATATATGCTCGTAGGTATCAGGCGAAAGAGAAAGCAGACAAAAGGATGCTTGATGGATGAAGCCCGGGACGCTTTCAGTAATCAATGCGACCCAAATACTTAGGCCCGTTCAATGTATATTTATGGCTCTGTTTGAGGCATGAAAAACGATAAAGGTAGGTTCAGGATACGGCCGTATATGTACTTGCGAACCTGTATTGACCCATAAACTACTAGTTCACATCTAACATCACTAACTTCAACTAACTTGTATTTTCAGCTGCCCATGGATTTTTCTTTTTACCCAACGCTTTTGTAGAAACGGTACGTACAACCCATCAAGCTTCACCGAACTTATGCCTATGCCTAGTATTTTGTAACCTGAACTACATATCTTTGTAAAGGTCTTTGCCACTTGTCTTGGCAACTAAATCACCGTCGTTTTTCTAATGTATTGTGACGTAATATGTGCTTTGAATATACATGTGAAATGAGAGCTTTTCTTGTCGTTTTATCCACACAACCCTAATCCTATTTTCGAAACAAGCTCGATTACACATTGCTTCTTTATTTACAAATTAACGTTTCAGAACTGAAGTGACTCAACTTGAGCCAATGACTTTGCAAAGGATCGTAAAAACTCGAGTGAACAAACTAAGAAGCGCAAGCATTATGCTGCGATGTTTTGTCACCAGACGGGTTTTTTGCTGAAAATCGTGTTGCTATGAACGGTTCAATATCTTCAAGCAACATCCATATATTATACGGCATTAATAAGAAGACTATTCAATTAGAACCACGTACTTTATAGGCAGTAAGTAAGTAAGTAGGTACATATCTACGTGTACCTACTTTACCAAAATTTTATAAAAATGAAGAAGTTTTCTAATTTAATGGTAAACGTATTAAAGATGTTTGTAATAATGACAATAAAGAAAATTAACAATTAATAAAATTGAGAGAAGTGCAAACTCGAAAGCAGCAGAATCTTAATTAGTTGAGTTGAGCGTCAGTTCATCAATTGAAAAGTTTAGGAAGCGAAAACGAACTTTGGTAAATTTGGACCCTACCTACACAAGTAAAACTTTGAACCGCAAAATGAGGTTTAGTTAGAACAGTCGGTCAAATACTTACGTTTTTTCTAGTTTTGAATAGACGTACATACAGTATTATATAACTTCTCTTCTTAATTATGAAAATAACAAAAAAGTATTTAGGGTTTTTCTAAGATTACTTGTCTTGTGTCTAACTAAAGTAACTGGGTAGATAGTCTGCAGAAAATTCACTACAATTTTTTGTCAATCTTTTTAAGAAGAATATTATTAAGTATAAACTCTCAGTCCGGGCACTATTATTTGTAGTCCTACAATTAATGACTATACTATAGAAAGAAAGAAAGAAAGATGATAATAGTTTTGTTTTACCGTTGTACTGATTATTGTCCATTAAACCCATTCCTTATAATAGTTAAACGGCTGGGCGTGGCAGGGCATAATTCTACGATTATCTGATTTACATCTTCAAATTTATTTATGTGAAAGATTCTTACCTCTTGGTAATAAGCGGCACTTGGCTCACTTTTGCACGTTTTAAAAAATACAGTCTTGCACAGTAAAATATACAAACACAAAAAGTTTTTTTATTAATATACGAAGTTAAATTCCGAGATGCTTATTCAAATCTGTATGAAATACAGGCATCTGTCCGCCAAGGTTCTATAATGGGCCCTGTCCTAAACACATTAAATTAAAGAGAGATTATTATGCCGACCGCATCTATAAAAGCTTCTACTGACTGATTTGAAGAAGGTCTCATCTTTCGCTTAACAATAAATTGTTGGTTTAAAAATCAATCATTACGAGTAAACCAATTTGGAGCTATGAGCTATTTGAGTTGTGGGTAACAGCCAGCAACTCTAACATAGATATCTTACAAGAATTCTAAAATAGAGTTCTGCGCTCAATCATAAATGCCCCATGGTTTACGAGAAATCAAGAAATACACGAAGGAAGGCCAGCTGGAAGACATTTCGTGAGAGATAAGCTGTGCCTGTTGTGTCTACTTTTTAAATACCTGTAATTGTAAAATGTTCTGTGTGCAATAAATAATAAAATAAATAAAATACACGAATACTTAGAGATAGAAACAATGAAAGAAGAAATAAACAAGTACTGTAAGAAGTGCGAGATTGGAAAGTCATAAGAACAGTCTAGCCTGTAGAGATGGAACGTCTTACCAGAGAGAATAAACTCTAGAATCTTAAAATAGGCATGGTGATCAAGGAATTAAAACCTAGCAATGTCTAGGCACATAATGACAACTTATCTGATAAAGGCCAAACGGGTCGAGGGCAAATAACAGGAAAAAAATAAAAATACGAACACATATTCGCATAAAGGTTTTCCACCTCTTTATCAGATCCATTAGTCAAAACAATCTGGATAATTCTGAAACATCGCACTCGTACCAGAGCGAACGAGGGTAATTAGTTCCAACTTTACATAGGTTTATGTTAAGGTAGTGAGCGCTTACATCCGGAAATTTCAAACATTCATAACGATGATGTATCTACTGGGTGTGTACACGACAGTATAATCTTCAAAATTGCTTTAAGAGAACATAAAACTTGAACCAAAATTTTAAACACGATGACGCAAATTTTTTTTTTCTCCCTCCCTCAGCTCAACAGAGAGCATATTGAACTTGGCCACCTCCTTGCTTTATGTAACACTAGCTTTCCGCTAACCGTTAACAGTTTTTCCCGCAGGAATGAGGCATTTTCCCGCGGTAAAAGGTAGCTTATGTTACTCAGGGTGAATGTAGCTTTCTAATGGTGAAAGAATTTTCGAAATTAGTTCAGTAGTTTTTGAGTTTATTCTTTACAAACACACACACACACACAAATACAAATCTTTCCTCTTTATAATATTAGTACATAACGCATTAATTATCCAAGTGAACGACCTCCGATCAATCTGATCGCTTGATGTTTGATACGTCGTCGTCGCCGCCTTACCGCTATGCTCACGCACGCGCGCTTGTGCTTCTAATTGGCTTAATTACTTGCCAACGCGTTCCAGCTACTGTCTCGGCGAGTTCACTCGACTGGCGTAGATGCGGTCACAGTGTGACAATTAGCCCTTTAATCAATTGCAACTGCGGGTGGTTAGCGAGGAGTAAATGAGAATAATACTCCTAGATTCTGTCCTAATAAGATATTGTACTTGGGTAATTTTTTGGGAAATTTAAACAAACACCAGATTAACAAATGACGTCACACAGTTTGTGTTTTAGGCAAAACAGCAAATCCACGAAATAGTTTTAAGTATAAAACCTCCTTGTATCTTGTATACTTTTTACGGGGTTGCCTAAATTTATTTTTATATTTTCAAGTAATACCTACGAAGACAAAAATTAAAATTATTGAATTCCTAACAGTGTATCTCGGGTTCCTTAATAGAATGTGGAAATGCGCGCTTTTCTTCAGCAGATTGCTTTAAATCATGTCAGAGATCAATAACATTTGTACAACAAAGGTAAGTAAGTGTTTCAAAATAAAACATAATAGAAAACTATAATAAAAATTGCACTGCGACGCGACAAACAGAAAAACTAAAAGACACTCATGAATAAACATCAATACTTCATGATTTCGCGGTAATAATTGCTAATGCCGTAGCCGTTCAGATTTATATGAATACCCTAGCTAGACTATTATTAAATCATGACGGTTAATCGATTACTGATCGATCGCGTGTTTATTTAGACTCAGAACCGCGAGAAATAAAACATGTCGCATTCATTAGGTCCGCACAAAGCCACAGAGCAGAGCGCATATCATAACATAAATATCTATTGAGTACAGTAATGTATAGTACAACAACGCAACGCTCCTGGCGCATCCAAGCCGTGCTGAAAATAGCTGATGACTAACCGAACACCAGCAGGAACGGTACAGATTTAACTGTTTATAAGTCAAATGCATTGTAAACTAAATTTTGGACGGTTACTCATTAAATTATTATATCCTTACTCATCACTTCACACCAGGCAGACATATTTGCGTGGTTTATGATCTGAGTTCAAGACAATGCCGTGTATAAGTGAGCTCGTTTGTAAGCAATCGTTAGCTCGCAGAGATAGCAAAGAAGTACTAGATTGTCCTTATTTGGCTCCCGGTTGAGACACGACACCTAAAATGGAAGCTGGAGTGCCTCTTAACGAGCACGCGGCGGCCTATAAGGACCAAACCCTTCAGTGGGTAAAAACACACTACTCCTATCTACATCCCACGTCCTTCTCTCCCGTGTGGGGAATGAGAGGGAACACATACCTTGTGTTTATTAGTCAGATCGGTGTACTAGAAGCCGAGATAAGTGAAGTTTACGATTAGGTTAGTTAAATTTGAATAGTCGGTTTATCTACAGATTAAAGTAGTACTCTAGGCGATGGTGTCGTAAAATAACTTTTTACGTGAGAGTTTTCAAGAGCGCACGGATATAGTATGACAGCCTTCCCAGCAGGACGCTTTTCAAGTTTTAATAATCCTGAGAACATTTATATTATACACCAGAGATCCAGTAATGTCTGAATAACAATAAAGCCAGAATAGGAATTAACTGTATTTAAAAAGTAGAGCTGTTTTTATTTTTTTACTAATTAAATGGAGAAGTATTTCAGTATTTGTTTGTTGTGCTTTTTACCTACTTTAATCTTATCCTAAGAGCTAGGGTAGGAAATAATGACGAATGAGAGTATTGAGAAAACCTATGTCTGAATAACATCAAGGGGCTTCGCCATTTATAAAATAAGGTGGAGTGGAGTCACAACGTCTCAAGCAAAAAAGTATATTTTATTTCAAATCATGATTAAAAACCATACCATATACATTATTTAAATGGTAATGAAGTACATTGTAGTTTATCTGCACTGACCGCCCCTTATCTGGCTCCAAGTGATGAGTGGGGTCGCTCCTTAACTGGAGACTTATTTTTGAAACTCTCGTAGCTAGTTGACTCTTTCGCATAGGTACGCATGTTTTGTAAAAAAAGACATATTTTAATACTGTTTTGTGAATTCTCTCTCTCTGACTCTCTAGTCTAACTAAACTGATTCCGATAAAATCAACGACGATAACGAGCTAGAGGCTAACTTATCCTGACAAGCCCTAAATACTCACTTAGCTTGTCCTAAAATTATTGTGAACTACTATAAAATAATTTGAAAAATGCTATTTCATAAAATGTTTCAAGTTGATTTTCAATTACCAAATATGTATATCGGTAACCTAGCCCTGCGTGAAACGTGAATCCATTTCATGTGTGGCCGCCTGTTGTCTTCTTGCATTGTATTTATTATTATTTACTTCTCGTGCCAATAAAGTATATTTGTATGTGTCCATGTTGTCATCCAACACTCGTTACAGAATTTACGGAATGTCCAGAAATACAGATTTTAGGAATGTCACTCATAAATAACGAACATTGTAACACCGAATGCGAAGAGTTACAACGTTTCAAAAAGGCGTCCTCACTTCACTGGAATAGCTCCAAATCAAATATCATTGTCAAGTCTCTGCAGTCCTTCTATACATTTTGTGATAGATAAAACAAGACGCCTTTTTTTATTGACCTATGCTTGAGTCAAAAAAGTACGACGGATCAAGCTTCACCGGACTTGCGGGGAAACAAGACGCCTTATTGACAACTTGCTCAGATTCCGTAATTAATGTCCATTACTTAGAAAAACTTTTAGCCACAATCATTATTATATTATGGTCTTCTGTTGATTAAGTATTCTTAATTCATAACTATTTACAGGTTTCTGAGATTCAGGAAACGTTGAATAATATTGTAATTAATTATTATAGGCGATGATTATAGGTTTATTATTTTTAAAACAATTGGCAAAAGAGCTTTTTACTATCTTTGTTTATAAATAGAAATGTTTCTATAGCTGCTCTTTGTAAAAGATAGAGACAATTTGAAGGTAGTTTATGATAACGTTGTTAGTATAATTTTAAATTGAATAAAATGGTTATGATAATTTATAGGCATTATTAGGCATCTATATTACAGCATATTGATTTAGAAGTGCCTTTATAGCTGTTGGTCAAATGCGATAGTCTTTAGAAAAAAAAATGCTCCATGCATCCTGTGAACCTTTTTTTGGATGCTGTGTATTTCCTTTCACAAGTATTCAACTACAGTCTTAAAGTAGATACATATATCAGTGTACTCTCTTGTCTAAAGTAAATATCAGTGATCGATTGACGTTTGTGGAGCGAGCTTGCGGAAGGTGCGCGAGAGTGCATCCGGCGCGGCGCCAAGCCGCCAACTCAACGCACACAATGTGATTTTGTGACTCCGTTTTAGCCAGCCGGTTATCGCATACGATATCAGCTATATAATAAATAACAGTAAAAAACACAACACTCCTTTTTTTCGCAGTCGTGTAAAAAGAACTACCGCTGTTCGTTTTCAAGATAATATGCCGAATCATTTAAGACATGTGAGTTTCTTAAAATAGAGTTTTAAAAAAAGCCGCTGCGTATTATTTTATTTTACGATATTTGGAAAACTAACAGCTAGTTATATACAACTTCGATTGCAACAATGGATGAGAATTGAATTAAAGCGATTTACAAGTTTTCGCCTGTAGAAACATAATAGGTTTGCCTAATGCTATTACTTAAATAAAAACGAAAAACAGTATTAACAAATGCAATAATACAAGTTAAAAAGCACCGAATGCATAAAAAGTGGTAATATAAAAAAAAAAAAAAAAAGTACAAGTAACTTTACATTAAAAGTAAGTGCAGGAAAGCGTAAGAGTTAGGTTATTCGTCATCATTCATCAAAGAAAGTGTTGCTCAAAAGCCGTTTGATATTTTCTCTCTTAGTGAAGAAAAAGTCCAAATAGTATAAACCTGCCAAATAACGACAATTGGATAGTTCGGTCATGACCCATCAAAATAATGTCACAGGTAAAATATTAAAATTACGTAAGTAGGTATAATCAATCATGACATGACTGATTTTAGATTCCCCTCGGGCCAGAGTCAATAGATAATTGCAAATTTAACATCATTATTATGGGCTCTAATAGAATCCAGAATCACATTTAGCAACTTCTACCTATTCAATTCAATTTCAATTCAAATACGAATCGCGAATAACAATCGCGTTAAAAGCTTTTCCAAGGAAATTCTTAAGTCCCCTTATAAATTCTAAAACGAAACAAAACACAGGAAAATTGCCGAAGTACATTAAATTAAATTGTTGCTGATAATAGCTGCATGGTCGTCGAATACTTCTGAATTAATTTCAGAGGTTTCCTAAGTATGGTCTTCCTTTGAAAATGTTTTAGAAGTTTCAAAAGGTAAGAATCCTTTTAATGGAGAAAAAGCCAATGTCGGACGAGCAAAGAAAATAATAAACAGAATTGGCCACTTCTTGATTACTCGAGAATGTGGGCAAAACGTTTCCATTTTTTTTCAGGCTAGCTCAGTCGGGGGGCTTTTTAGTATAAAAGTTTATTTTAAGTAAGGTGACAAAAAATTTGAGTCGCTAGGAAATTCACCTTTCAGTCCATTAGACACGCGCTGTAATCTCAAACTCGCGGGATAGCGTCGGAGTCCCATGAATTAAGCGATGCGTAGGTACACGACAAGCGTATCCGTGATTCTGATAAAAATATATTTCATATCCTTGCTCCTTCTGTATTCTGTGGTAACCAAAGTCTTAAATTAATACGGATATGCTTGTCGTGTACCTACGCATCGTCAGTCTATTGGCCAGACTTATTCAAATAGCAAGAGCTACAATAAGCTAGATATATTTTTAAGGTTTGTAAATAGCATTCAAAAATAGTATGCTGAGTATGAGATTTTAATTTGCATTGTATAAATACTATTTAACCTTAACGTAGCTGCACTTAATAAATAAATAGAGATAAGTTATTGAATTATCCTAGTCTTCAAAGACATGGCGGGGCGGCGGCGGCGGCGGCAGCGGGGGCAACTATAAAGAGGCTTGTTGTTTAGGATCACGTCAAGACCTAATGTCAAGGAGTGACGCTTCTAATCTAATCAGATAGTGTTTATTTCTGTGGCTTGGTTGCGAGTTTCCAGCCAACTTACACTTTAAATCACGTAAGCTTTGTTAGCGAGTTCTTCTAATGCTACACCTGAAGTTATAGGTATTAGGTTTTAGATTAAACTGTGTGTAGAGTTCCAGGGATTATGTCATAAATAGAGTTGGGTTATGTTACCTTGTTTTATCAGATGCCAATTTGTACGGAGTAAGTTTTGTAAAGCTTTATTTAGAATGATTAAACTGGCTTGCTTTTTTTCATCGTCAAATTTTCGTAGAAGACCTTTATTTAGTGGATGTCTTGCAGCTGAAATTGTGATTATAAAAAAACCGACTTTCATCACTAATAGATCCTGTCCTGTCTGTATTATCACCAGTTCTCATCAGGATCTGAAAGACGCCACTTAAATTCTGGACAACACACATACATATAATTTGGCATGTCATCGCCTCGCAAAGAAGATTTATATCTGATCACTGATATGATGGTCTAAGCTAGCTATTTAAGTCTAGGCTTTTAGATCATTCATAACGTGACGTATCCCTCAGTTGGTTTGTATTCAGCCTGGAGTATCTAATATCCGCCTGGTGGGCACGCGTCCAACCCGGCTTGACTACGCGGAATACTATATGCTCAGTTAGCCGCAATTAGTATTTTATTTTCATTGAGTTAGAGGTTATTGACAGGTATAGCCAAAAGGGTTCAAATATGCGCACCGTATGACACAAGCATTAAAACAGTTTGCATTTGAGGCGTCTTTATTGTCTGTTGAAATAATAAATATTTACAAACAAAACAATATCTGCCAAATACCCTACGGAAGTACAGGTAGATATTGAGACGAGTCTGTTAGTACATTCAATTCAAAGAATAGAGAATAAGTAGAGAAGGTAGATGTAGGTATCAAAGTTATAACAAGCAGATCGATTGATAGTGTCGAAGCTATGTCTTGTCGGAAAACAGATTGTCGAAGTTACATTTTCGACTTATTTAATTTCATACATAGATGCAATAAAGGTTACATTCGCGCAACCCCAATCCTCAAAAAAACCACGAAAGAGGTTTTTTCCGGGCATTTAAATGGCAAGTTCCCTAGTTTCATCAACTTAAGTGCACCAGACGAGGCAGTGGATAGAGGTTGTCGTGAAATAGTAACCTAGAGGGACTTGAGCAGACGAGATGTGTTAAACGTATTAGGGGCTCCTATACGAGGTGTGTTTTAGATAAATTTATCGTTAAGACAGCAGCTTGAATATTCGCTTAGCCCGAACAGACATACACGCTAACTTGCCTGGAAAGGGTAAACATTGTTCCCTTAATAGAATTTGTAAACATCAATTTCGGTACAATATTTTGATAAGTCCCGTAAGTGGTATCTTCTAGCCTCTTTGGTAAGTAAATTTTGATGATATTGACTAAAACAATGCAGAAAATCCTATACGAATGGAATGAAGAGTTCCTTAGTCGTCAACTAAAATAAATTTAATTTGAAGCCAGTTAATTAAAGAGTTAAGAGGAAATATAAATGACTACAAGTTAATATGAAGTGTGAAAAAGACTTGCAATGAGAATGAAAGACGTTTGGTTCTAGGTAGTGAAACTTTGTAATAAATCTTAAAATAAAACTTTCAAGGAAGATTTATTTACTTTTACGTGGGTTGTCGGTTTTGAGTGTGAGATGAGATGAGGTGACTTTGAATAAGGTTAAAATTTTAATATACACGATAATTGAATCTGTATACAAAAGGTAAGGTAAAGGTACTACAAACATTGTGAAGAAATAGTGAAAGGCGGAATAATTACAGACATAAACATATATATTACGTCAAGAACAGATAGGGTAATCAGTTTGGGAGTATACCTACCCCATGAGTGGGAATGTTGGTATTGCGGTGGCGGTGAAAGCTTAACGCGCGCGCGCCCGAGAACACTGAATTATTAACGGCTGTCTCGGAACAGGATCCGTATTGATACATAATTAAAGACACTGCCCTACAAGATTTTGGAGGTTAAAAGCGTATTTGTATGGAGAAATCAGCTGGCGGGAATTTGAGAGAGCCGGTAGATGCCATTACGATTCAAGACGAGTTTGAATTTTATAAAAGTTTGATTAGCCTATGAATTTCATTCGATACGTCCTTTATTTGATTTAGAACGGGAAATTTAATAACAGCGACTTACCTCTTAAATCCACAGTGCCAAACTCCCAGCATCATTCAACAGTGGACGGTGGAAGCGCGGCTATAATCCGGATCTTATATTCACAAGTTCAAGCATAAGTTCCCAAAGCATAAAAACTGTAAGTCAGCCAATCCCGAGAACTCAACATAGGCCGATTCTCTGCTCAATACAATCAGTCGTCTGTCCCATCCAAGTACCCTTCAAACGTCGATTCAACTTCATGAAGGCAAACTGGGAACAGTATTCTAGGGTCATAGACGAAAAGATATTGAATCTAGCACCAGTCCCCGAAAACTACGATCAGTTTGTAGACGTGATTGGCAAAGTTTCTCGCACATACATTCCAAGAGGGTGCCGAACATCCTACATACCTGGGCTCAACAAAGAAGCCGGAGACGTTTTGACACAGTACGAAACCGCCTTCGCTACTGACCCGTTCTCGGAGGAAACAGTACGATTGGGGGAATCACTCCTGTCACTTATAAGCGAGAAACGACGTGAGAAATGGATGGCTACAGTGACCCAAATCAACCTGACTCACAACAGCAAGAAAGCGTGGACCACCATACGCAACCTAACCAGCGAATCACCACCTGCTTCACCCCCGGCTCTAGTCACAGCCAATCAAGTCGCCCATCAATTACTGGTTAACGGGAAACCACCGAAAAGGCTCAAAACCCCCAAAACGAAGCACACTTCATCTTCCAATGATGACATCAGTAAGCCTTTCGTTCTTACGAATATTGTCAAGGCTGTTAAAGCTTTGAAAACAGGGAAAGCCTCAGGCTTTGATAACATCTCAGTGGAACAAATTCAGCACCTTGGCCCTCTTGCTGTGTCGTGGCTGCTAGAGATGTTCAACAGCTGTCTCAAATCGGCAAGGATCCCCCGGCTGTGGAGAAAGTCCAAAGTAATTGCACTACTAAAACCAGGGAAACCGGGCAACGATCCCAAAAGCTACCGACCGATCACACTACTGTGTCACACGTTTAAGCTGTTTGAACGCCTTCTCCTCAACCGCCTCTCTAACATTGTGGACCCAAAATTAATACCGGAGCAGGCAGGATTCAGGGCAGGCAAGTCATGCTGCAACCAGACCTTAAACCTCACCCAGCACATTGAGGATGGGTTTGAGAAAGGTGTAGTCACTGGTGCAGTTTTCGTAGACCTGACGGCGGCATACGACACTATTAATATCAAGAGATTGCTCTGGAAGGTGTCGGACATTACAGGAGACCAAAAATTTGTTCAAATTCTAAGCGAACTCCTCCGTAATCGCCGCTTTCAAGTATGTCTCTCAAACGAGAAAAGTAGGTGGCGCTCACAGAAGAATGGTCTGCCGCAGGGAAGCGTTCTCGCCCCCCTGCTATTCAACATTTACACTAACGACCTGCCAACTACCATGAACACGACTCGTTTTATATATGCCGACGACCTGGCGCTGGCTTCGCAAGCAAAGTCTTTTGAACAAGTCGAAGCCCACCTAAGTACAGCGCTTGAGGCTCTTACCAACTATTACGAGCAAAATGCCCTCAAACCCAACCCGGGAAAAACCCAATCTTGCGCTTTCCATCTACGTAATAGACAGGCCAACCGCCCTCTTAACATCTCGTGGCAAGGCATGAAAATTGCCCATACCCCGAACCCAAAATACTTGGGTGTCACACTAGACAGGGCCTTAACGTATAGAACACACTGCGAAAGCGTCAAGAAAAAAGTATGTACCCGGAATAATCTGCTCCGCAAACTCACGACCACCAAATGGGGAGCCGCTCCAAATGTTTTGCGGACGACTGGACTCGCGCTCTGCTATTCGGCTGCTGAATACGCCTGCCCTGTGTGGAGCCGCTCAGCACACGCCAAGCAAGTGGATGTAGCACTTAATGAAACTTGCCGGATAATAACGGGCTGTTTAAAGCCGACCCCAGTGAGCATGCTATACCCACTCGCTGGTATAGCTCCACCCGAAATTCGCAGGCAAGTGGCGGGCTCAGTCGAACTATCAAAAAAGGAAAAAGACCCCCGGCACCCAATGTATGGACAATCCACCATTCCCGCAAGGCTGCAAAGTCGGCAAAGCTTCCTCAAAAGCGTGCCGCCTATTTCCGTACTGCCGCATGAAGCCAGACTCGGTCTGTGGAAGGAGAAGGCGCCCACGTCTCCGTTTATCACACCAGCAGAGTGTCTCCCCCCCGGTTACAGGCTGCCGCGGCCTACTTGGAAATCATTAAATAGGTTACGGACACAGATGGGTCGCTGCAAAGACAATTTGTGCCGGTGGGGATACATAAGCAACAATGACAACCAGTGTGAGTGCGGCGCCTCCCCTCAGACCATGGACCATCTACTGCAATGCCCCGCGTGCCCCAACAGCTGCACATTCGAGGACCTCTTGACGGCTACCGAGGCTGCGGTCCAGGTAGCAGAGTTCTGGGCGGGGAAAATATAAACATAGACAGCAGGGATAATTACCATCGACTCGACAGAAGAAGAAACCTCTTAAATTGTTATAAGCTTCTTACGGAAGATAATTGACCTGGAACAAACATCAAATATTAAGTATGGAAGGATCACGAATAAAAGAGATCTATAGGAAGAATGGTTCTCTCCGTTGTTTTATTTTTTTCCTAGCTACACAACATTTTGTTAGAAAAATATAACGATCATGTTTTTTGAAACAGCAAACCTAGTGAGAGAGGGTAGGCGTGCAAATCTACTCCTATAAATCCTGAAACATCAGGAATTCAGGAATATAAATATGCTGAGTGATCGACAGCGGCGAAAGCGATAACTCTCTGAACTGACAGGGCAAACTGCTAAATAAATTGTGTTCCACCTTCGAATTTACAAAAACAAATCTATATTATAATAAAACTGAAGAATTGGCGTGTCTGTACATAGATTTGTTTTCCAAAAAACTGATTGTAAGTGATAAAGCAATACAAGTTTTGAAAAAAAAAATCCGTCTGTCTGTTTGTACACGCTAATCTCTGGAACAACTGGACGGATTTTAATGAAACTTTACAATAATATAGCTTATATATCAGAATAACACATAGGCTACTATTTACCGCGGGAAAATACTTCTTTCCCACGGGAAAACCTGTTAACGCGGGCAGAGCCGCGATGGGAAAGCTAGTATTTAAAAGAAAAGTCATTTGGCAATTAACAATTAATTCCACTCATATCGCGGTTGATACGCCGCCGCAGCAAATATAATTTTCGGATACGAATTTCCAGATTAATTTCCATCCTGCCGAATGCGGACAGTTTTAATCAAACGGGCCTGGGAATTTCATTACCGCGGGTAAGTAAGTAATCGTCTGCATTTGTTACCGGAACTGGCAACACCAACATCCAAGCTAAGTGTACCGAGACTAGACTGTGATACGAAAACTTGAAATACAAAGCCTCGAATTACAGTTAGCCGAATATTAAAAAGGTTGAGTTTTGAGAGAGTTTCGATTGTTTAACAAGCAGAACTAAATTACATATCCTGTTTTAGTTTTAATGTAACAAAATTTTATACATATAATGAGGCCTAGTGGTTGGAAGATTTTCTATATGGTTTATTATTCATTATTTTTCTGGGAACCATTGTTTATTAGGTTCATATTGTTTACCTATTATGGGAAAATTCGAGTAAAAGTGATTTTGATGTAAAACGATTCAACGGTTGTGTGCTTCCTTTTATAACGATTCTAGGTTTTATGTTTTCGGTTAACGGTTAACAGTTTTTCGATCGCGTAGGATACCCCCTACGAGATTGATGCGTAAACAAAATGTTCCTACAATCTAACTAAACCATTGTTTACCAGTTTCAATATGAAAAAGCAAATAAATGTTGACTTTTACTAAACAAAGTAAAACTCTTACTCTACTCTATGTATAGATGTTTTATGCTCTATCTCTAAGCAGAGATAGAGTATTAAAAGTAAGTACCTACTTTATGATTATTTTGAAAGTTACATTCAAATTACACGTACTTATATTGCTGACTGACAGCATGCCGAAGGAATAAAATACCCTTTGTGAGAATTACGTTAGTAAAGCCAGTAGGTAATTATGTTTTTATAGAAGACCTTCGACAGTTACGTTTGACTGAACGGTCAATAAATCTTTAATGTCGTTTACTTTATTCATACAAGCAATAAAAAAACGAATCCCTTCTGGCGGTATTCGAATCCCCACGTGCCTCGTCCTACGACGTAAACCCGCGTGCACAAACACAACCAACACGTCTGAACACACCAACTCAAAAGTACGACGGAAACTTTGAAAATAAAATCAAATATTAACTTCGAAACACAATAACCATTATAAGCAAACAAGAAAAGATTAAATTCAAGTGAATCCTTTTTAAGATTTGATCTCTAATGTTTCTCGTACCTCAAATACTTTTAATAATTCAGGCCTGATTCGAACGTGCTGCTAGTTAACTAACACATCAACTATTAAAATAATGACCCTTTGGACCTTTGGAAATGAGCTTAAAATAAAAAATATGTTTGAATATTATAATCGAATTATTACTGAATTGGGTAGAAAAGTAAGTATACCTAGATTCAAATGTTACCTATTGGAATACAGCTAGAGCAAAAGGTTATCAAAGACACAAAAGTATACGACAGTACTCCAAAGAGCAAAATCAAACGAAAAGAAAATATGAAAATCACATCGACCATGTAAAACGAATTTGTATAAACGCTGTATTTTCAGAAATGTTTCTATTTTTCTTGATATTAGGCTAACGCTCGAGGTGCGAAGTCAAAGTAGACGCCGAGGAGTTATGATTATAAATGATGCAGAGGGTCAACGTTCTCATCTAGGCTTATCCCAGGACTATTATTTATTCTGTGCCAGGGTGAAAGAAAATAGGTTTGCGAGTACATCTACGGAGAACCATCTTACATAATACACGTAATCTGCTGAATTTTGATCGCATGTTCATGAACAGAATGACTTGTACTCTAGACAACAACCGTATAATAAATCCCGGCTAATAAACATTGAAGAGTAATTCCTATACATTATCACAGTTTATCTTAAAAAGGAGAGCGTCGGTGGCCTAGTGGCTAGGCCCGTTGACTTCCATTCCGAAGTTCGCGGGTTCAAACCTCGGCACGTACCAATGTGTTTTCGATTTTCGAATTCATATGTACGTTTATTCGACGCTCTTACGGTGAAGGAAAACATCGTGAGGAAACCTGCACACACCTGCGAAGAAATTCAAAGGTTGTGTGTGAAGTTGACCAACCCGCACTGGGCCAGCGTGGTCGACTAAGGCCTATTCACTCTGGTATCAGGGTAGGCTCGAGCCCCTCGGTGGGGACATATATGAGCTGTTAACGATCACAGTTTAAAGTTGAATTAAGACTGTTATAACTATGAGATAAGCCGTAAATGGAAGGGGCTAGCTTTGATCTCCGGCGAGATAAGAGGCCGGGACTCATAATTGCGTCCCTCATTAAGCGGGTGCCCAGTCCGCAAAATTAGATATTTCTCACGGCATTTCTACATGACGCAGCCTGATTTGAAAGTGGGTTTTGTTAACCTTTTGTGCCCTACTTTACTTGGGACGCGCCCTTACGATCCTGCACTATATTGACCCGACTAATCCATAAATCCGCCCGATTACCCCTGACACCACTTCTGTTTCCAGTCGCGATAAAAACCTGACTAATTGCTACAGACTTTCACGAAAGGTTCTTCAGACAACTAACTGTGATTAATCGCCTGAAATGTATAAAAAGTCAAAGTTTAAGTATTATTATTTATGTGGTTCATATGTATACAAGTGTAAGTAGTGCGGTTTAGCAAATACTGAAATGACATACTTAGTTAACGGTTTTGAGCATTTTTCCCACAAAAAAAAAGTTCAGAATACAAACGTCTGCTTAAAATTACTATTTATTATGGGAGTGTCGAATATTGCAGAAAACCTCCTTTGGGAAAGTTGTTCAAAACTATTGAATGATCATGACTTTTCAGTCATTTCTAAGCCGCTATTTACACCCTGTACAATATTTCATTTATATTAATAAAGACTGTTTTGGTGATTCTATGTAATACGATCCGTTTGAAAAATTCTTCATCCAACTTCTGTATTCAAGTTCTGACCGTTCGCGTTCGTCTATTTGAAACCGCCGAGCACTTAAGTGCACTTTTTTAAACAAGACAAGTCAGTTATAGTATTACTAACACGATTCACTTTTAGAACTTGATCGCACATCCTGTCACATGTTTTCAATGATAGATTGGTTCAGAAAATTAGGTCTTTGTCTTTGTTTAGTTTCGTCGAAGCGTTGATGAGATCGCTATCTATGTCTATGGCTATCTGGTGTATGTAGGGCAGGGTGTTTGCGCACGCGACGTACAAATTAGCTTTATGAATCTCCACCGCGCGAACGATAACCATCTTGACATAATAAGTGTAGGGGAACCATGGTAGGCCAGTGGATATTAACATTAAATTCGCAAAGCACGATGTAGTGCTGCATTTTTGGTATGTTGTTTGGATCAGTTAGGGTGATGTAAATCCAAATTTGCAACTTCGAAAAAGTTGTGCTCGCTGCGCACCACGTGATAAACTGCGAAAATTTTGGACTTTTTTCACTTTTTGCTCTAAAAGTCATAAATCATGCGTTTCCGACAAGTGACATTCACTACATAAATGAAGCTAATTAAATTTGCAACAATTTAAGCCTAATTGCAGCTCTCTAAACCTTATAACGACTAAGCTGTGGCCTTTCAGAGATAGTCAGTTTTCCCGAAATATTGAAATTTTTAGTTTTGCTCCCGTTTGAGAAGGTCGTAAAATAAAGTTGTAGAAAATTTAATTTTCTTTTGTTAGAGCACAACACAATCACTCACAATCTGCATATCAAAACATAAGCTGGGAGTACCTCCACGCGGTGAAGGCGGTAACAGTGTAAACTGGCTAAAACTGCCATCAACTAAACAAATGCCTTCGGGCTTATGTTTTGGTTTTGATTTTCGCACAAGATAGTGATTGGAAGTAGCCTACCCGGTAACGCAGGGGAGCAGCCAAAAAACTATTATCTTATTAACGCGAACGAAGTCAGGCTAAATAGTCATTAAAATGTCGGTTCCACCGGGAGTCTGCTTTGTATGTCGGCTGGCACTCAAGGAAGGTGACAGTACAGTGGTAATTGTAAAAAAACGTGGCATCCAAACTCTAAATTAACTCGAGTGTGGAGCGTGGCCTCCAAGAGGATGAACTTTTTTTGAAAAAGCTAAACGAAGTCAGTGTTCACGATGCTTGCAGAAAGAGATTCACCGCTCGGCATAATATTGACGCATGTGCTCGTCGTGGAGGCGATCAAATTCCACAACCCCGCCCATCAACCTCTAGAACATCGGGCCCTTTGAATCTTCGGAGCATTTGTTTCCTTTGTGCGGAGGAAATCACTGAGGAGTTTCTCCAGCTCCAAACCAAACTTCCCAAATCACGCAGAAATTAGGTGTTCAAAGTAGAATCAATGACAATTAGGGAATCAATGCTCGATGCAGCCAGTCGTCGAGGTGATACATGGGGACGGCAAGTCATTGATCGTCTTACAGCTACTTTTGACCTCGTTGCATCTGATGCCAGGTACCATAAGTTATGCCAAAAGAAGTTTTACAGTCTTCCATTCAGCGTGCGAGAGAAGAAATACTCAGAACCAAAAAATGTCCCAGAGTGCATGGAATACATATATTCCTATCTTTCTAATAACAGGGAAGAACGACAAAGAAAAAGAAAATGAAAAAGTATTATCCTTTTTATGATTTTATATGCCCTCAGTTTCAATTCTTTAAAAATCTATTTCTACCTTCTTTTTGTTTTTCAGATATTGTGAGTGAACTATTTGTCTCACAGACTTTGTTCTATGCTCTAATGAAAGAAAATTAAATGCACTACAACTTTATTATACGACCTTCTCATAGAACGAGCGGTTTTTGCCAATATTTTGCTTCAAACGGGAGCAAAACTAAAAAATTCAATATTTCGGGAAAAACTGACTATCTTTGAAAGGCCACAGCTTAGTCGTTATAAGGTTTAGAGAGCTGCAATTAGGCTTAAATTGTTGCAAATTTAATTAGCTTCATTTATGTAGTGAATGTTACTTGTCGGAAATGCATGATTTATGACTTTTAGAGCAAAAAGTGAAAAAAGTCCAAAATTTTCGCAGTTTATCACGTGGTGCGCAGCGAGCACAACTTTTTCGAAGTTGCAAATTGGGATTTACATCACCCTAACTGATCCAAACAACATACCAAAAATGCAGCACTACATCGTGCTTTGCGAATTTAGGGATTTTTAGTGTCGATTTCTACTGGCCTATGGGGTGTTTGGCTACCACTGAGTTACGTGCATGCTACGAATGTTGGAATTAATTCGTGGCTGGTTTTACACCTTCAGTGAATGATAATTAAGACAGTGTTGGAACTAAGCCGATAGGATATCACATGTGGAGTACTGTGGAGCTAATGAGAAAATTTGTAACTTCGGCGAACTGCATATTAGTATGGAGTATTCACCATATTTTGACGGAGTTTTAGCAGCGGTAATAAAAATTAACGCAGTATGTAGTCACGATGAAGCCTGCTGGAAACCATAGAGAACAGGAGAGGAAAAATGGTGGGACACTGATACTGATAAGACACGACTACTTTTTGAAAAACATTATGGAAGGAAAGATTGAAGGAAGGAGAGGAAGGGGAAGCCTAAGAAGAAGTTACTTTGAACAAGTGAAGGAAAAAGTAAATGTGGCGTCGTATCAGAGTGTTGAAGGGTTGGCAGAGGACAGAGAGGAATGGCGGTTACTCCACCGACAAGAGCGTAGCTCTTAAATTAAAGAAGAAGTAGTCATGATATTCTTTGTAGTAAAATTGCACAGAATTTATCCAAGTTCTATTTTCGTTTTAATAACAGAGCCTTTTCTTTCATTGATGCGTTTAGTCTCTTATCTAAAAGATTAGCCTCCTCCATAAAATACGTACCACGAAGGCAAGCGTCGCATGTTCGCTAATCAAAAAACTTTTTGTCGGCATAACACTGAACCAGTTTCAAGCTGTATCGGCACTACACGGCAAATTGCTTTCAGTCATTTATGTTAGTTACGTACAAGACAACGCTCTTATTGTACTTTGACACAGAATATAGCTTCTCGAACACAAACTTTGCCCTATAAATTAATCACTGCTGCCTAGTGGTAGAAATGACAGTAATAAATAAGCTTAGAAATAATTGTACAAAATGTTTCATCGTATAACGTTCAATTGAAATTCTGTATAGCCCCACTTAGTCGATGATATAGATAGTTGCACATCAATCTGTGGGCTGACAAGTCAATAGATGGACACCAATAAAAATTTATGGATGGCTCAATGTATGCACACAGGGTCAACCTTATGGCACAAACTTAAGGCAGTCAAAGCGATAACAACAGCTGGTGACTCAGTCGCCGTGCCCGCGTGTGGTCTGACGACTGTTTATTTAACAACTTTAGTCTTTATACAAATCTAAAAATATGGATGGACGATATTACACGTCAGAATCAGGAATTACAAATAAATAAGAAATAAAAATTATATGATACGAGTAAAAATAAAAGTAACCTACATTAGAGGGAGCAAGCAAGACACCTCGTTATTTATTGCAGTTGGAGCGGATTAGATACATAGTGAACAGATGGCAGCCATATTACGGGATTAGCCCCGTTCATTCATGACACATAATTAATAAAAATCGTAGCTGGGATTACGGAATCACTATATTTAGTTTCAAATCAATTTTGGGGTAGGAAATGTGCCTTTTCTTTATTGAAATTGCGTAAGTATTCACACTGGGCAAGGCAGGGCGGCAATGAATACAAACAAGCTTGAACAAAGGCAACAAAACGGTTCTTGTTTTAGGGTTCCTAAAGTTCTTAAACTAACAGAGAAAATGAGAGCTTACGACGAAAGATTCGAAGCAGCTGCCAAGTTTAAGAAGAAAATAATAACAAAGAGTTAAGGTCTAATTTAAACATTTTATCAGAATTTTCAAGTAATACTTAACGTAAAATGGAATGCAGATCTGTGAAACGACTTATATAAAAACTTGTAAGAATAATAAAGAGTGACATAAATTAAAAATAAAACAGAGCGAATGAAATTATAAAATAATAAAGCGGTGAAACAATGGGTGCGGACAATACACTAAATAATAAAGCTCCGTTTTTGGGAGCCACCAAAATTCTTGTCATGAAATTTGAATGATGAAAAGCGAACCCAGTCAGTCACTGCGAATAATGAAATTAATTGTTCTTAACACATATTTGGCATACGAATGGCGCCGGTTATAATTTGCTTGTTGAATTCATAAATGGTTGAAGACGTTGACATCATCTCTACGTGTCTCTACCAGCGGATGTTATAGGTTTGTTTGATTAAGTATTCGAGTTACAAATGCAATAGTCGAGTTATACAATGTACGGTAGCCAGAACATGCGGCTGGACATGTTGACCTTCAGAGCGCCCGTATTCCGTAGCTAGGGGTATAGTTAGGAGTAAATTTCGTAGTGCGAATATCCAGCCGCATGTGCTGGCTTTTGTACATACATTCCAAAATGATGTAGTAAAAAAGATCTACATATCTACAGTTTTAGGAAACTGACAGAAACATTCATTCGTGATTCTGAAAGCAATTTATTTGGTTTGCGTTCCCATCGCAGTTGTTTGAAAACTTTTACTAAAGGCTGACACATTCTAAAGCTTAAAATTCCATGTGGTCCCTCAATAAGAACGCAAACATTTATTTGTACCTACTAGATTTGTCACATTGGTTCGTTTTTAGGCTAGCTAGACGATATTATTATAATGGTTTTATTTCAAGAAAGTCCACCACGGGGTTTACTAATTAAACTATAATTAATTATAGTAAATAAGTGGACTTGGAGCACTTTTTTGAAATAAACATAGGTACAGAAAATCAGGAGACTTCAGCAGAGTGCTTTAATACATTTTCCATTAAATATAAGATAGCAGTTTGTCCATTTGCGTAAAACCATCAAACCTATGCCTAATCAAACCCGAAACAGGCCTGTTATTGAAATCACACGTGTGTTTAGCTGGTAGCTGTATTTATTATATTGGCCTAGATCCAGCCGGGCCGTTACGCGGCGATACTATCATCATTAACATGCTGGACACGATGTTGATATAACCCTGATGTAACTCACTATAGTTTACACGAGAATCATAATTTATTTTGTTTATTGATCCTATATCAATCATGTTGGATGTTTACAAACGAGACTTTAACGATTTTGGCATGAGCATTTAAGTCAAAATCTGATACCTAAATGTTTTTCATTTTTCAAAGTACTTTTTTAACTCTGCATGAGGCTACAGTTCCCTTGTATTTCTTTTCCCCTTAGTAATAATATTTTTCTAAGTATTAAAATGATAATTTAGAACTGGAATTCAACAAACGAAACTGTTAAATATTGTAGTAATATTTTACGATCCTGGCAGAACAGATGTTGATAAATTGTTGTAGGTGACGAATAGATCTATTTCTGGTTATAATACCAGGGATATCGTCGGCGCACCAATGCAAGGCAAAAGTGATATTTTTGAAGCTAAATAACATAGGGAACGATATATAAAATCATGTCATCTTATGTGTACGTACGTACGTATGTAGGTATCATATTTAATACAGATTATGTATGTAGGTATCATACGTTATAATTATAAGTGAACACTATTCGTATAAGTACGTGTAGTTAATCTTAAACATGATTTTTATGCCACCAACTCTCACCATACTCTATCTTGTTAGCGGTTTTCTTTTAAAATGTGTTGCCTGAAGAAGATTGCTTTGTAAGACCGCCTGTTGCTACCTATTGTTTCGTTTGTTTATTTTTTGTCAATAAAAAATATTTATAGTGTTGTATCCATAGATATGCAAGTGAAGCAAAAAAAATCTACCTCTATGGTTGTATCTTGCTGAGATACGATGGTTTTGGACGGAAATCCTGCATAATGTTGTAACTAACCTGTCGGTGCCAGACGCAGAATCTGGTCGTGGGTGCGTGGGCGCACCACGTGGGCTACACCAGCCAAAGATTAGGAAACGGCCTATGGTTCGGTATAGAGACAGATTATGGAAATGCTGACGAACTTTGTTTAGTTTTAATAACTGGGATATAACTCAAGGTACGTGATGAGTATAAAAGACACTATCATGGATTAAAACAGTATCGTGAAAAAATATTCCAATTAGTATGTGTAACAAACTAGGTACCAATTAATGTGTGTGTGAACTTCAGTTTCTGGTCGAGTGATGATTTCTGCTAAGGAGTACATTTTCAATATTTAAGGAGATAAAACATAATTTATTGTTTATTTGCGAGATAACGCTATTTTGAAAGAAATGAGATATATAAATAAAGCAGTAATTACTTTTGATTGTTAAAAAATACTCTCGGTAGGAAAAGGACTCGCATAAGAACAATCTCGAAACACAAGCAAGCAAAAGCATAAACAAAATCATTAACAAGAATAAAAAAACAAAACAAGACGATTATGAAAGTAAATGACATAAAATATAATAATTCTTCGGTGTAACTATTTATAGTTCAAGATCGTTCACCAGCTGATTTAATCTATGACGGCGCAGGCGCAGCAATTCCAAAGCCCTTAGGGTCGACGGCCTCTCCAGAAGATAACTTAATGTGAGTGAGAATAACACATACTTGAACGGACCTTACGAGTATGACAGTTATCATAATATTTAGTCGGAACGTTAATGAGCATGTTATTGGAGATCGTTTGTTAACGCATAGGGCCGCAAAGAAACTATTTAAATCGATCAGAGAAAGTTTCTCTAATAATTTAGGTGCCATATGTTGATTTGTGGCTTCTAAAAATAAAACTATTGTAGTAGACTCCCGACATTCATTATTATGATTCATGAATAAGTAAAGTCAACGATGGTCAAGGACTAACACTGAAATAAATACAAATTGATGTAATTGATGCCATACTAAAATTGTCTGGAATCAAAAGTTCAAAACAACTCTCGACTTGCTAAAGATGTTTTTGTTAAGAGAAAATAATTATGTTTTCCTACCAAAAGAAACGAAAATTATAATGAAATAAAATTTCAGGATAGATTATTTGATAAGACAGCATGATACTGACAATATTTAAAGGTAAATGGTATAGAATGCGTATTAATAGTTTACAAAATACGATGTAAATAATGGAATCTATTTTTCTACTTGAAAGTCCTCGAGAGCACGCCAAATGGCTTCAGAACTATAAAACATAAAGTAATAGGAAATTGAAACTTTTATATTCGTTTCCCGCTATCTAACACTCGTAAAAGTCCACCAATCATCACACATGCTGCAGACGCCATAGTCATAAAGTAGCCAATCCTGACTTCAATTGCCGAATGGCTACATGTTGAAACCTAAGACGCAGGGTTGTCGGAGTCCCGTCCTCATTCAAACAAAGATCAATAAGACATTGATTAAGGGGCGAACAAGGCGAGCCGAAGTTAGGGAAGGAAAGAAAATATTTCTGTTATTAATATCTATAGCTCCGTTTACCCGATGTCAGCAAAGACTTTATTGGCCGAATAAACGTAATAATGTCGTAAAATAATTGCCTCTACTTGCCTCTACTTTCTTGTTGATGTTCTGGCAACATTTTGATCGAATAACAAATGTTGCAACAAAGAAATGTGACGGAAGTTGAATGCGTTTGGTGGTAAATAGAAATATCCAGCCATCATTAGTTTATCCATAGTCAATCGGATGACCGGTGACGTCACCGGCACGGTTGGTCGCCAACCCTATCGAAGAGTGGCCCTAATTCGGAATGGATCGGCGGAACACATATGGCCTGAATTAATCACTTTATTGGCCACAATGGCCGGCTGGATGACAATGCGAACGAGTGGGATGGCCGCAGGGTTGGCCGCTGTTCTATTACGATTAAGTAGAGCGTTTGTTGACCTCGCATCTTTGTTTAAAACGCAACGTAGTAAATGTAGCGTTATGCAGATGGCAGAGAATATTTGCCTGGCCTAGATTCTGGTTTAGTTGGCTTACCTATCCACGAGGTGGGCGGCGAAATTATTGCACTAGGTGCGGCCAGTTGACAAACTTTTAGAATTAGAAATAATATTGTCTATTTTTTTATTATTATAACATGCCCACAAAACTGCACTGTATGTAGCCTGTGTGCTGCTCATACAGGAAGCCATGCTGGAAGCCTAAGGCTAAATTCCGGCACCAGGGTTTGTGAGGTACGTTAACCTCTAAATTCGAAACCTACTCGATAAGCAAGAATGGCTTATAAAATTTACAGTATTTCCTCATTGTTGCCAATGCGAAGAAAATAAATTTAAAACTTCTATCATTGCATCATATTGAAAATTTAACGTAGTAATCAATAAAAAAAGTATCCTCAGCGATTTAGAAGAACTATAGCTTTAAATAAGTTTTTTTTCATGCCCTATGCGCTAGCCAACAAACGCAGCCGCAGCTAGCAGCCGTGGCCAATGAGTCATCGACGCAGCCAGTGATGCCGGTCCTCTAATAGAGTAAAGAACACAGAATGACAAAAATATATCTAGTTACTGTTAACTAATAATACATAATTTAAACATTCTTCATTACACATACTTAGAGCAAAAGGATATACTTGCATATAAGATGAATAACAGGATGAAACGTACAGATAGTCCGGTTTCCTAGGTTTCAAAATTTCAAATTAAGGTAGAACTGAATTTATGTAAATCTAACTAATTTAAAGAATAAAAATATTTAATCGAACTATTCAAAGAGCTAGACCTAGAATATTACCAGAAATCTAAAAAATACTCATTTTACTTTGAAATGTACAAGTAATAATAAACAGTAATAAGATATTAAGAATATAGGAATATAGAAATGTGTGGTGTGGTATTTACAGTAGTTGTTTAGTTTAATTTGGCAACCACCACCGCCGCCGGCGGCGTAAAGTAATAAATATCGCCGCTTCATATGAAATTGTCAGATATCTCCACGTCCACACATAAAGATACGACTATTCTTGAGGTTATAATACAAATTATATAATTAATTACTCTATAAGTACATAGTGCCTACAGACCCTTATTTAATTACCAGTCGCGCAATAGGTATCGATTTCATTGCAATGGCGATGCATTTGTTCCCGTCTCGTTCAAAAGCGGCTCGACCTAGTTGTTTTCATTTGCATGTTTAGTGCCCCGCCCATGTTTCAAACATGAATCCGACCAAATGCAACTACCCGACTGCTGGATGTTATTTCTTTCAGGAAGTAAAACAATCCCGAATGGTGATCGAATCCAGTCAGTCACCTTTGATTGTCTGGTCGCTCACGGAGTATTTAGACGTATGTATGTATATAGTCTTTGGAGCTAGTTTAAGAAAAACCTATTCCATTTTGTGAGACAAGCATTAATTTAATTATTTCTGAATCTGACTATAATACATTTTGTTTTAACCGTTTGTTTATTATTGCTATTTGAATTTAAATTTAATAATTATAATTATTATAATACTAGCTGTCTGCCCGCGGCTTTACGCCCGCTTTGTTTTTTTATTTTTTGTTTTTGCGTTTTTTTTTACCTTTTAAACCTTCCCTGGACTTTCATGAATATTTCAAGACCAAAATTAGCCAAATCGGTTCAGCCGTTCTCGAGTTTTAGCGAGACTAACGAACAGCAATCCATTTTTATATATAAGAAGAAGATTAATTTTACATAATTGAAATATGGACAAAATGTATAAATTTACACCACTATATATGTAAAACATTATTTAATTTAATTTTAATTTCGACTCCTTCAAAAACGAATTCCATTTAAAATGTTTAGGAAGAAAAGCCTAGTACACATACGAGTAATGGCTTCCCTCTTCGGTAGGAAGTCTTAATATTTCAAATGAAAAATAACAAACAAGGAAAATGAATACTTAGCGGAAAAAATCTACCACGCACAAACAAAATATTCAGTTACACACCTGCTTCTACGTCGAAGTCTTTTTTGCCAAACCTTACAAAGAAATTGGACTTCCTAATCTCCATTCGCGCTTTGCCAAACATGCTATTGCCCGACATTTTATTACACAGGACCTATTAATTTACTTTTACCATTTACAGTTTGCACACTTAAGAGTTATGTAAGTAAAAACTTTATAATTTTTTTGCCTCTCGGCTGAAGGCGTGCATCCTATTTTGAAAACGTGGCAAATTCATAAATGCAATGCAATTGTCCAGAACTTTATTAAAAATATCGTTTTGTCACGTACTTTTACGCATTTAGGTTCAGTTTCTTTATAAATACAGGCCACCACGTAATGATTTATTACAACACGTTTTTGCTAACTGTTGCCAAAATTTATTGAATGAAAAAATATCTAAGCACTCGAAATATCTTTGCTCTAGTTCTTGCAATATAAAAAAGAGTGTGTTGGTGTTTGCGGGCGTCGACATTTCGACATACAGATGAGGTCATTGTCCTTTATGAAACGTGACCACCCGTGACAGACCATATTACTTAACTACTACCAGCAATAAAATCAACTAAATCAATATTCTGGGCAACTATACTGTATCCATACGATCTAGTTGACTATAAAATACATCTTGCACACAAAACCACAAAACAGAATGTGGGGGACATCACGACACAAGAATATGTAATGTGAAAGACTATTTGTCTTGTCACAATGAAATAAATATGTTATCAATGATGATAAGTGATAACAAATACAGATGACCAGACTCTGTTATCTTCAGGGCATTAAGAAGAACTCATAGACTAATTTAAGCCAAAGTGTCAATCAAAACAATAGATTTTACTTAAGTACATGTTAATTTTATGATTTGATTCTAAAGGACCTTATTTTATACCTAGAAGCGTTTAGAACTGTGTGACAATTACAACAACTACAATTACAATTATTTTTAGTTACTGTCATTCATACAATAATTTTGAGAGCATGTAATATGTGTTTGTTTAGTTTAGGCATATCAAATCTTTGCTAAATAAATATGGCTTTAATTTGTGCATTCTGTGAGCCAAGTAGCAACCGAAACTCTAGACAGTTACCCCTTTAGGTAAAATAATGTGTCTTCCTTCATATAATTATGTAAATGTTGATTTTATTGAATGAAATTTCATGCAGATCTAATTGAACCTACAATCGTTTCTTATATTAAATGTGTATAATAAAATGGCATTATTAATAAAATATAACTTAACCAGTAAATAAAAAATAGTTAATGTGTTATTGTGATGTGAAAAGACAAGGCTCATTGACTGTTATGTGCTATTATATTACAGTATATTAAAGTTAGTTTCTTTAATTGACAGTGATTAAAGTAAGTTATAGTTACATACATACATACAGCTAAAATATATTACTATTATTAAAAAGGGGCTTGAGCCTCTCGGTGGGGACATATATAAGCTGTTAATGATGATGATTATAGCTGGATGCATATTCTGGGGAGTGGGATAACATAGCTCGGGATAGGAAAAAGTGGAAGGAGATGAGAGAGGCCTTTGCCCTGCAGTGGGACAGTACGGGCTGGAAAAAGAAAGAAAAGACTGAACAACAGAAATAGGTATAAATATTACCCCTTACCGCATATAACGCCATATATGGCTTTAAAAGTTATATATTTTTTTTATACTTATTAAAATATAGTTTTTTCGCAACCAACGTTGAATTCCTATAAATAAAGTCTTTGTCTAACGGAACATAGTTTTTTCTGTCAATAGTAAGTGCAATCTGTCGAAATATTGAGGGTTATGTTCAGCGTGGCCGACCGTTGGAGTGCAATTAGTTAGTGCGAATTTTATAAATGTGAAATTACTAATAAAACGGTAAGTAAAAAAGTCTATAATTTCAAAACAGAATGTTTATATGTACTTGAATAAGAAATAGTTGTCGTTTTGGCAGTTTTCTTGTTTTTTGTCTGTTTTTGAGCCTTGTTTTGATATTGCCAAATTTGGCTTCGTATGCGTTTTGGTCAAAAAAATTTGGGTCATATGTGGCTTCGTATGCATTCGGATGACTTTTATTTTCTTTACAGCAATGAACCCTTCTCGCTTCTATGGTACTTCCAAGCATGTCAATCTATTCCGATAATATGCATAAAGCAGGAAAAGTTGTGGGCAAAAAACATGGTCGTCAAACTAGCAATTAGGAACACCATCCTCAAGTCGAGCCGATACTCTAACCAGCCGAGTCGACAGTCCTTCATATCTGGTGGCCAAAAAACGTGGTTGTTCAACGTGCATCCAAGTCGGTACCCCAACAAGCCGAGGCAGGCGCTACTTCTACCAGCTTGCCGAGCTCGACTGTACCCAATAAAAAAGCACGAAAATCTCCAGCCAGGCATCAAGATCTACCACCAGGTTCTGTTCGTTCAGATAATGTGGACCATTTCCCCGAGTTGACGAAATCAAGTCGTCAAATTTGCCAGAACTGTTCGAAATTCCGTTTGTGTACCAAATGTGGGAAATGTAAAGTTAATTTATGTTACAAAGATAAAAGAAATTGTTACAAAGACTACCATGAAATATAATTTAATTTTTTTATCAATGCATACGAAGCCAAATATGGATCAGCAAAGTTTCACTGGAATGCATATAAAGCCATATATGGCTTCGTGTAGTAATTTCTAAAATAATTACACAATAATTTTTTTTCCTATTCATACTGTTTATATATAAAAAATAAAAGGTATTTTCAGTAAAAAAAAATTTTTTCTCCATATCCTTCATAATTCATGCAATAAGGGGTTAAATCCAGACATTATTAGCAAAATAAATTTGAACAGTCCATTACTCCCCAATAAATTTAAGAAGCTTTTAAGTAACTTCCCTGACAAGTATTCAGCTTCAAAAGCATGCAAACACTGCAACATAAGATTATCTCTAAAACTGTCAGTCATGTAAAGTCCCATATTTTTTCCTTCAATAGCCTATGACCAAACTATACATTTTGAGAAAAGAACTTTTTGAAAAAGGATTATTAAAAGGAATTATGAGCTGAGACATATCTTGTCACTCATGAAGTTTTAAAACTTCATGCACCACTATAAGCTAAGATTATGCTGTGTGGTTTCTGGCTCAGAATCTACAAACCAACATTATAGGTAATATATGACACATAGAGACAAATAAGGAATAAATATAAATATAGATTAATAACAATGTGTTGCACTCTTCATAAATATTTATATAATTTGATTAGATTTCAAACAATTTTGTCATTATTAAATATAAATGAATCCAATAAAATATAAAGGCTATTTTACTCTACTCATTCAACAACACTGCAATGCTATCACCTATGGGTGAAGCCTTTTACAGCAGAAGTCTCAGTCATTAATATGATTTGTGTTTGAGGAATTGGGCAATATTGGTCACAAAGACTACTGAGACCTGAAAGGATACTCGATAGAATCTCCCAGACAGACCACCTTAAAGAAGCAGACAACCAGGTCGGGATTGAAAGTTTTAGCATCTAGAGGGCATGTGTTCTCCTAGCACCTGAAACTTTTTGTTTGAGAGTACCACAATCAAACAGAATAAGGAGCAGAGTTAAAGAATGCTGTAGTACACAATATATGCCCAAAGAGAATAATAAAACCGGTTGAAATGTAGAATCTATTTCAGGCATGGACTTAGTAACATAGTTAATGATTTCAAGACTGTAGGGCCTCTAGGCTTTTCATAAACAAAAACTGATGTGAGTCATATCATAAGCTTCCTAATAGTTACCCCAAACTCTATATCACCCTTTAATACCTCCCTGGATTAATAGTAATAGGTTGGGCGTGAAAAAAGTTTCCCAGATGTAGTTAAAAGGTTCTGCGGTTCCTCGAGAAAGTGAATGAACGCCGTCTTATTAGGTCGGTGACTTCTACAGACTACAGTTTGTGTTTACCTAAAAACTGCGTAGGCGTGTTGTTTTGAACAGAAACTCGAATATATTAAAATAACCGTGAATATCGTATCAATCATATTTAGAATTAGTATTAAAGCAGAGGAAAAAAGTTCAACGATCGCAGAATTGCAATATTCACACATGACCGACTGATCATTTGAGTTATGAATAGGTATGAATCAGATGGCTTGAAGATAACATGAAATGAACTTACCTTTGCTTCGATGTCGGGATGGAAGAAAATTACCAAAATAACAATAGTTTAAGTCATAAACAAAACACTACACCACATTCATTCAGCAGTTAGAATCCCGTCCGCAACAACCTACTGGCACGGGCACCAGCAACCAAGCAACCGACCAAATCAAAAACTCGCTAGCAGCAGTTGCAACTCCGTCCAGCCAGACCGAGACAGACAGATAGAAATGTCAGGCTGTCACAGTGTTGCCATAATGGTGAGGGCGTAAAATTGACATGAAAAAATCCGTATAAAAATGAAACTCTGATTATTTATAAAGCCTGACCAAAGAAATTAAAAAACCTGCCCTGGTGGTGGGTGCCACATGTATATTTTTATGTTTATGGCAACAATTTACATTATAAAATTAGTTTAATTGTTTCGGAATATAATTATAACAGGTTTTTTATTTTTCTAGTCAGGTTTTATTTAGCAAGCCTATGTGGTAAGTTTTGGTATTAAAATTATAGTGCCGATACGATCCTACAGGTAGAAACTGTCATTAATAATGATTACTATGAATAATATATCGGAATATGATCTGTGTTGTAAATCCGTATAAAACAAACATCATCCGTAAACATAATTTATCCGTATTGGACTTCGAAAATCCGTACGAATACGGACAAATCCGCATATATGGCAACACTGGTCTGTCAGTCAGTCAGGCAGCGCGCAGCGTAGTCATAGTTGTTACGGTCACTTTTGGTCAAAATACTGCACTTTTGGAAGAAAGCAAGCCGCTTTGCACAGTGATAGTAGAGACCAAAATATGCGATTTGACTCGAGGAAATCCTCGATTCATCCCTTTGGTACAGAGATGGCGCCACTTGTTCAAAAAAATGTTTAAAAAATTCTAAAACCTGAACGGATCGTTCGATTTTGATAATTAAGGTGTCAATCGAAAGCAGATAAACTATACTTTTATAAAAAAAATAACTTAGCAGCTAAATATGATAATAAATACCAATTACATCTTCATTTTTGAAAAAGTATGACTGTATTTTCTCGTTTTTATGTAATTTTATAAAAAAAATATATGAAAGTGGTACATTTTTATTCATTTATTATATTACGCGATTCATTGAGCGGCTATTACAAAAAATCTCATATCAATATCTTTTATAGTTAGAGAGATATTTAATATTAAATATGCGCTGCTGTGTCGGGGTCATTGGCCTCGCGGGCAAACGCGAACCCTGCATCGTTAGATTTGATGATTAAGATGTCAATCGAAAGGAAATACATTATTTTATTATAAAAAAAACAATTATTTGCAACAAATTATGATGAATTCCCAAAAAGCCATCAATAATAAAAAAAAAATGAATTGTATTTACTTATGTAATCTTATGAAAAAAGTGTATGAGCGTGGTATATTTTTATTCGTTTATTATTTTACAATATTAATTGTGAGTTTAATAAAAAAAAGAACAATATTAATATATTTTAAAGTTCCAAAGTTATTGGCCGGTGCGGTGCTGAAGCCACGCGTACAATTTTCATTATTTTATTTATATTTCCGCCCAGTCGCAGGTTTTGCTGAAAGTAAAATCGCTTTGAAATTATGAGTATTAGCATTTATGAATCTGTATGTTACTTTCGTTTTATTTTCGTATTGGCCTTTGCAGATTTTGCACTGTAACGTGCAAGTAGGCCAACGCGTCGGCAGCCACAACGCATTGTGTCACAGCCTGACTTGCATCCATAATGGTAAGGAAGCTTAAATTGTGGCCAAATTGAAGTAACTTTCGGCCACTGTGGAGTCCATTTGCCATCAACGTCCGTCCATCCCCAAAGAGATGGGCTTGGGATTAATTGATTTAATACATTTCCCCATATACCTATGTCCCGCTTGAAACGCTGCACAAAGAGCATGTTGTTAAAGAGCAGCTGAAGTAGGCAGAAGGCTTGTCACCGGTCTTTTTTTTGTCGAAAACAAATATAACCGAACCTCATTCACAGAAATATGGTCTTTTTGAGCATCGTACAGCTTGCAAGTGAATCTGAAATTACTTTCAGGTAAAATAACTTGTTTCAAAACATGGATGTCACACCGTGAAGTTACCACTGCTTTTATATTTATCTCAACTCCCATAGAAATCCTCTCTGAAGAAGTAATGGCTCATTTGGAACGGTTTTTACCCATTATCAGTTGTATGATACGAAATATTTATAATACATGTGTACGAGAGTATCGTACGTGTGTACGAGATACTTGTTCTCATAATGGTAAACCTTACTTTCAGATTCACTTGCAAGCTGTACGATGCTCAAAAAGACCATATTTCTGTGAATGAGGTTCGGTTATATTTGTTTTCGACAAAAACCAGGCCGGTGACAAGCCTTCTGCCTACTTCAGCTGCTCTTTAACAACATGCTCTTTGTGCAGCGTTTCAAGCGGGACATAGGTATATGGGGAAATGTATTAAATCAATTAATCCCAAGCCCATCTCTTTGGGGATGGACGGACGTTGATGGCAAATGGACTCCACAGTGGTCGAAAGTTACTTCAATTTGGCCACAATTTAAGCTTCCTTACCATTATGGATGAAAGTCAGGCTGTGACACAATGCGTTGTGGCTGCCGATGCGTTGGCCTACTTGCACACCTTCAGCAAAACCTGCGACTGGGCGGAAATATAAATAAAATAATGAAAATTGTACGCGTGGCTTCAGCACCGCACCGGCCAATAACTTTGGAACTTTAAAATATATTAATATTGTTATTTTTTTTATTAAACTAACAATTAATATTGTAAAATAATAAACGAATAAAAATATACCACGCTCATACATATTTTTTCATAAGATTACAGAAGTAAATACAATTCATTTTTTTTTATTATTGATAGCTTTTTGGGAATTTATCACAATTTTTTGAAAATAATTGTTTTTTTTAAATAAAATAATGTATTTCCTTTCGATTGACACCTTAATCATTAAAATCTAACGATGCAGAGTTCGCGTTTGCCCGCGAGGCCAATGACCCCGACACAGCAGCGCATATTTAATATTAAATATCTCTCTAACTATAAAAGATATTGATATATTTTTTTTTGTAGTAACCGCTCAATGAATTGCTTAATATAATAAATAAATAAAAATGTACCACTTTCATATATATTTTTTATAAAATTACATAAAAACGACAAAATACCGTCATACTTTTTCAAAAATGAAGATGTTATTGGTATTTATTATCATATTTAGCTGCTTAGTTATTTTTTTTATAATAGTATAATTCATTGCCTTTCGATTGACACCTTAATTATCAAAATCGAACGATCCGTTCAGGTTTTAGAATTTTTTAAACAATTTTTTGAACAAGTGGCGCCATCTCTGTTCCAAAGGGATGAATCGAGGATTTCCTCGAGTCAAATCGCATATTTTGGTCTCTACTATCACTGTGCAAAGCGGCTTGCTTTCTTCCAAAAGTGCAGTATTTTTTTCGTAATGTGTATGACTAGCGGACGGAGGCGCCCGGCGACAGCTAGTGTGTTGCCAAAATTATAGAATAAATTTCCCAGTTTTTAAAATAAAAAATAATTATTTTAATAACATCACCCTGAAAGACAGAGTCTGAACGAATTATAAATATAAAAAAAAAGTACAGTTTATTTTTATAATTCGTTCCATAATAAGTGCGGTGAAGTTTGATAAATTGAACTTTTACCACACAGGCATCAATAATTCAAAATCTAATATTATTCAACGCCTTTATGCCGCGTTGCCCGGTGAAAAGAGGTATGTATTTTATATTTAGGCATATCGCAAAGATACGGGCGTTTGTGAGATACCGAAACATTTTGTAAAAGGACGAATTTTAAGATATATTATAATATAACTGGCCAAATACGAATCGGTTACATACATCACACACACACACACAACACAACTGATAGCAATAAATATGTGATCGACGTCGATTCGATGATAGTATTTGACTGGGATTCAACTCTGTTGTAATAAATAATAAATGAGAGAAAGATTGCAAATGTTTGTTATTATAATAATAACGATTCCATCCTCATTCATTCCACCACCATCCACCAAGATATGAGATTTTTTTATGAAAATGGCAATGTTATTTTGCCTTTTTTTAAATTTGGATTATACCTTCTTTGATAGGCAAATAAATTAAACTTATACAGCCTAACCTTTATCGATTTTTGATGTTTTATATTTCTTTTTATAAACTACGCCCAGTCATATCGCAAATACATGGAGTCCCGAGATAACTATTTATATTCTGCTATATAATAAGATAACAAAAAATAATAATACCTATGCGTAGCGAGCGAGGCTTTTCCCACCTCTTGGACTACAGGTTTTAATTAATTTTTCTGGATTTACAAAGCTACAAAACGGTCCACCATGGAAAACCGCGATGAATTTTATTAGTCGCAACATATATCTAAAATTAAAACTGCTACTTAAAATAACTAAATTAGAAAAATAGTATTTTTAATGTTATTACTGCCATCTTTTGTGCAGTGTCATACTAGATTTTTTGGTGTACCTTAATAGATGGCGCTATTTAATTCGACTACTCGACAATAGATGCTGCTCTAAATAGTTGTAAAACTACTTGTCCACAGATGGCAGTACGTTACGCTTTAATACGTTACGACGGTACATACAAGTCTCACAAGAAGCCTAGCATTCTCTGTAGTAGGATTATGATTTATGGACATATGTTAACATTAAATATAAAATTTTAGAACCCATCCCCCCCCGCCACAAAACCGTAACTTGATCCCTTCAACAACTTAAAATCGGCGCATTCGTTTAGAAGCTACGATGCCACAGCTCCCTCAGAATAACGAATTTAGAAGCGCAGCTTTCCAACCTCTATGCCACAGACAGACAGACAGACACACACACACACACGTCAAACTTATGTATGACACCCTTCTTTTTTCGTGGGGGGGTGTCGGGGGGTTAAAAATGGATAAATGTATTTCCTACTGTGGAATACTCAACGTCAAAAGTTGTAATTTGCACATTAATTTTAGAACATCTGTACAAAATAAAATAAACTTGTGCCTGTTGTGTCTGTTCTTTTGAATGCCCATTATTTGTTTTAAATTGTGTGTAGAATAAACAATAAAATAAAAAATAAATATGGCATTAATTACATTCTAAATACCTAAGTATTACTTTTTTTGTAAGAATATCATTACAACTAACTTACATTAAAAAGCGGCTTTTTTAAGTCTTACACTGTTCAGCTTTACTGTAGAATGTTTTAGATTTCAGTGTTTATTTCAGGTTAAGAGTAGGTACAACCGGCGTGTGACGTCACGACGCGCCCCGTGGGGTCCGCACGTGAGCCGCCCGGTCACATGGCTGCTTGCTGAACCCTAAAAATAATTTCCCGGCGTCCATTGTTGTATTTTTAAGCCCTAAATGTGTTATTGGAGTGGTTTTAACTTCAATATTCTACCCAGTAGAGTTATTTTACACAGAACAAGATAAGATAAGATAAATTTTATTTCAATAAACTTAATCTAAAACACAGAAAAAGGTACAATATAAAACAATTGGAAAAATATTTAACATGATGCCTAAGTATCTTAGGCATCAGAGTAAAAGATAAAATTACAGTTCATAATTTAAAATAATTATTTTCATTTAAAGTATATAAAATTAAGCTAGGTTTTATAATAAAATATATTTAAAAACAATAAAACTAAAAAAAAAATGCGTACCATTTCATGTAGGTAGGTAACGAGGTCAGGGTTCATTAGTGTAGGATGAGTGTTAGTGCTGTAGGTACTTGCAAGATAGCGATCTGCAAACAAAACGCTAGCGTTGCATTTTGTCGAGTTGCTAAGATGGTAATATTATGGCAGATATGGATAAGAACAGTTGATTTAGGTAGGGTCAGGTGGTATACAGTGGCTCACTTTTTTTCCGAGGGCTGTAACTCTGCTTTAAAACATATTGTGGAAGTTTTAATTTGACAACTATATTGCTTGGTTATTCTAGTTTCATGCTGCTAAGTCACTTTTCTCATATTACTTATGGAAAAATAGATAAATGACATTTTCTAAAAACTTGGAAATGATCCATTGTGTACCTAGGGGTTGACACAGTGGCTCAGTACCGCATGTACAATGGATCGGGGTAGTACAGAGTGGTTACTAAGAATATATACTGACTTTTTGTCAAAAAATCATTTACAATTGACTGTTTTTAAAGTTAGAATGTTTGTATTTACTATTTTTTATAACTTAAGAGATATCTAGCAGTATCGTTTTATGTAAATTTAATAACTAGGAAATTATAATCAGAACATTATTTATAGGTAATCTATGGGTAAAATCTACGTATTATTGGTATTTTTGTCTCCATTGTTAGTTTAAAATATTGATGATATTAAATAAAATAATACTAAACATAGTAACTAGAATTCAGGAACTCACAAAATGTATAAAATACGTAAAGGAACCTATTTACTTGTTCTTCAATACCTAACATTTTATTATATTTAGCCAGATTTTGAGAATTATACAATCATCTATTAATAAATCAAAACGATGATTTTTCCAGTCCTGTATTAAAAGTATGAAAATAGTACCTATACAAAAATAGTAAAGTGCACAGTGAACCATGATTCACTGTGTACTTACAAGTTTTGATCCAGAGTGCACTCCACGGCCATTTTGAATTTAAATCTTCATAAGAAAAAAAGTATTCTGTATTGGCCCACTAATAAAGCACAAATATACTGGTAATTAGTCATAATACGCGAGAAATAAACAAATATATCCATTCACAAGACTGAAAATGAGGTGGAACAAATCAAATCTTATCAAAAATCTCAACTTTTTCCTACGAAAAAATTAAAACTTCTCTATAAAAAACACTATACAACATAGCCGCCACCCGATTGGTTTTGATAAGTTTGCATACCAAACGCTCTTGGAAAGTGAATACGACAGATAGATATCATTCTTACTTCTTCGAAAACAGCCCCTGCGCCACTGTTGCTGCTATAGCCACTGTATGACAACTTACCCTACTGTTTTTATTAAGTAGGTACTATTTTTGTAGTCCGCCGAGTGGTCGAAGTTAATGTTGCTAATATGCCTTGCGACTGCTGCCTTCCTGGCAGGGCAGTGCTCGTCTCCAGTGTTGTGTGTGGAGGGCTTCTTGTAGCGGTGGCAGGTGGTGCACCTGGCGGGCTCTGATCTGTGCGGGCACTCCTTGATGGAGTGTCCTGAGCCGGCGCAGTGGCCGCACGTGGTCGAGGAGTCAGTACTTTGCCGAGTGCCCGTATTGCTGGCACTTGTAGCATCTGGTCACAATAGTATAATAGTCTCTGACGGGGCAAGATGTCCAGTTTAGGATTGATGTTCTCCTCTTGTCATAATATTATAATTAAATATAAGTTTCTGTCATGTTACTGCTTATGTTGTTGTTTTTATGTTTTTCTTATTTTTTTATTATGAAAATATTCTTATTCTTATTCTTATTCATAATATTTGGTGTAACTTCTAAAATATAATTGCATGTAGAGAGATATTTTTTGCCTGATTTGTGGCTTAGCTTGATTGAGTTCGCAAATTGTTGTCTGTTTATACCTATCTAATTTATTTTCCGTAATGTTTTGCTCAAATAGGCAATCAACAAAATCTTGGTCAGTGATATTGGACGGAACGCCCAGAAGTATCACTTTCGGAAGCTTTTTCGTAGTTTCTTCTATCTTGAGTCCTGATTTAGATAACAGCTGTTTAGATTTTCTAAGCTTTTGTAGGCTATTCTTCCTTTGATCTGACCAGATGGCTGCCTTTAATCTATTACATACCAAATAAAAAAAAATTGTGTGTCCTCCAGGTTTCTGGAAACTTGATCTGATTTTATTGGTAGGGTGTTTTGAAAACGCCCAAGAAAATTACTGACAAAAAAAAACTAAATACAACAAATATAATAAAAGTATTCTGTCGGGAAGAAGTTGCTCTGGTCAGCTTATTTGTTGTGTTTATTATAAAATATCCAAAATATAATAGGTATAAAAAACACTAAAAACACTAAAAGTAAAATAGAAGAATTAATAGGCGACCTTTAGAGTAGGGCAACAATTTCTTCCAGACAACCTAAAGTAAACTAAAATAGAAAATAATAAAACATAATAATAGTCATGAATAGGTAAATCAAAATATCTTTGAATGTATAGAGTCTAATAAAATCTAGTTTCTCTAAGCAAGAAAAAAGCGTAATAAAACTTTTGCTTGGTCCTTATTACAATTTTGAGCAGAGCAACAAAATTCACCCTTCTAATAATATTAAACGAAATTACTCGTTGGAAATGTTCAATTAATCTCCCGTGAAGTGGGCTGACTCGCCGTGACAGCAGATCGTTGTATTTGCATATCGCGACAGACTCCGGCCCTGGGCTCCAGCTAACCGACTAGAAAACTTACAATTAATATTAAAACATGCGCACAGACAGCCGGAAACCATTAAACACAATATAAAGAGATAAAGAGAGATAAAGATAAATTTATTGTCTTTAATATAAAACAGTACAATAAAAGAAAATAGTACAAAACCATCACAACGAATCTAATAGAACATGAATTGTGTGTGTATTGCGTTCCCGATTTTGACCGTGTATCACTATCACTATCACTACATAGTATAAAATAAAGTCGCTTTCTCCGTCCCTATGTCCCTATGTCCCTATGTCCCTTTGTACGCTTAAATCTTTAAAACTACGCAACGGATTTTGATGCGATTTTTTTTAATAGATAGAGTGATTCAAGAGGAAGGTTTATATGTATAATACATGCATAATATACTGAAGGATAACCCACAATAACCATTTTCCCGTGCGGAGCCGGGGCGGGTCGCTAGTTTTAATATAAGTCAGCCTAGCTAGGTATTAGGAACATTTTACGTAGGTATGTTTTTTACACCTTGGGTTACATTATTGGAGTTTTAGTAAGGAAGGATCCCTATTTTTTAAAATCCTTTGAATTACACAGATACAAGTTCAGATGTTATATACAGATCTATAATATTATGTAGTGCGCCTACAGTAGTCCCTTTAAATTCCTGTAGGCCCTTTACGAGCAAAAATAACCCGATTTCGGTGCACTTTCTAAATATGGTTTAAAAACTTTCCTCACGATGTTTTTATTTACAGCAGCAGTGACGTTTAAATGGGAAAGGCATTGATAAGGGCTTGTTCGGTTCGCTCGAACCATCTCGAACCTATTCCTCCAATGACGCAACGACTTTTTAACTACTTTTTACAAAAACATTCTTATTTTAGAGTGCAAATATTTTTCGCTGTTTCGGTTTAGTAGGTAGGACCTCAGGCAGTGAAGCGGGCACCGCATAAAGGGTGCGATCCTCTCAACACCCGCACTCTTGTAGCACTCTTACGGAACTCTTATAGCGCTCCTAAAGTGCTCGGAGTCATACCGACCCACGATAGCAATCAGGCCGAGTGCATGTATGTAAATTCAGTCCGAAGTGAGATTTCTAATGTAATTGACAGCGAAAATGAGATTGTTTTGAACGTTGAAGACGGCTATAGAATCTGACCGGTACTTGACCGGTACCGATCAATCGATTTTAATTATAACGTTGTTCGTATCAAAGGTTAGCTGTTGTCTTATTATAGTTATTTATGCAACTGTTAATACCTTCATAAAGAATTAATTGCCGGTTTTTAATACTTATTAACTTAAATAACACTATTTCAGTAAAGAATGCTCTGGGGGCGCCACGTGTATATTTTTATGTTTATGGCAACAATTTCCATTATAAAACTACTTCTGTTGAAATTCCGCAATATGGCCGGGTTTCTTATTTCTTTGGTCAGGTTTTACTTGTTTGACAAAGAGTGGTTTCCCCGGGAATTCCTGGTTCATCATCATCAGCCGGTTCATTCCTGGTTATTTAAATTTAAATACGGGCCGAAAGACTTGCAGACTTTACTTAATTTATAATCATAATACTAGAAATAGAAATAAGCTCGTGATAACTATAAATCTATAGTTAGCGGCTAAAGCAAGTACTTCTTTTGTGGGATCTTGTGGGATTCTGTGTACGCTACTAAGATAATATACCTGATGATATTATAAATCTGCCAGAAAAAAAGGTTTAAATGCTATGTGAAACAGTCTCAATGTAAGAAAGCGTACTATAAATTTAATGATTCTTTGAATGATAAGAAAGCTTGGTGCTTGGAGACTCAAGCTCGACACGGGAAATACTGTGCTTAGTCTAAAGTAATAATATGAACAAAAACTGTTTGTAAAACCTAATAATACAACATTGTAGTGCGGATCGACTGTGCAATTGGAAGCCACTAATTCGATTTTGTTGTGACAACATTCATGCTTACTAAAGTGTCCAAACTTGCGGTTGCGTCGCGTCGTGGGCCGGGTCGTTGGGTTCCCTCTAATATGGTTGAGCCTGGCGATGGCTGACACATGCGTGGTGCTGCTTGGGAGGACTGGTCTGTTCTAGTCGATTGTCAGTTGTGATAGATTGATTGGGTATTTTTTTTTTTCTAGTTTGATGTGTTGTCGTCCTCTAATTGTATATTTCGTTTGCACTCTTTGTTATATTATTTATTACTAGTATTATAATAATTTAAAGGTGTATTTAAAAAAAGAGAGGAAAATACAAAAGATGCGACACTGTGGACTTTCTTCGGCGGGTTCTTCTCCACAGTAATTTGTGCCCATTGCGCGACACTGACAGTTATGTTCAAACTGATATCGCATCGCCTCTTTTAGATTGTTTGAAGAGATCAATTTTATTGCTAAGACTTGTATATTCGTATGGATTTGTGCTATGTTTTTTTATTAGTATGTCCTTTCAATATCGTTTCAGTTTCAGTATTTGCTAGGTCTCACACCCTGTATATTTAGTCTGTGGTCAGTTCATTTTGTTGCAGCATCTAGCAGACAGTTCGGCGGAGATTTAGGAGCAATCGCTCTGTGAGATTGGATCGACCGCGCCGTAAACCTTCCGCATCGCTTCATCGCAACATTTGCTGCCTTCTTCAACTGCAACTTCGATAGTAATCGCTATAGACCGTTTTGTTTACTGGTTTTACGGTGGCTCTCAAGTTTCTAGTTTTCTTACTGGTATACAATTCAATTCAATTCAATTCAATTCAATTCAATTCTTTTATTTTTCTAATTTATACTAATTTCACAATTACAATAGTCTTACAGGTTAGTAGGTACCTAAAATTGACAATGTAAAACATTTCTTTATACCTAAATTGATATGGACTACTACTAATCTATTTACAAATGAGATCAAGTTTTTTACTACTTACTTATTTCTTATAATGTTATTATTACTAAACATTTACTAACAACAAATTATTTACTAACTAACTACTTACACTAGACACATGCTTTAACGTGACTTTTATGAATTCAGACACTGTACAATGAAACAAATCAAGTTCTGCCGAGACCTCATTAAGCGTTTTCAGTGCTACGTATAATGGTGACGATTTTAAAATATTGGATCGGCATTCCGGCAGAGCAAATGCCTGATACCGCGGTCCACGACGCAGTCGCAGATCAGGCACCTGTATTTTGATGGCATCTAATAACGACGGGTTATTTTGTCTACCACGGAAAAACTCAAATATATACAAAGTGAGGGCTAATTTTCTTCCTCTACCTCCTCGTCCTCTAGTCTGTTCTGTAGTATCCAACCATACCTAATAAAAAAAGTGTCGGGTATATATTTGGAAAGGAAGGATAGACCCCATATTGTTTAAGATATATGTGTCTTAAAAAATTATTTTGTATTTTTTCTAGCATTAATTTATATTTATCTTCTTGAGGGTTCCATATAATAGAGCAACTCTCCAACTGACTCCTAACTAAAGCATTAACAAAGATAACTCCTAACAAAGATAGGCAGACAAGTAATACTAAGTAAACTGGTAAGTAAATAGAAAAATAATACGTACAATGTTTTCTTTCATAATTGCTATTCAGTCTTATTAACTTACAAGCGCATCTTTGTGCTTTATCTATCGCATGTTTTCAGGAAAAAATCTTTTTCTAAGGTTTTCACAAAAAAGAGTTCACTGTTTGTTATTTTAATATTCACGAGTATATAATTTACATAATTTACAGGTAATAGTGCAAATAGTACCATTTATTTAGTAATTAAAAAATGCATATTAGAGCTAGGACAATTATTTTTGTATTTGTTCCCTACATGGAATCCCAAAATATTTTAGAGATCAAGATTATGGTAAGTTAGGTACATACAAATGTTGACTCGGCCTTCTGTAGGACACGAAATGTTTGTATTTTATTGAACAGTCACACAGCGAGATGGAGCGATAAGCGTGTCATATCGTATGTCATGTCATTTGTTTTTATTACTGCTGAAGGGAAGGACAACCCTCGCCTCGCCTTCAAAACTTTATTAAACGTAAATACTCATATAAGTACTGCTTCGTTAATTTGTAAATGAATGTGTAATTTCAAGCATTTTATATCAAATAAAAAGAGTGTTAATTTTTTGTTTGTCGCTGTTATTAGTAAGCAAAAGGGGTTAGGAATAATATTGTATTTCCATGTTCTTTGTGTTTTTTTTTTCATATTATCATGTCAGCATGTCAGTTTTGATTTTAATTACTTCTGTGTCATATTATAATCATAGGCTAACATCCCCAACTAGGTGTAGTAAAATATATAGGAGAATTTGTGGTGTAGGTTTAATACTTGCATGGTGCAACCCAATTAAAGTTCTAGAAACTCTATGTAGTTTACATAGAGTTTATAGCAAAAGCTTAAAAAAAACTTTATTAAGTAAAGATGCTTTTGCTATCCATTATTTTAACACAATTTAAATGCATTTACTTACGCCATAAGTGTCTTGACTGGTTAGTTTCGCATATTATTATGCAAATTGTGCAGTTTTCTCGGAGTCAGTAGCTGCTAAGGAAGGGTGACAGGCGCCTAGCTAGACAGCTATCAACACAAAGAAACTTAATTTATCGTAAAATTGTATGTGCTTTTTATTAATATGAATAGACTGTAAGAAAGAAGCTAACTAACGTCTAACTTAGTGATTACTATGTTTAATTTCGTAAAGTGAATTACTGTGCTCAAAATTACTGGGATTAATATTAGATATTTTGGTAGCTTTTGGTTGTTCAATTGGAATTTTTAATCGAATCGTAATGTCGGAATTTGACAAGAGTTGAATTTATCCACTTGGTAGAATTAACCTCGTGATAGTGGTTTTTAGTAGTACGGGTAGACAAAGTTACATGTGGTAGCCACCGTATGCCTCGATAGTGTGGAAGACATGTTTTGACTGATAGATAATACCTACCTATAACAGACACTGTATATCACATTGCAAATTGTATGCAGGAATGAAATAAACGCATTAAAAAAATAAAAAGAAAGGTAATGTTAAAAATGTACCTACAAATCCTACAATCCGTGGAACGTGGATTTTAAATTAGAACTATTCAGTATAAGTAGTGAGCAGTGAAGGGCAGTGTTTGAATTAAAACAGTTTCGTGACCGAGGCAAGCCGCGGAGGTTTAACACGTTGTAAATCTGAGCATTAAACAAACAATGTATGTAGGTAGGTAGACGTATTGTTACAGGCTACATTCTTGCGTTTTGTTCTCATCAGTTTAAAGGTTGAGTTAACAAAACGTGTGTGTGTGGTGTGAGGGCCACTTTGCTTAAACTCAATGAAAATATGACCTTGATTTAGTGTGCATTGCAAAACAATTGTGCAGCTAATATCAGATTTTGTGCAACTCAATTGAGCGAGTTATAAGGTGAAATGTTGGGCTCTCAATCCTCCATTGGAGGATTGAGAGCCCACCTAAAACAGAGAAACTATGCGCACTACAGAATCGGTCTTTACGGCAAACTCTAAGTCCAGACGTAACAATAATTGTGTCGTAGAGATATTATCGCAAAACGCTACAGTATTTTGTATATCTTCGGTCAAAATTGGCCCTCAGAAGTATTTTTCGTACTCTGTTTTTGTCAAATATTAAGAAAACCCTTTGCTTTCTGATTAAACAAATTATGTCAGTAATTGTGAAAATAATTGTGCGATTTTGTGCAAGCAAGAAAACTTCGCTACCTCTCGTAGTTTTTAAGTTATGACGTCGCAAAGATTTGGGCCCTCAATCCTCCACTTTTTCCTGTTTTTTGTTAATTACGCCGTAAGTATTAAACATATGACAAATACAAAACCGTCATTAATTGTGAAAATAATTGTGCAACAAATGTGTATAATTTGTTTTTAATAAAAATCATTAATTAAGTAGAAATCTTTAAAAAACACTATTTCTGATGCGGGTATGAGGTAGGGTGACAAGAATTTCGTCCTATTCTACCGTCATATGAAAACTATTATTATTATATTTACTAAATTGTGATAATAAGGAAAGACTATTAAAAAAATAATGAAAAGAAATGTAATTAATAAAAAAAAAATTAATTAAATTAAAAAAAAGTAAGTCAAAACAATTGAAGTACCTACTATATAAATCAATAATATTAAATATTTTATAATAAATCTTTGCTTTTTTATTAAATTTAAAAAAAAAATAAGTTGAATTTAAAATGACATAGTACATAAAATTAAATGACCATTTTCATTTTGAGTTTCTTTGATCGCATTTTATTTTATTTAATAATATATTTTTAATGTTTTAGTAACTTATTTATTTTTAGCTAATGTTATTTTTTTTTTAATTTCATTAAATTTTTAATTTATATCAATTTATAATTTTTTAAATTGTCTTTTCTTATAATCACAATTTGGTAAATATAGCAATAATAGTTTTAATATGACGGTAGAATAGGACGAAATTCTTGTCACCCTACCTCATACTTGCATCAGAAATAGTATTTTTTTAAGATTTCTACTTAATTAATGACTTTTATTAAAAACAAATTATACACATTTGTTGCACAATTATTTTCACAATTAATGACGGTTTTGTGTTTGTCATATGTTTAATACTTACGGCGTAATTAACAAAAAACAGGAAAAAGTGGAGGATTGAGGGCCCAAATCTTTGCGACGTCATAACTTAAAAACTACGAGAGGTAGCGAAGTTTTCTTGCTTGCACAAAATCGCACAATTATTTTCACAATTACTTACATCATTTGTTTAATCAGAAAGCAAAGGGTTTTCTTAATATTTGACAAAAACAGAGTACGAAAAATACTTCTGAGGGCCAATTTTGACCGAAGATATACAAAATACTGTAGCGTTTTGCGATAATATCTCTACGACACAATTATTGTTACGTCTGGACTTAGAGTTTGCCGTAAAGACCGATTCTGTAGTGCGCATAGTTTCTCCACCTTATAACTCGCTCAATTGAGTTGCACAAAATCTGATATTAGCTGCACAATTGTTTTGCAATGCACACTAAATCAAGGTCATATTTTCATCGAGTTTAAGCAAAGTGGCCCTCACACCACACACACACAACAAAACACTTGTTTATTTTTGAGAATATAAAACCTTGATTTTCAGTTAGCTGCTGCTGTTTTATTACTTATTTTCTTTAGTTAGACTCTGATTAATTTTGAAATTATATTTTTTTTGTATTTATTCATTTTTAGTAAGTAAGAATAGGAATTGGGTTATTTTTTATTATTACTCAAAATTGCAATCATTTATCTACCATCAAAATGTCATTATTTTATATCAAAGCAAATATCATGTCTAGCAGTTGATCCTTATAGCTAGGTTAATCTCGAAACCCATACGTGAACAAGCAAGCGTTCCAAAAGCCCAGGTTTTAAAACTACATAATTTCAGGTTAGAGGATGCAGTAAATGCCCACGCGTGGGACAGTTTTAGGGCGCGGGCGATTTACAGCAGCCTTAGGAGGCTAGGCGGGCCCTAACAGTTTTTTTGTGTAAGTGTAAATCTTGTGCCGCGTTTACGATAGGCTACCAAGTCGCGTAAAAGGGAAGAGCTAGCGGTTTTGGGGATTTCATATTAGTTAGCATTCCTATTATAATAATTTTATGATTCCGACTACTATTTCATATTCGCCTTTTTGTTCTCAGTTTAGACTTAATGTAACCCATTTCTTCCTGTGGGTGATTAATGTGATTGTAATTGTAACTAGAATAAGATAATAGTAGAATTATTATTAAGATAATAATAAAATAGAATAATTACAAAAAAAAAATTCCGTTCAAATCGAGATATCTGTTGACTGGTGACGGGTCGTGCTAAAGTTACACGTGACAGGAATTTTATGTCAATAAGCTAAAGGCAAAACGCACTGCGTGATACTTGGTCCATCTTAGATTTAGTCTCTATCCATAACGTCCATGTACCTACAACACTTTTAAGGGCTCGTGAAAATTTTAATGTCCTCACGGCCAAGCCAGAATTTAAGGGCGAGGCCCGCGACCGTACTTACTGTTTCATATTTAGAAATACATACATAGTACACACTATTATGGAGTGCAAATTAGAAATAAAAAAAAATAAAAAAATTGTAGGCATCTAACCGATGCGATACTGTGGAGATTCTTCGGCGAGTTCTTCTCCATAGCAGTGCACACATTGCGCGAACTTGCCAGTTCTGTTCAAACTAATATCGTATCGCCTCTTTAAATTTTAAGAGTTTATTCTTCATTAGTGTGAGATTTAGTGACTTCATTAAAAGACGTCGAAAAGTGATTTGTAAAATGTTTATCGAAAAAAAAAAACTTTTTGATTAATTTAATTAATTTGATTGAAACAAAGATACACCCATCTTCATGTTTCGTAATGAAAGTTTTACTATTGAGGCTATTTCTGAACGTAATAAATAAATTTTTTACGTTCAGAAATATGGTGTTATTTTTCAGCGATGTGAACTAACACTTACGCCACCTTACGTGTCACGAAATTAAATCAACAATTTGCACTTTTTATAATGGATTTTATTTGATAATGATGTTATTTTTACAAGCTCAGTGATTTTGTAAAAAAAGATTGTTTATCTGTAGGTCTATTAGAAAAAAAATATTATATTAAGAACAGGTTTTATCAATACCAAACTCAATCAACGCTATAATGCTAAGCCAACTAAGTAGGTACCTATATTGAATTTACTACGGTTATTATTTATCAAAAATACTATATAACGAAATAAAACATTACATAGGTATCACAAAATGCTTACGTTTAAATCAAGCCAATTTCGTCTGGGAATATAATATTTGCAAAAACATATTAAATTCACACGTGTTTTCGAACTCGTTCCGTTCTATATTGGAAAACGATGTGATTTTACTACGTTTATATTATGCGTGAATGTGGATGGCTGACTACTCTGGTAGTCTACATACGCTTGTTCTACATTCTTGCAGGTATTCATAAAGTCACTATCACTTTTAGAGTCATTATCATATCGCAATAAATTATATTTAAGATAAAAATTAAAAAGTCTTACACGTCTTTATCATGCTTTCAATAAAAAAAAGGGACAAGAGATTGCTGGTTTAGTTTTAAAGTTAAGGGTGCATGCGAAAATCTGACTGCTTAAAATTACGCGTAGATAATTTGACAGCATGCTCAAAAAATACAATACGATACAATTAAATAAAAATTTGATGTGTTTTTAGAGCCATGTCGGAAGCCTTAGGCGGTTCATAATTTCGACACCAGGCCAGGGTTTGTGAGGTAGGTTACTTGGTTAACCTCGAAACCCACACGCTAAGCAAGCAAGCATTTCTGTTATCGACGTGGTTGTCGTTAACAGCTCATATTCGGGTTCGTCCCCACCGAGGGGCTCGAGCCTACCCTGCTTCAGGGTTATCTGTTATCATTATCAAATTACTTTTTGACTTATTAAATTTATGCTGCTCCAGTATTGAGTTAACTAACAATTATTAAAACTAAAAATATGTCTCATTTATCAAAGTCACACGTTACTCAACACTAAATGAATTTAAAACTGTGCGTACACATAAGATGGATTGCCATTACATAAAAATAAGAGTTCGGAGCTAAAACTGGTTAAACTAGTGGTCAGTCAGAGTATTCGACTTGGTCTAGAAGGTTTTAGGTTCAGATCCCGATGGTTGGCATTACATACCAATTCCCAGACTATCTTCAATTGTCAAAAGTTGAATTATTTGATTATTCGAAGAGAAGATACCCTTTAAGAGAAGATTAATAAGCTGGTGCAACTAATTTATATATACCTACCTACTGTAAAATTCAGACAAGATTTTCTTCTGTGACAAGGCATGTAAAGAGTTTTCTAAAATAAAAAAAATTATTCGTATTTCGTTTTTTATTTTAATTTAAACACGCCTGTCACAGATGAACCAATGTCAAAACAATATTTTATATTAGAAACGGTAACTATGAATTTACTTTCAGATGCTGCCTCATCAGATTCTAAATTCAGTCAAACGAAAGCTTGGTGAGTCTTTGTATTTTTGGCAAAAAGTTATGGCTTTGGTTTGCTTGAGAAACCTAGTGGATACGTAAGAATATATTCCATGCGAATGAAAACAGAAAATAAAAAATTACATATAAAATGTTATGAATGTGCTAACCATATAATATAATATGACACCTTCAGGTGCCACTGGTGTCTTCTATCTTCTTCTTCTAATATACTATAATAAAACTGAAGAATCGGCGTGTCTGTACATTGGTACATACATTGATTTGTTATTCAAAAAATTAATTGTAGTTGATAAAGGGAGTGTAGCTGAACAAAAAAATTCAAGTTTTGAAAAAAAAAACCGTCTGTCTGTCTGTTTGTACACGCTAGTCTCTGGCACCGACTCTTAATTAAAGGTGAAGTGTATAACAATGTCTACACATGTTTATATCATGTTACAACTTATGTAAATAAGGAATATTAATAGCTATATTACATTTTTATGCTTTTTATTATTTATTTTTATTTTATTTTTAACCTTTTAGTGTAGGATAGTACCTTTGAAGGCGGTTTTTTATATTTTTTAAATTATCTTTTTATTAGTAGGCAACATTTCCTGCTCCTAGAGCGTACCTTTCAAAGATATTACAAACGGTAACCTTCTTCATGGATGGGGGATAAAGAAAACGTTACCATACCACGAACCACTACCATACTGTGGTGCTGATGTGGTATGCTACATCTTGGTCTTCTTGGGGTAGTACTGGGTCTCTGCGAACGCGCCATGACACTTTGTTTTTTAATATGCTGATATATTAATTACCGTATACTTTTTCAGGAGAAGAAACGAAAAACACCACACGTCCCCTGGTGATGATACCATGGGGGCTTATTTAGAAACATTTTTCCGCAGCCCTATGAACCAGAGCGTATTTCGGTATAAAGAGGTGCAAAAAGTTCTAGAAAATAATCATGTCACAAAAAAGAAATATGAGACTCGCAGGTGAATACAAAGACAAAGTCTTCGCAAAATGTATAGGTATTATAGCTTATACACAAGTAAAATTAATCATTGTAAAAGCAGCAACAACATCACAAAAACTGGGCTATATACAACATTAATTATATTGATACTGAAATAAACTTTAAAGTGGCTATTCAAAAAAAGTGTTTTTTAAGGAGATGTAATATTTATCTGTTTGTTTTTTAGTTTAATCGAAGAACTTCCAAATTTAATAGAAATATATGACAAAATTTTGCTGTATCAGAACGGTAAGCAAAAATCCAGTCTATTACAGAATATAGAAAAATAGAATAGAACACATAGTCTTTAATAAGAAATGCGTACCTACAAATGGACAGCCTTATTGCTAAGGTATAGTCTATCACTGATAGTTATCAGTCAACAACGCATTATTAAGACGATGGTTTATTTGGCAAACAGCACCAGAATTCAGTTTCCGAAGACTTCACTAGAGAGCCGCTTTCTTCTTTTATAAAATACTCACATTAAATAATATTAAAAAGTGTAAATAAGCATAAATCAAAATATTTTGTAATAATTTTAAACGTGATTATTCAGTCTTACAAGATTTGGTAATGAAAAAAGAAGCAATATTCCTGAACTTCTATTAAGTTTCTGCTCAATTATGGCAAAATCACAGAGTTACAGAGCAATATACTAAGAATCATATTACTCACAATTTGTTTAAATCGTAGCAGAACAGGAGAAGAAAAAACAAGCCGTCAATAAAAAACATAGAAATAGAGTCAAGACTATTAAAAACCAGCAAATGAATGCAAATATGGGACCGCAACACCATCTAAACAAATATGAAAAGAGAATGAAATCTTATGATAAAAAAACATCCAAAACGAAAATGACAAAGTATAAACATAAACATCACACCAAAAATAGTAAAACGACATTTGGTGTGTTAAATTTTTGGTAAGTAAGTGCAACGAGTGTGCGTCTTTTCCTATAGGAAATTTCCTATACATATTCCACAAATTTAATTGAAAAAAAAAGGCAAGGGACAAGTTATTCAATACTCTTAAATGCGTACTCTTTTCGCCTAACATAATACGTATACACAAAACATTCACATTTTATTGAAACATAATACCTAAGCTAGCTACTTTCACCAGTCAAAGAGATGAAACCCTCAGAATCTTTTGGAAAATATACGAGTATTAGCAGTATTAGAAAAGACCATAACATTTTTGTCCAGCTTGATTCTTCCATAAAAGTAAAAAAAAGAAAATTATTTTTGTTATTCTATCGTTTAAATTATTTAAACTTTCAGGGAGAGAGATCCAAATTTTGACCAGAAATATTTGGCATCTACACGGGGCCGCCGACGCGCAAAGACACGAAGCGATATTTCAGAGAAATATATGAAGTATTTACAACAGAAAAAGAGCTTGAGAAATTTACACAATGTTAAAGGTTCCTTTAGGTGAGTCTTCTCCTAGGAATTTATCCGATGGTCACACCACTACGTTACTACTTCTAAAATACAGCTCAAAATGGTCCCCCTGGACTAAGACTTCCAAAGTTTCAGGCTAAAAAGTGACGTACTTTCAGGGCGAGAGACACTAGATACAACCAGAATTTTATGAAGACCACGCGTAACGTACAAAGCGTAAACGCAATGCAAATTTCTGAGAAACAATTGCAGAGGAAGAGCTGGGGTAGTAATTTATATGAAGGTTCCTATGGGTGAGTAGTCGACTTCTCTGTTGTGGTTGAAATTATAAGTCTATTTTCAATAAATATTAAATAAATAAATAAAGTACCAGGACTGCATGAAACGAGTGATTTTTTTTCTCAGATCTGGTTATGATTTTATGTAAGATTTTGTACAATTATACGGAATGGTAATCTGTACAATAATGGGCCCGATTCTACATAAAGCTTTAGTCAAGCTAGGTATAAAACACTTCAAATAAATAACGCCGATCGTTAGAACTTTTATTTATGTCTTTTTCAGGTATAACAACTATCTGATGAGAATTGAACCAGAGAGAATAAAAGTATCCGGGCCGGATAAATGTAGTCTATCCATGTATTCTTCCGAGGACTGCCATCCAAACGGTCTCAGCCGGCAGGTTCCTAGCATAATGGCACTGGCTGAAACTAAGTAAATATTTTATTGATTTATTTCCGTTTTTTGCATATAATATACTATTATACAATACTTATTCTAAATAACAAATAAATTTTACAGAACATAGAGTTAAGTCAACGGGCAGCCAATAATGCCAGTAACCTCTAATAATAATAATATATGGGGACACCTCACACATGGCCATCTGACCCCAAACTAGGCAGAGCCTGTACTATGGGTGTCAGATAAAATCAGATAGCTGATAACAAACTATGACAGTCTTTCTACTTCACAGGAAAATTTAAATAAAATTATTTTTTTTAGGCATTTAAATACCTCATGCCCAAGGACAACTAGTTTCTGATGTTTTTGAAGTATAATGATTAATGAGTTAGCTATGTGATTTGATGGATTCGCTTTAATCCTGCAATAAAACTTACTGAGCCTAACCACAAAATTGGTTAAACACAAGTTAAACGCATGTCTAAAAAATCTTATAAGACATTTTTTTATACAAGATTATTAAGACAAGCGTTGTCCGTAATTAATTTACGTAATTGTTAAAATCATCATCGATCATTGTGGAGATCCTTGGGGGAGGGGAGGCCTTTGTCCAGCAGTGGACGTCTTTCGGCTGAGATGATGATGATGATGAATTGTTAAAATCCATAGAGATGAAAGTCAAAAAGAAGTTGCAGATAATGGCCAGACACCATTGGCCGATGCCGCCGCCGCTGCCCAAAATTCAGATAAGACGTAAGTAAGCAGCTACTGTTTTACCTAATACGAAGTATCAATTTCTTTCGTAGGTTCTAAATAAAGTTCTGTAAGTTAGAATCAGAGTAAAATAGTTAATTTTAAACGTAAGGCCCACTTTTGGTTGCTTAAATTAGATAATATCGTGTGAGTTATTAAATGAAAGGACTTGCTGTGATAAACTCATTTAATAATAAATATTAGGAACGACGAACGGACAGACAAACGAGTGATTCTAAAAGATTTTGACTCCAGAAACCTAATAACAGCAATAAGATGGAAATTATTGAATTAAAAGTCGCCACAAACCATACATACAACACTTTCCGATATCTATTTGATTATTCGATATTTCTATATTTCAGGGAGGAAGATAATACACCTGTTCTTGAGGAGTTGAACCCGTATAATGTAAGTGCAAAACCAATATTGAGCCATGCAAACGAGTAATTTGCAAACATTAGTCCCAATAGAAATTATTCAAGTCTGGTTTTGAAATGCGACACGTTTACTATAATTTCAGATACTTCAGCAAATACAAGAAAAAATCGTACCAGAATTAACAAAAATGAACGCAAATGTAACTATAGAAGTACTGGGACGAACGGTAGAGTACAAAGACATTGTTATCATCAAAGCGACAGAATCACCTAAAAAAGTATTCCGAGCGGATGAAGACAAATATGATCTTAGTCCTCCTGAAAAGAAAATTGTTTTTATAGTCCACGCACTGTCCGTAATGGGGGTAAAATATCTACCATGCTTGAACACAGTTGTTGGGCTAACAAAACTGTTCTCATATTACTACGAACATCTGGACAAATTTGATATTTATGTGGTACCAATGGCCAATCCTGATGGAGTAGCTGCATGGATGGTTAGTACTTCATAAATACTCGTAGTTAGATATTCATAACGAAAGTAAATTGTGTAAAATGACAATTTATTCCCTAGGATCTTCGAAAAGCATCTAGCTATCTAGCTTCCCGTGGCTTTTAAATCCACCCCTAAATAGTAAACACGAAGAGAGATACGTATGACTTAAAAGTGTGTCAATGTTTCCAGAGAAAATTCTGGAATAAGAATATGTCACCGCAGTCGGAGTGCCCGGGAGTAGCTTTGGATCGAAACTTTGACGTAGCGTGGAAAGAGTCTGAAGGTGTAATCAGCTCTTGCAGGCAGCAATACCCAGGTCCCGAGCCTTTCTCCGAGCTGGAGACCAAGGCTTTGAGGGAAGTGTTCCACAAGTACAGCCACAGGATCATTGGCTACTTCCACGTCCACTCCTCTACGTATGACTCTGACATCTTTAAGGTATTGTTCAATATTTTTACTAGTTGCTTCTTACACTTGTAACAGTTACAAGCTATGCATAGTCAGTGGAGTTGAGGGGGACTGTACCCAGAAAATAAATACCAGAACTTTTAATAGAGATTTGGCCCAATAGAGCAATTAGATTAATAATAATTTAGTCTGTGAGAGTACATTTTTAGAATATTTAAGGGTTGAAACTGGATGAAGGATAGCGGGGCGACAATGATAGTAGGAGCGGTGCAATCTAATGCCTGTATTCGAGTGATTTATGGATGTCAATAACTTCCACCACACCCTTATCCTTTTTAAGAGTGATCTCGATGACAGCAGCATGGGAAGCAGTGTCAATCTGTTGCCGCCGCTGTTGTTACTCTCCCAGTTTGTTTTACATTTTATTATGCTGTGGGCCAAGGGGCCAACACTTTCTTGACCGCCATTTTTATTTTCTATTATAAGGGAGACGCAGTACTCTACCCAAGAGGTTTCTCGGACAGTACCATCGATGACGACAAATACGTTGATTTAAAAGCGGATATCGACGATATGATGAGAAATGTCAGCTTCGAGATTTACTCCTTCGCCACAGAGCCGCTTTACAACTGGTACGGGAAGGTCACTGGCACCAGCGTGGACTATGCTTCCAGTGTGAGTTTATAATAATAATATGTGGGGACACCTCACACACGGCCGTCTGACCCCAAACAAGCCAGAAAGAGCCTGTACTATGGTGTCACAGCTGATATACATACATTATATAAATATACAACATCCAGACACAAGGCAAACACAAGTGTTCTTCACACGAATGTTTGCCCTGGGCGGGATTCGAACCCGCGACCCTGTGCTTTGTAGGCAGACATACTACCAGCTAGGCTATGGGGCCGTTTCCTTTTGTATTCGCTTCCTCACAAGTTCTACTAAACTACCTAAAAGGAAATCATATAGCCGCTGAAAGTATAAAAATTGTAGGTACGCACGACAAAAATATCAAAGTATAGGCTCAGCACAGTGAACAGACCATAATGGCGTCGTCCCGGCTCAATGCGTGTCAGTCAACTCAAACACGACCTTTGAATTCATTCGCAGGTAGGTTTTTAGGATGCCTTTGTACGTTTTAATTCAGTGTAAGAACGTAAAATTATACTTAGTAAACTTCCTTAGGCTCCCCCGAAACATTGCGGCCTACATATAATGCTATATCATATTTTGTAATACCTATAACTGATAAGTCGAAATTACCGCTAATAATTGTACATATTTGTGTTCCGACCGCTTCAGTCTAAAAGACATCATGTTTTAAAACTTTATTGAATTCCAGGTGTACGGGATACCTCTTTCGTTGGAACTGGCGATGCAGCTATACAATGACGACATATCAGAGGATGACCCCGAACATCGGGAGACGGCCATCGTGTTAACCGAGGTGTGGCACAGAGTCATCGACGTCATCTTCAACTTTATGTACAAGATGCAAAAAAATGCTGACAACAAATGATATAACATTAAACATACGCTTGATTACGAAGTCATTTCATTCGGTTCTCAGTTCTATAGTTTCGCTTTTGTGACAATCGAAGTAACCAGTGGTTGACAATACTTCGGTCCTTTACACTAATAGTTATACCCTATACAAGATAGCTTTTTCTTTTTGACAGATGTAAAATTTTCAATCGACACAACCTTGCAATGACGAACATAATAGGTATTTTTTTATTTCAATAATTTTCAAATATGTTAATTTTTTTATAAATTACGCACCACACCAAAGTTTCAAAGATTCAAGTAAATAATAATAAAATATAAATGCATTTATTTTGTAAGCCTTAAATCTATATACATCGAGGCTTCTCAGTAAGTAGTCTAAAGACACTTGTGATGGGGATGCGACGCTCCGATATAAAACTTTATTTTTTGCTCTACTAGATATTTTCTGTTTTCCATCACAAGACCAATCTGTCAAAAAGATCAAGTTATGTTGTACAGGGTATAATTGGTATAATATTCTAAATTTTCAAATAATTAACAAATTAATTAACGCCTAATTGATTTACTTTAACTCAAATACCTATTTGGCGATAAAGGATTCAAGGAAGTTAGGGTTACATTAAGACGATTGGTATTGCTTTATGATTATTTATTTGTTTTAATTTATTAAAAACTTGTTATTCATACGCAAAGTTTCATAATAATCTAGCTTTCCGCCTAGCGGTTCCGCCCGCATGAGCAATTTTTTTCGTGGGAATGGGGAATTTTCCCGCGAAGGTAGCCTATGTTACTCCTCAAGGTCTATTTTATCGTTATAGCAAGTTTAAATAATTAAAATTGGTTCAGTACTTTAGGAGCCTATTCAATGCAAACAAACAAACAATCAAATCTTAGTGTTATGATAACCGCCGCAGCTATATCACCGAACTTTGATTTACTTGCCCGATCTCAACATACTTATGATTTTATGGATTTAGTACAATACGTGCACAACATTTCGAACTATCCGAAGTCAAATTGTTATTTTTTGTTTCAAGCGTCATGGAAAACATTTATCGCTACCAAAGTACCTATGTATTTTTCAGTGGTAGTAAATAATGTACCTACTATGTATGTATTTTTATTTCCAAATCGTAAAAAGTGGGTTTACTGTATTACTAACGCGAAATAGCTTAAGCTATATTGAATTTTATTCGTAAAATAGTTTACTATAAAACATATTAGTTATTAAATATAAAAATATAATGTAGGAAGAGTATGTGTCGATATTATGTTCAAATATGCATTTTACGTATGTTCACTCATTACAGTTTGTGTGGTTTGTTTTCATAAAGGTATATAAAAATAATAATCCTAATAATATGTAGCTTAGGTACATGTACGGCTTTTAAAATAATTCATAAAATCTTATTTTAATTTCAGCAATATGTGAAGATGACAAAAAATATTGGTAAGTGAATCGTGAAGAGTAATTATCTAGATTTCACAATTTTTACAAAATTAACCGATCGATAAATTTTATCTATCTATCTAAGAGCCTAAGATCTTAGCACAGAATAATAAATAGTATTTCTCTTTTAGAAAAAAGTAGAAACAAATTGTACATTTTCTTTACACTTTATACTCGTAAGAGCCGTGGTCTGCCTTCGTCCTCTGTTTGACCTCCTGATATATGTGTACATACATACTTGTATTTATTGTTTTTTCAGGCTGAGAGATCAACAATTTTGGTGAGGATTTTTTCGGATTCATTCTTTGTTCAGGTTTCCTTTTTTTTAGTTAGTTACTTTTTTATGTATTAATAAGGTAATAACTATCATTCTTCTTTAAACACATTTTTTGAATACCATTAAGTGAGTAATAAATAACACAAGTGGATTTGTACAATTTTAGTAACAAATCAGATTATTTATTTATTTATTTATGCATATTTCAGGCCCAGTATTCAAAAATATAGAAATCTAATTAAAAAATCGAAAGGATTAGCTGAAGGATATGCTGAAAATAATGTCGATCCTATGTTACAAAACCACAATAAGCACGACAGGTATGTTTATTCTGTTAATATATTAAGCTAGCAGTCTCGTCCTGGCTTCGCTCGCCTTGTTACTTGTTACCGAGGTGCTTTCCCGCTGCAAATAGTTTGTATATAAACCTAGTCCTTAAAGTAACGATCATTCGGTGCAGCCAATCTGAAGTGATGCACGTACATAATTTCAAAGGTTTTTTTTTTCATTAACATACAATATGTTTGTTAACGATCATGAATTTGTTAAGAAGCCCATCCTTATTATTTGTAACGGCGCCAACAATTCTAGACAGATCTCTAATATTTGTTATACAATTATATATGTCACTGGGACTTTTTCATTAGTACCTATACAATCTCAACTTTCTTTAAAATTAACTAAAATAAATAATTGATTCATTCATATTAATAATACACGTCAAACAACTAGTATTAGGTTAGTAAGAAGAACATACTAACCTAATACTAATATACATTATTTACTACTTATATGTTTTCATACATATTTAAGCTTAAAGCTCAACGGAAGAAAATCTGCGATGGACATGCAAGTAAATATTAGGCCAATGTTTAGAGTAAACTTCAATGCTGAAGAGGAAGAATCCGCTCACGGTGGTCATGCTCGTAAAGGTAACGTGGTGGAAAGAGTGCTAGGACACAGTCGGGAATCCTACATTCGCTCTCAAGCTATTCAAAGGCTGAAAAGCCCTCTTAAAATTGAAGAAAAAGAAGATGAAAACGACTTCAAAAGTACAAAATACCGAACTAGTCAATTACAAACTGAAAACGAAAATCAGGAGGAACCCGATGAAATAAAAACTAAGAAGAAAGAAAAATCAACAGCCAAGACTGAACCGACTACTGCCATTTCAACAAAGAAAAATAAAGGTGACTTAGTAGTAGAAGTTTCTAAAGATGATGAGGCTTATTTTCGAGGGAGGGAGAAAATGTCCACTAAGCGCTACAAGAAGGGGCGTGATTTTGATCGTTACAAAGAGGAAAGAGACTTAGATAAGAAGGAACAAGAACTCATTGATAGAGAAAAAGATATAAAAAAAGAAGACAGTACCCGTGAAGAGTATAATTTTAACCGATTTAAAGAAAAGAGAAATAGACAGGAGCGGGAATATATGAAAAAAGAAAAGGACGATCGAAATAAATATAAACGTAGCTCAGAAGAACGCGATTTCCAACCTTACAGAGAAAGCCTGCGTGATAAGAAAAATATATTAAGAGGGGGACGTGGAAAACGAGGCAAGAAAGTGTATGTGACCAAAGGGCTTATAGAACGTGAAGAGCCAACCACTTATAGAAATGATGACAATAGTTATGAATCTGTTGACTATATCAGTTCAGAACAACAACAAACTGAATCCCATACAACTAAATTTACTATTCGCCCACGCTATCCGCAACTAAACATGTTCAACAGGTATTTTTTCAATGTTTTATAAATTCCAACCAATTTTAATAGCTTAAAGACAAAAATTCGAGTAGTATAAAACTTACAAGCAGACCCTTTTGATTATTCTGTATGTAGGCCTATATTCGAAGACTCTCTTTAGACGTTACTTTGATCTCCAGAAATATAAATATTTTACATTGTTAATGTTTGCTTATCATGTGGGTTTCGAGGTTAATCTACTTTACAAACAAATTCTGGTGTCAGATTTATTGAGTCGCCTAAGGCTTCTGATCTGACATGGCTCGCATAATGACTAGATCTGAAAATATTGGCCAAGACTAACGGCTTTTAGGTGTCTTCCGAAGTACTGAATCATTTTTAGCTTGCAATGTCCTAACCAAAGGATAGTCTCACAAAGGAATTCCTGGAATCTCTGTAATGAATACTCGACCACGGAGGCTGTTAGTGAAACTGACAATAGTCAAGTCAGTAATTATACCGCGCTTGACACCTTTCCGACCTTCTCTCGCATTACGGAGTGAGTCTACAGGAATGTCAAGGGCCATTACAATTTTAGCTGCTTACAACTAGCCTGTATTTACTATTTGAAATATTCTGTGTCTGATATTTTGACAAACCTTTTTTTATAGATATCCATTAATAAGAACAGGTACAGTTAACGACGAAAATGTATTCGAACCTTCCACTGTAAGTAGTATTCCATTACATTATTTTTTTGATGAACCTTATAATTTGTTAGGTCCCAATATTGATGTATAAGAGTGATTTTGAAATGCTCTAATCGATTGATTAGCGATTTCGTATTATCACAGACTATATTAATAGCACAACTACGTTCGAGCAGTATGCAGGAGAGAATGGATAAGGAAAGGAATAGTGCTGAATGAATAGGCCTCGTATATGATTCCTGTTACACAAGTTAAATAGCTGCTGAGTAGATGCAATGCTTCATATTATGATATTTTCAAAATTTGTCTTTAATTGCAGCTTGTACAACAGCTATCACCGATTAAAAATAAATTTAAGCAGGAAGCGATCATTGATCAAGAAATCATTGGTCGTACTTACGGAGGCAATGATATAGTCCTCTGGAAAATCAAAGAGAAAAAGAGTACACATCGCCACGCTAGAAGAAGTAATGCAAAGAAAAAATACGTCGACGAACCTCCTGAGAAGAAAATAGTTTTTATTGTTCATGGCCTCTCAGTAATGGGCTGGCACGAACTAGACTGTCTTAGCAAACCGAAGAGATTGGAAACACTCCTGGATTATTATTTAGAAAACTTGGACTCATTTGACATATATTTGATGCCGATGGCTAATCCCGATGGTGTTGCAACACTTATGGCTGTAAGTTTATTTTCTTTATTAGTATGATGATGATTTCTATTGCATATTAGATTAGGTATTTAAAGTTATAGCTGCACTCTGTTTGGTGGTCTCTTTCTATGAAGCCATTATTTTGTACTGTAGGCTCCATGTTTACTATGTGCTCTTTCAGGATAAATGGTGGAACAAAAACCATTCACCACAACCCACTTGCCCAGGAGTGAATCTGGACAGGAATTTCGACGTGCAGTGGAACGCATCTCATGGGAAATTGATGAGCTCCTGTCACCAGCGGTACCCTGGGCAGACACCGTTCTCGGAGCACGAAACGCGCGCGGTGCGGGAAGTCTTCCATAGATATGGATACAAAATAGTGGCATACTTCCACGTTCATGCTGGAACTTACGACGCTTCTGTATTCAAGGTATGTTTTTAGCTTCTTGACGATATTCGTATGTGATGAAGGTTAAGTAGTAGGTCAAAAAAAAGTTTTCAATTGAAATGAGGTTTTATAGATCGTCAAAAGTTGCTAATTAAAACAATACAAGCATAATAAATTTGATTTTCTATCAAAAATTTAAATTTTAGTCGTAAATAAGTACCTAAGATTGTTTCCCTCCGGTCTATAAGGACTTAACACTAAAATAACCATATTTTGTTAATAAACAGGGAGATGCAATTTTATATCCTCGAGGTTACATGATGCAGCAGTCGGAGGATGACAAGTATGTGGACTTAAGGGCCGACATTGACGAAGCCATGAGGAACTCCAGCTTCAAAACCCTTTCAGTGACGGCGGACACGCTTTACAACTGGTATGGAGAGGTCCGGGGTACCAGCGTGGATTACGCTTCATCGGTAATCAACTTTTATTCTATCACACTCCGTTTATCACCTAAAATCAGTTTTTTGAAAAACAAATCCATTTACAGTGAAATGACGCCGGGGCTGATGATAAACTATTTTCTTGGGTCCTACATTATCAACCCCCTTATTCATTCGCACATTGTATTTATATTACTAATTACACGTGCTTTCCAGGCAGGAAGCTAGCTTAGCTATCAGCCAATTCATATTTTCACGTATCTATCGATTACGATAGATACGTGCGAATATGCGTTGGCATACCACAACAGACACGCCGATTCTTCAGTTTTATTATAGTATAGATTTTTATTATCATTATTTTAATATTACTCTCAGTTGAATTCTATTCGGAAGCCTTCGGGAAGGTGGCTTCGGAGAATGGTAACCTTGGGGAATAACTCTTTTGGCTGAAACCATAGGATCATCATCATCATCATCATCATCAATTATGCTGACAATCCGCAGGTGATCGGCATCCCGTACGCCCTGGAGCTGGTGATGCAGGTGTACAAAGACAACCCCCAGGTGACCAATCCGGAGAACCGGGAGAAGAACGCGGCGCTGGTGGAGATCTGGCAGGTCCTCATCGACGTCATCTTCGACAGCATATACGGGAACGCCATCAAGCCCAATGAGCCATGATTCAACAATATTTTGGTCTCATTAATTTTGTCAATAAAATATAGCTGATACTCTGCGTGTGTATTTTTACAATTTTAGATGGTCGATTATTTAAGCGGTTGCTATTTACCCTGATTCGGGGTAGAATTAAGCCTCTCGGTGGGGACATATTATATGGGGTGTTAACGAAGCGCTTGCTATTATATACTTCATGTCGGTTATTTAAGTTATTAGTGAAAAAACCACACAAGCGCGCGAAAACTAGCGTGGGGAGGGTTCTGTCCATACGAATAAGCTCATAAGTCGAAAAACTGGAACGTAAGAGATTCCCCTGACCCTCGCTATGAGTATTAAATCCATTATGCAATGACGGATGTGTACCATTAAACAAAAAAATACACTTCAATGTGATTAATTTGTCATTAACAATATCATTGAACGGATTCGTTGACTTGTGACCTCAAAGCGCGCTAATTTTCTTAGCTCTTTGGTTGTCAAATAAAGTTTTCCATTCAACCCTATTTAACTCCGAAATTACTGAAAATGGAAAAAAAAGCAGAACGTAGTTTTTTACCTACAGATTACTATAAAATCTATAATACTCGTATTCACAGAATGGGAAAGGATATCATTCATTTTGGACCAAAAGTGACCAAAAAGTAAAAGTGCCGGCCAGCAAAAAAAAGTATAATTTTCGGGTAGAACACACAATTCCTGTATTCTTTTACTATGACACCAATCCTGTGCGTCCCATAGTTGTGTTGGTATAAACTCGGATTTCAAGTTCACTTTTCATACAATTTGGACCAAAAAGTAAAAATGCCGGCCAGAGAAAAAAAGTGTTATTTTCGGATAGAACACATAATTAACATATTCTTTTACTATGACACCAAACCTGTGCGTCCCATGGTTGTGTTGGTATTAAACTCGGATTTCAAATCCGGTGAAGCTTGATTCGTCGTACTTTTGCGACACGAGAAATAAAAAAAAAATACACAAAAAAAACACAAAAAAAAACACAAAGAAAAAAATACTCGGATCTGCTTTCGTACGGAATGTCATTCGAAATACGGATTTTCTATCGGATGGTTCTATTGTTAGAGGCTATTAAATATAATGAAAATGTTATTATGAAAGTATTATTTTGACGCATGTAATCATATTGTATTGAATATATTATTATATATGTTTATTTGATGTAGTTTAACTTTTTTTTATTATTATAATTAGGGGCCCACATGGATTTAGTATGTATTTGTTTAATATAGTAAAAAAATATATTAAGAAAGTATTATTATGATGCATATGCTCGTTCATCAACTTTTTTTGTTCATTATTAATTATAATTATTAAATAAAATATATATATATATATTTATTATTGTTGTTTACCCATTGAGTATGATTGAGTAGATATTTATTTGTTGTTAGGTATTAGGGTGTTTATATATTAAAAAAATATTTTATATATTTATTGTTTATTTACAATAAAATCATCATCATCATCATCTCAGCCGAATGACGTCCACTGCTGGACAAAGACCTTCCAAAGATCTCCACAATGATCAGTCCAGCAGCTTCCCGCGACCCCCACCAGATCGTCGGTCCACCTCGTTTGCCTGCCTACACTACGTTTTCCGTCGCACGACCGCTATTTAAGAACCGTTCTGCCCTAACGGCCGTCGGTTCTACGCGCAATGTGCCCAGCCCATTACACCACTTAAGTTTAGCGATTCTTCGCTTCGACAAATATTCTCAGTAGGTTCTTCCTGCAAAAAAAGTGGTAAATAGAAACCTACCAGCATAATTAAAGTGATCTTATATGTTTGAATATATATTGAATAAAAATATATTATAATCCTTACCTGACAAACTATTAGGTCTTCTATTATCAACTGTGCGATAGAAATATGCTGCTCTTCTCGGGAAGTCCAAGTGTAACTTCGGCGATCGCCAATCGGAGCACGACAAGAAATACACTCTTGTTCATTCATAATGTCATTGAAGCCACAATATCAACAAATAAGAATAACAATAGTGAAAAGCGCTAAATAGCGATCGCGTGGCCGTCCAATGTAAAACAGTTGCATTGACAACTGATTTGACAATTGATTGTGAGGGCGTGAAATTCGAATTTCAATTTCGAAAATCCGTATTTCGAATGACATTCCGTACGAAAGCAGATCCGAGTATTTTTTTTCTTTGTGTTTTTTTTGTGTATTTTTTTTATTTATCGTGTTGCAAAAGTACGACGAATCAAGCTTCACCGGATTTGAAATCCGAGTTTAATACTAACACAACCATGGGACGCACAGGTTTGGTGTCATAGTAAAAGAATATGTTAATTATGTGTTCTATCCGAAAATAACACTTTTTTTCTCTGGCCGGCATTTTTACTTTTTGGTCCAAATTGTATGAAAAGTGAACTTAAAATCCGAGTTTATACCAACACAACCATGGGACGCACAGGTTTGGTGTAATAGTAAAAAAATATATGAATTACGTGTTCTATCCGAAAATTACACTTTTTTTCTCTGGCCGGCATTTTCACTTTTTGGTCCAACATTGTATGAAACGTGAATGATATCCTTTATTCATATTTGTGAAATTTTCAATTTAACTCGCACACTTTCAATTGAAAATGATTAGGTACCATTAGAATGTATGTAGCATCTCTATTAGGTCGACATCATCAATACAAATACAACCATAGAATATGGGTCGATGCTATGGTGACACCATAGCACTTGAGCACTTTCACCTATAACATATGTGTGAGTCATCATCTCACCCATGTCGTGTGTTTATTTTGTATTTGACAAGTGTATGTCTTATCATATACGGTAGTACTTAAACATCCTTGCATAACAAAGGTTTTTTTAAGACTTTGTGGGAAGCATTAAGGCTCTTTTCTATTTTGAAACTGCTGTAAAAGCAAATAATACAAGTGTGGCTTTTTGCTCGTTTCATTGTCTTTTAAAAAAAATACCTGCGATCATTTTAAAAAATACTTTCAAGACGATAGAGACAGACCAAACAATAGCTTTTTATTAGATCGATCTTGTCACTTTGTTTTGTTTTTGCAAAAATATAACACCAGAAACCGCTTCTAAAAGAGATGTGGGCCAGAGGACAAAGCCTTCGACAAGAACAAGCTAAACAATACGAGGCGGACCGTTATGCGTGCGTAGGCGCCGGCGGTTCACCACAGTTCATCAGACCAAACCTGATCTAGAGCAAGATGTTCATTATGTTTACTATAGCAGGCAGGACTTATGTCATGTGCGCGACGCCATCACAAAAATTAAAAAGAATACCTAACTTCTTAGTAGCATAAGAATAACAAGAAATGGTTGCCCGAAAGAAACCGCTTAGAGCGTTGAGGATGCCATTTTGCCTTCTCCTTTTTGTGTTGCGCCATTTTTCTATTGTTTTGTGCACTAAAGTAAATGTTGATTTGAAAATATAGGTATAAATCGACGGCCTTATCATTAAGGTAGCAATTAGTACATATCAGGTAATCAAATATGTTTATTTACTGTAATGGCAGCACGATCTGCATAATGAAAGATATTTTGCATGCTAGCTCGTATCAGCAGTAGTGTGTTAATTTGATTACAAAACCAATCCGTTCTTGTTTCAGATTAAAGTCACAAAAAAAAATGTGAATGTTCATTTTCTTGTTTTTGTAACATAATATTTAATTATTCTAGATACATATTAGAATATGAAGTGTAGCAGCATTTCGGTTCATCTTACAATACTGAATCAGTTTAAAATTTGAACCTTGTATTTCATACAGATAATTTAACTAACGTGTAAATTACATACTGATTTTGACAATCATCGTAAAGATGTACAATAATAAAAACTAATTTAAATAGCCACAGAAAGTATTTGTTTTGTTTAGTTAAGCTATACCTGAAGTAAATTTTCATATTATGCAACAAGAAAACTCCCCGTACTTGTGCTAATATTTATTGTGTAAATTTTGGGGTACCTTAAGTACCTATGATAAAAATTGACATTTATTACTGCACAAACATTACTATGTGTTGTTTTGTAGATATATTCAGTCTGTACCTGTTGTGTATATTGGCTAGCCTTCTCATGTTAAGTAGATAGCGCCAAGTAAGGACAAATTTGTTTATCAAGAAAAGGTCAAAGGTCCTCATTGCTTAAGACCGATGATGGTAATGGTAGCTGTAACTCTCTCCAAAATACAAATAGCAGTTTATTCGCAATACGAAAAAATTAAAAATCCTTTTCTTAATCAAAGAAAAAGCAAAATTTGTCTCAGTTGTATAATTTTAACTGCATATCAATATTCGTCCTTGCAATTAGGGTGGCCGCATACCGTTACACTTGATGTTTTCCTTGTGGGCCGGTTGTGTGTCAGTGCTGCCAACTTGAAGTACTTATGTTATTTCGAATTAGCAAAAAAAACCTTCGATCAACAATAATTACATATTAAAATCGTGTCGACATTATAGAACCTACAATGATTTCCCTTAAAGTAGTCGAGTTGATTTATAGATCTCTTTGATTCTTTCAAAATTTAAGAGCAATACTCTAGTTCGCGGAGTAACAAGATGTAAGGTATTTGGGGTTAGCTCACACAATTATTTATCTTTTTGTGCGGGCAGATTCAGACAACATAGAAGGTTTTAACCAAAATCTATGCCACATTTCTGTGTAATAGAAAACCAAGTTACATTGTAAACTATTTACGTTTTGTCACTAACACTATAGCCGGAAAATGAAACATTAACAAACGGCTAACCGTTTAGAACAGTATCTAATAGCTCAGAGAGTTGGTTGCTATAATTGTAAACCATCCGTTATAAGAGGCAGATAAAATCGACACGATAAGAAGTAGAATAAAATAACAGGTGATTAAACTTACCTTCAATTTCAACAGTTTTTCTTCAAAAAACCATTGCGTGAATACAAAAAACTAAATATTTTAGCCTTAATAAAATATTAAATTATTTAACCTGATTATCAAAACACAACTTAAGAGTTAGTTAATTATAAAAACGACAAAAAATCAGAAGTGGGTGCTTGAGAGCAACATCTTCAGGACAACTTCAAAAAATTGGGGCTAGAAATATGTTTGTTAGCAGGCAACACATTGTCGGCCGGTCGTCGGGCGGCCAGTTTCTGTCGCGTCGCTCTCCGCGCAGTATCACCGCGCAGCTGCTGCGCCTGCGCCTGTGCCCGCCCGTCATGCGCCCGCGCCAATTACAAACACCATTAATATTTTAACTGTTAATTGGCAAATACTTATTAGTTATACTAATTATATTTTAACTACTTAGTTCTAGTAATGGCGTGCTCGCTCTGGCTGGTTGTTTTGGGTGAGTTTTTTCTAGATATTAAATTTGTTAATCGTCAAAAAGTTTATGTAAATAAGTTGGCTGGACTTGACTAGACTTTATGACCCTAGTGATTGTAAAAAGATAATTGCATCATAATTATATTTGTAACAAGGTTAGAATAACAACCGCGAAAAATTTACGAATGTTTAAGATTAAGAGCTCTAGAAAAGATGACTTTGCTACATGATCTGATTGATATTTTTTACTAATTACAACAACAACCCTCATCATTTTACAGAAAGTCGTAAATGAACATTAATTTAATGTTCTTTTTATCTTAATAATGTAAAATTTCATGCGTATCCGTGCGGGTAAATTTTAAATTTATTCTTAATTAATATAGATAAATTTCGTGGCTTTTATTTAGTAAATAATAAGTTTAAATAAACATAAAAAAAAGAAAAAAAAATGAGAAAATATACAATATTAAAATAGACCAGCTCATAAAGAACGACTTTATTTAATTTTGACTTGTATGTTCCTTATTATTTATGGACCACGGTCTGGAATAAAACTATTTTCATTTCATTTCAATATGTTCAAATATCTCAGTATATTTAATACTCATTAGATCAGATTAAATTATACCAGAATATGCTCTTGTTAAAACGATACATTTAACGAAGAAAAAAAAATAGTTTTGATTACATACGATAACTGTATGTATATTGTATGTACCTATAAGGAAAGTTCGTACTATATTTATGACTGTATTTTATTAAATTTAGTGACGCATCAAATGTTTTGGTTTGAATTTGCGACAGAAACAGGCATTGGTCAACCACATTCAATTTATTGTTATTATTATCTAACACAAACGCACAGGAAAAAAGTACAAAAGTACAAAAGTGTAGTTTTGCAAAGATACTTACTTAGCGAGTGGTGTCAAAATCATTCAACCCCCTATGGCTCATGTAACGAATACATCCGTAGATAGTAACCGGGACCAACGGTGTTAAATGCCTTCCGAAGCACAGAATCATCTTTCTTTTCAGACAATCAGGTAATTCAGCCTGCAATGTCCTAACCAAACTAGGGAAAGTCTCACAAAGTGATATTTGTTCGACGAGTCCTACCAGGATTCGAACCCGGAACCTCCGTAACGTGTGGCGAGGATTTGACCACAGAGGCTGTATATGCAAAGGTATGCAAAAGTAAGCTATAATAGTAAGCTTAACTTAATACATTTATATATAACTATATCTTGGTAAACAATTTCTATACAAACTCTCTCTTATATTCATATTAGCCACATAGAAATGCGTTGCAATGAAGCCGAAGTCATAGTAAAGTCCGTCTAAAAGGCGAGATGATTACATCAGTTTGATAGTAGCTGAGGAATGGAGGAAGCCCCATCAAATACAAATTTGATTTGCCTCCAAACAGATGCAGCTATCCACAAATTAACTGTTTCAGAACAAGAAAGATGAGTTCGTCATATTGAAACCAACATAATAATGTAAACCTTTATATATAACATATAAATCGACACATAAAAAGTTATTTAATGAGAAATATTTTCATCAATACATAGTCACAAATTGTAAAAGGAAGACCTTAACTATTTTTTAAAAATAACGCTACTTTAATTAAAATTAATTTTTATATAAATAGAAATAAGAAACAAAATATTTCGGGGTATAAATATTATGTATACTTATTACTTTTTAGTAAACCTCGATTATACAACTTAAAACAAAACAAGTGAAATTAAGTTCCTTAAACTCGTGTTAATTGGTTGGTATATCCGCCCATTATACGTAAATTCCAAAGATATAAAAAATTAAGTACTCATTTAAGATTATCACCCTATTAGGTAATAGGTAGTTTATCGTTTTTTGTGTGAATTCGAGTAAAATCGTTACGGTAAAGACTTTTGCTTGAATGAACGAAAGACCTCTACAACAGTATAAAATATGTTAAAAATAGATTCAACAATTGAATTTCATGAAACGAAGGGCTAATTATAACACGTTTTGCTCAAATCAGAAACTCCACACACAACAACTGACCCACTATTACTGCTGAAGACAAAGGCAATTAAATCGATAAGTCCTTAAAATGAAGCAACGTTTCATGAGAACTAAGCCTCGAGACGTGCTCAGTTCAGGCTGGAACCAATGATGACATTAACTAGATATAAGTGTAAACAAGGGTTGTAAATAAATGGAACTTGGTTAAGTTAGGTATTTTTATTTTTTTGTATTTATGACTTTTGCTTCATCACAATTGTGCCAACTATTGACCTCATGTATCTGTCAAAGTTCAAGCAACGTACGTAAGGTCACCGGGATTTAAGAATAGACCTATCTCCTACTTTACTCGTATTTATAACATGAAACAATAGAATTTTGTCCTAGTAGAGACAAACGAGAGGGATACCACCACTACTACTATACTATTTGACCATATGTATATACTCATACATATGGTCATACTGTCTCATACATATGGTTATGTATCTAATGTCATCCAAATTTGTCTTTTTGCTTTGATGTATGGATTTATCATGCACATAGCTGCTACTAAACAAACAATTCATAATAAACCGTACCTACATATAAAAATGATAACGTAGGCCGATTGTCGAGCCCTTTATCTTTTTAACGATTGATGGTGATGACTTACAGTATCTTATATTTCAGGAGTTTTTGGAGCATGCACTAACATCAAAGCTGAACAATATGCAAAGTAAGTGCCTTGAAATAACATCAATATATAAAAGTTAGTATATAAACTCTCAATACAATACAACAGTATAAATATTCTATGAAGAAGAAGAGAGAGAGAATATTCTATATTGACACCAAGAAATACAGAGTAAATAACACAAACAAAGAAAACAATAGGTATCAACAGGCGGCCTTATTATTAAGGTAGCAATCTCTTCCAGGTATCCCATGACTGTCGTGCGAACTAGTAAATATTTTTCACTTTCGACGAAACGATGACGGACGCAAAGCGTATTTATTCGCACCGTACGGTTCCGTTTATGTGCTGTGTGAACTACATAATGCAGTTTCCATGTATCTAGTATCTTACGTATGAGTACATTTCTGTGTGTACTGTGAAAAAACACACTCACTTGCAAACTCTGCATCTGTCGCGTATTACTATCATTGCGCTAAATATAAATACATAAATTCATGTCATGCATAGCTAAGTCCATGCTGAAACAAAACTGCAGTCTAGCGGCTTTTAAAAGTTCCCAGATAGGTATGATTTGACTTCTAAACAGAATGTTATTTTATTACTTCTTAAGGGGCTCCCCTATGCTAAGTGGCGCCGCCGTCTGTTAAAAAATAATAACTCGCGAAATATAATTTTTTTATAAAATCCGGTAGGTCATTTTCAAGTTGGCGTGCTATAGTATATATAGCGGCCATAAACTGTATTTATTATAGTCCGCTGTAGTTACAGATAGAAAATTTGCTAAAAACAGCCACTTTTGGCAAATTTTCTATCTGTAACTTCATCGAACTCAAACTAACAGAGTTGATGGCTTCTATATATCCTAAAACACCAAATCTTTAAAATGACCTACCGGATTTTTGAAAAACTGTTTACTCATAGAGTAATTATTTTTTAACGGATGGCGGCGCCACTTAGCATAGGGGAGCCCCTTAAACGGATGAAGTACCTATATCTATGTATTTTATACACTACTAGCGACCCGCCCCGGCTCTGCACGGGAAAATGGATATTGTGGGTTATCCTTAAGTATATTATGCATGTATTATACATATAAAACTTCCTCTTGAATCAATCTATCTATTTAAAAAAAAACCGCATCAAAATCCGTTGCGTAGTTTTAAAGATTTAAGCATACATAGGGACATAGGGACAGAGAAAGCGACTTTGTTTTATACTATGTAGTGTTTGCGCCCAGTTATAAGGGTATACTGGCCTAGAAAAAAAAACTCTACCTCTGTGGTTGGCGGAAAATCCAATGAGATGCGGGTTCGAGTCCCTGCCCCAAGACGTTGTCCGTTTTCGCCTCGATTTAAAATAGTAAATCAGCATTTGTTTTGTAATAAAATAACCTATAAGAAATGTTATAAGATGCATTATCCTGATTATTTTATAATTACAATTTAGAATCGTATGTCTTACAGCAGGCGATCTTATTATAATACTATTTATTAATAGTAATATGGTTCTTTCAGCCACACACTTCTACGTTTTCTCCCTGCGAGTCCTTCTGAGGTTTCCGCCGTCCATCAGATGAATTTAAGTGAATCAGTTGAAGTCCTTAAGCACTGCCGCGGACTCAACGACAGCTTGGACATCCTGGTGCCCCCGGACAAGATGAAAATGATCAACGAATTTGCTGAACTCCACAACATCTCTTTGATAGAAAAGAAAGAGAACTATGGAAGGTATTTTTTTAAATATCAACGTGTGTAGAAGTAGTTGTCCGCCCGCTGCTACGCTTGCTTTGTTTTATGTGTCTTTTTTCGTGAGAATTGGTTATTTTTCTGCGGTATAAAAAGTAGCTTAAGTCACTCTCTAGTCCTTAATCTGTCTCTGTGCAAAACAAGTCAGTCCGCTACTTAGTTTAAATGTGAAAGAACGATATACAAATCAAGGACTAGGAACGAACTACTAACGGACTAAGGACGAGGAACTATTTTGTAATATTAGTATGGATCCGAATATAAATCCGATTTTTTTTTTCATGTTTAAAATAGTTTTGGACTGCTATATGTATAAAATATATTTCTTTTATACAAAGGTCATTTGAGGAAGAATCTCGTGCTCCAAGAAGAAGGTTTGCCACCGTGAATCCTGCTTTTGAATACAAGTCATATCCAGCTGTGAGTATTTTATATTCATTTTAAACAATAAAACAAATGAATAAATGTGTTTTATTTCTTTCTTTTCAGTCTAAATAAGTACATGAAATTATAAGCAGTTATTGTTGTTATTTTTTATTAAGGCTTATTAATGGAATTGAAGTCTTATTATTGGTCGGCCTCGTAGTCTAGTTGGTAGTACGTCTGTCTACGAAGCACAAGGTCGCAGGTTCGAATCCCGCCCAGGGCGAATATTCGTGTGATGAGCACTTGTATTTGCTTTGTGTCTGGATGTTGTATATTTATATATGTATGTATATCAGCTATCTGACACCATAGTACAGGCTCTACCTAGTTTGGGGTCTGATAACAGTGAGTAAAAAAATAGTTATAACTGCTGGGTTTGTTTGAAAATGTATTAAATATAACAGGACTCCCGGAAGACCAGCGCCGTGGCCTGCCCGGGCTGCGGCTTTCGCTGAGGGAGTCTTTTTTGTTTGGATATCACAGCACTGGGAAATAATATCAATGCTTTATCGTTTACGTGATTGTTGTTAATGTTTGTATGTTTGGATTTTTGTGTGTAGTTATGTATTTGTTTTTGTGTTGTGATGACTAAATCAAATAAACGATTTCTGATTTCTGAAATATTCTCAGATATTGAACACAATAGAGAACTTGGAGAGGGCGTACGGGAACCTGCTGAAGATCCAGACCCTGGGCAACAGCTTCGAGGGCAGGAAGCTGAAGCTGGTGAAGATCTCCTCCAACCCCGCCGCGAGGAACCCCGCCATCTTTATTGACGCAGGTTCACCACTAGCTTTTATTATACACTACTCAATTTAAATTGAATACAATATTAGAAAAAGCTGTCCCCGTCCCCGCGAAAGAAACGGAGCATTGAAATTAATTATTACAAAAATTAACGAAAAAAAATTATTGACCGACTCTTGGTACTATTTTCATCTCGATCCTCTCAAAATCCTCGGAGCTATGGCCAAAAATACGTATCAGACGATTTGCATCAGGTAACCGTTGTCATCATCATATCACTTTATACTAATATTATAAAGAGGAAAGATTTGTATTTTTGGTGTGTGTGCCGATTTCAAAGATTCTTTCACCATTAGAAAGCTACATTCACCCTGAGTAACATAGGCTACCTTTTACCGCGGGAAAATGCCTCATTCCCACGGGAAAAACTGTTAACGCGGGCGGATCCGCGGCGGAAAGTTAGTCAATGATAAAAGGCTTCTTAGGAAATTATGTGTTTTGTCCAAAGGTATCCACGCCAGAGAATGGGTAGCGCCGTCCATGGCTCTGTACATAATCAACCAGCTGGTGACGAGCGGGGCGTCGAGGGCTGACCTGGAGGGCGTCGATTGGTTCATCCTGCCCGTGGTCAACCCTGACGGGTACGAGTACACCAGGCGAGAGGTAAGATACAACCCTGATATGAACGGGTACACCAGGCGCTAGGTAAGATACAACCCTGATAGGAACGGGTACACCAGGCGCCAGGTAAGATACAACCCTGATAGGAACGGGTACACCAGGCGCTAGGTAAGATACAACCCTGATAGGAACGGGTACACCAGGCGCCAGGTAAGATACAACCCTGATAGTTACGAGTACACCAGGCGCCAGGTAAGATACAACCCTGGAATCTAAAACCGAACTCCAACAGACTCTACGCCGACAAGACACTACTCCGACAAAACATAAAACCTAACCTAACCTAACCTACCGAACTTGTCGGAGTAGAGTCTTGTCGGAGTTCGGTCCTTAAACCACAACCCTGACGGGTGCGAGTACACCAGGTGGAAGATAAGGTACAACCCTGACGGGTACGAGTACACCAGGCGCCAGGTAAGATACAACCCTGATGGATACGAGTACACCAGGCGCCAGGTAAGATACAGCCCTGACGGGTACGAGTACACCAGGCGCCTGGTAAGATACAACCCTGATGGATACGAGTACACCAGGCGCCAGGTAAGATACAACCTTGACGGGTACGAGTATACCAGGCGCCAGGTAAGATACAACACTTAAGAGAAATTTTAAATTAGCATCATCTTACGTACGTGTGTAGCTTTTGTTACAGCTATATATACGTTTCAGAAATGTACTGTTCATAAATAACTGTAAGAAATAGAATAACGAGCTCGCAGCTGAAAGATATTTTGCGAGAAATAAGCTGCGCTTGCTGTGTTTTAAATGTTCGTTTTCCGTAAACTGTTTGTGTGTAATATTAATGCTTACTTATCATGTAGGTTTAGAGTTTACCCCACCAACACTTGGTAATAATAAATAATAAAGGTGTAATAATCTTGGTACAGGACCGCATGTGGAGGAAGACGAGGTCGAAGCAGTCTGGGAACTGCTACGGTGTGGACGGCAACAGGAACTACGGCTACAAGTGGGCCGTCAGCGGAGTCTCCCACAATCCCTGCGACAAGGAGACCTTCGCGGGAGCCAAGGCCTTCTCCGAACCGGAGACCAGGATCGTACGTAAAGTCATGGTGGATAATGCTGATAGAATAAAGCTGTACTTATCCTTGCACGCGTACGGCCAGTATTTAGTGTACCCGTGGGGTTACACTGGGGACAAGCTGCCGAGACAGTGGAGGAAGTTGGATAGATTAGCGAGGATTGCGTCGGAGAGTGTCGTGAACGCGGGTGGGCCGCCTTTTAGGGTGCTCAGTGCTGGGAAGTGGTATCCTGCAGCTGGAGGTAGCGATGACTTCGCGTTTGGTGCTGTGGGGATACCCTACTCCTACACTATGGAACTGACAGATGGCTACGAATTCATATACCCGGAGTCCCAACTATCTTCAATACTGCCGAAACTCTATCAAGGATTCAGAGCAATGGCGAGTGAAATAAAAAAGGAATTTCCTCCTGGAACCTAGTGAGACCTGAAAATTTTGAATTTAAGAATGAATTAGATGATTAGACACCTAAGTACAATCACGTATTGTAAGATTCATCTCAGTGGCGGTAGAATAAATTTAAATTATATAAAATAGACATATGTTTTAATTTTTATTTTAAGTCTACTTGACCATTTAGTTTGTCTTTAGTTTCGAATATTGAGTATCTGGTTTCCTATTCGAATATAAAGTACTATACAATACTTTACTGCGTGATTCCTACCACAATCATGTAACAATTATTATTTATATGGAGGGGAAATTTTACACACGGCCATAGGTAAAGCATGTACCACATGTAGATACTATGGGTTTAAAGACAGATAAATAACATTCAGTGCAACGTTCAGTTCAGACACGATTCACACGAATATTTGTTTCGGGTGGGATTCGAACCCACAACCCAATGCTTCAGAAGCAAGCGTACAAACTGGGCTGCGAGGCCGACAAATATATGTCATAGTACCTAATTTTTTTTTCTGGAAAATATGCATATAAAAAGACCAAAACCAAATTCCAGGGTTTCGTTTTGATCCAACAATAAAATGTTAAACTGTACCAACCCAACCAAGTCGTTGAAGGTGAAGCAAAACATTATATCAATTGAGAAAAATAAATCTTGATCGTTTTTAGTCTACGTATACCGGCACTTTTATACATTTTCAATTTTAATGTAAAATATTATATTGAACCTCATAAAAACTTGAATACTGTTGCTGTAGGTTTAACGAAATATTTTTGTTATTCCGTCGTCGTGAAAATAGTCGTAATGACAACTTCATGAAAACCGTGAAACAATGAGAATATTGTTGTTAATTAACCTTATAGTAATAATAATAGGTGCGTTTCCAATAGTCTAATTTAATAAAATCAAATCCTAATGTGTTTTGTAATTTATATATATTTTTATTTTACATTCTATGAGACGATCGGTCTTCTGGTCTTGTTAAATATGTGATTATATTTTTATACATGTGAAGTACTATTCTTGTTCCAAACAGAATAAATCTGATGGTTAAGGAGGCAACTAATCTAAACTTGGTTTTCAGTTTTTTATATTCATAACAGTCATGCGGACATGTGTGGGTGAGTTAGCTTAGTTATTTTTATTTTTCGGAAATATATTATTTTCAAATAAGCCATAGTAACATTAATTTAGATCTGTTTAATACAATCTCCATAATAGTTAATAGACTCAGGTTAGGCGCCACCTAATGAAATTCCATAATACTAGTTGTGATAATCGTCTCTATAATGTGATACATACACAGGATAATTTTTTTTGCTACATATTGATATACAAGTAAGAAAAAGTTCTACGACGGTATCTGTTCAAAAGTATTTTAAAACTTAAAAAAATATTTTATCTATAATATTATATACTAGCTTTACGCCGCGGCTCCGCCCGCGTTAACAGTTTTTCCCGTGAGAATGAGGATTTTTTTTCGGTAAAAGGTAGCCTATGTTACTCAGGGTGAACGTAGCTTTCTAATGGTGAAAGAAATTTTGAAATAGTTTCAGTAGTTTTTGAGTTTATTCGTTACAAACATACAAACAAAAATTAAAATCTTTCCTCTTTATAATATAGTATACTCATCCGTAATTAATCGTATAATATTGTTGGTATGTTATAGCTGTAAGGAAGTTAGGGATTGCTACAGTGAGATGGTGGAGTCGCTGATGGATAAGGATGAGGAGGCGTGTGTGGAGAACGCCAGCATTGGAGTCAGCACTGTAAGATACCAACCATTCATCATCATCGTCATCACTAACCTTGAAGTCAGCCAAATGTCATTAGAAGGCAGTGTCCACTATATTGCCACCTTAATTTTAACCTTATTTCCTCAACATAAAACCGAAAACGATTGAATTTTATAAAGTTGTTCTGCCTTATAAAGGGTTAAAAGGTTCCGTACCTCAAAAGCAAAAACAAACTTATGGTATAACTTATGTTTCTTTTCGTTCGTAGTCGTCTGTCTCATTCAATTGATGAAGAACTTCGTACCTACGGAACTATCTCCACACGTGATTAAGATATTGCCTTCCAAAATTAACCAAACTCATAGAGCTTGGAAAATCAGCGCGCTTTACACTTCATCAATAATTTATAAGACAATAGCTACTGTTTTTCCGTCAAAAGTAGATTTGAAATTGAAACTCAATTATGAAGGTACTTAACTGAATGAAGAATTTATTAATTGTCAAACATTTTTAGGTGATGATATATTTGAAAGCCCTAAAAACATATTGCTCAAAATACATAAAAATTACAGAAGATGTGCTTACATATGAAGGGAGACATCTCTATGAGGTAAGTCTAAGTACTTAAGTGTTCAATTCGACATCTTCCATGGCAGTATTTGACTCATGTATGAAATGTGTGGAAAAAACATAATGTCAGAAAATGTTATCATTATATGCTAATTTAAAAAGCTCGTTGTAAGAAATACAAAATAATCGTAAATTGGAATACTCCAACAAGAAAATAAAACTTAAAAACGAAGAGGCTGATACAATTTTAGAATCACATAAGTATTTTATATGTAGGTATATGGTTTTAAAAATTGTACTCCCAATTATTTCAGGAATAAGGTGGGGGAAGTTTTTAGCTTAGTTCTTAAAAAACTTCAAAACTATTTGTCATTTAATTGTAAAAAAGAGCATGTATTTGAGAGCGTTACAACAAGTACAAAAAAGGAGTGATCAAATAAAACAAAGAAAAGAAAAAGATTATCATTTAATATTATGTATGTAGCTTCCTTTTTTCAAAATTGTCTGTCCAAAACTGGCCAAGACCTTCTCTTAGATTTTACGCAATAGAAATTTCAAATCAACCAGTCGCAACGAAGCCGCACGTTTGAATAGTATTTACAATAACCAACGGGTTTATTAATATTAAATTATCAGTCCAGTAGTGGCTAAAATGTATTTTATTTAATACTATTTATGATGACAGGTAACACTAAATGTACCAGATGCGAATGCGAAAGAAGAGACTGAGAAACCAGTGATTATGATAGACGCTGGTCAGCAGGCAGACACAGAGTCAGTAGGGCTGGCTCTCTTCTTCATTGAACAACTGCTGGCGTGTGAGGAGAACGAAGATATGATCACTAAAGCACACTGGGTCATACTGCCCTCAACCAACCCTGACGGCATGGAGTACGGAAGATATGTAAGCCTTTTTAAAGGACTTTCTAGAAATTGCTTAGACCGACTTCGTTTCAATGTAGGGAAAAAAGGAGCTGTAATTCTATGATTCTATAGATATAGTACTTAGTTTATTTGGTAGTACACCGCTGCCTTCAAAAAAGAGTAGTGAGTTCAAATCAAACCCCGCCCAGGCCAAAAATGTCTGTGATGAACATAGCATGTTTTGTTTCAAGAAAAGTAATGGTGATGTATGAATTTCAGAATCGTATAACGTGGAAGAAAAACGTGAAGGCGTCAGAGGACGGTCTGAGCTACGGGGTGGATGTGTCTCGCAACTTCGACTTCCAGTGGGGCTCCTGCGACACTGTCGACAGCGGCTTCTCCCCCATCTTCCCCGGCGTCAGCGCCGCCTCAGAAAACGAAACCAACTTCATCAAAAACATTTATTTACGACACAAAACGAAGATAAAACTATACCTGTCGCTGCGTCGCGACGGCCACGCTCTCTTATACCCCTACGCCTATTCGCAATCAAAAGAAATTTCGTCTGATTCTGTACTGAAAGTTGCCGGGAGTGCTGCTGCGAAGGTTAACCAACGGGCGGGAGGGGTCCAGATTTTTATGAATGATACCATTTTTGCCGCGAACGGGAAGCCGCACTGTGGGCACAGTGTGGATTACGTGTTCAACCAGGGGACTCTGCACGCGTACGAGTTGCGAGTGTTCATCGGTACTGATAACCGCATCATGTCGCAGTTCCAGCAGCTGCCCAAGGGGTACGAGGCCTCGCTGCGCCTGGGCTACCTCAGCGGCCTCAAGGAACTCTACAACCAGATCATCATCAACAAGAAACCCAAATCCAAATACGCGTTTAGATGAAACACGGTTCACTTGTTTTATTAACAGCTGTTTTATTTGAGACTGTCTTCCGTTTATAAATTGGGTTGTGTTTGAGGGGTCACTTTTGATGTCTGATTTCGTAAGTTGGTACTCAGCTTGCATAAAACCTTTAACTGGGTCAAAATTATGTACCGAAGGCAGCATCTATTACGGTACAATATTTATTTAGTACATAATGGTGTAGATACGTTGGAGGAGTCACTTTTCCAGATTCGGGTAGGATGTTGGTCATGCGCGGTGGAGGGTGGTCACCGCGCATGCGCTAGGGGTGGGGCCGGCGGCCGGTCGGCCCGCTGCCACTCCGCAGTCAGCCGCGGCGGCGGTCGCGCGCCTCTAAAGCTCCTCTCCTGAGCTGGCTGAGCCTCTCCACATCCACATCACCTAAGTCGAACTTGCCGCCGCTCGCGCTTAAAACATAAATCATTTTTCCTTCGTTCTTTCTTTTCAAATTCAAAATTGTTTTCTGGTTGACCATTTATTTTTCGAGTGATTTTAAATTTCTTCAGTTGATTTCTGCAAAAATATGGAAAAAATCATTACATTGTTTTTTGTAATTACTTTTGTGTATTAAAAATGATGGCGTTTCAAGAAGAAGAGGATGAGGATGTCGGACGTGAGTATAGTAGAATATTTGGTGTGTATTAGATTTAGAGGAGGTGGAGCAGGAAGAGTGGAGTAGCTGGTTTCTCGATGCGGAAGTGAAGAAAGGAGGCAAGCGGCGGCGCTAGGGGCGGAAGGCGGACCGCCGGCAACAGGTTGCAGCGGACGGAGCCTCCTGCAAACGATTCTATTAACGGCTAATAAACACCCCAAAAACCAGCTTTGCGCTAATTACTCGCCGGAGACTTATCATATTAAATTTCTCTCTTGTTAGCGAAAGCTCTGCTGGAATTATTACTTTCCGCGACCCACAATGGCGAAAATACAATTTTTACCGTCGCAAAAAATTTTCGCCGAGAAAAAACATAATTTATCGTTAGGATAATTAAAACGGCTTGGTTATAAATCTTACTAATGTTCCAGTTAAATTCTAAACAATCGTGTTCTTCCGCGGCGGAAACGCGTTTGGGGTGAAGAGATTTTCTTGTCGCCTTATTTTTCTTTTAAAATTTAAAATAATGTAAATTCTTCAAGATTAGAGTGCGAAAAACTTGTTTATCGTCAAATTTGTACATGTTAAATCAATTTGAAGCCCCCTGAGCTTAGCGGCTGAGTTTGAAGAGCATTTCATTAGATCAGTAGGTTAATATTGTAGGAGGGCGAGTGAGGGGGGCTAGATTAATGACGGGGTTCTCTTGCCGCCGCGACGAACGCAACTTTCATTATTAATTAACTTTGAGACGGTGTAGACACAATGCTTAAGATAAATGCAATACAATATTATATAAATTAATTTCTGTGTTAAAAATTAAAGTAATTACCATGTATTTTACTCTAAATACATTTTCGCACTGACCAGATTCTGTAACATGGGTTTTTCTTCACCCACATGAAAATAACTATAAAATATACAATTTTGGCTGTTTTTTGGCATTGAAATCGTAAAACCATTTTGCTAGGAACTGTCGGAAAAAAAAAAAAATCGCGGCTGGATCATTTTTCTCTTCATATTTGCTACATTTTTTTGATATTATAAGGTAAGGGACTTTTTAAAAACATCTCCGGACATTGCCACAACTAGGGGACACTCTTATCCTCCTAACTACAGTTTGGAGTGGCGATAAGCAGGTGTATGTAGGTAGGGTGACTATAAATTAAAAAAACAACTTTTGTTCGTGTAATTCAAGTATAGTCTTCAGTAGTTCATTGTATAAGAAAAACGGTAATAGGCAATTTAACTTTCATATCATGGCCTTTCGTAAGGATTTTATTAACTATAAATCGTTACAAATAATCCCATCACAATATTGTTGATAAATTAACTCCAAAAAAGAGGGAAAACACGTTTGTCGCAAAATAGTTGAAAATAGGCCCAATCTTTTTCATTCTAGGTGAATAGGCAAACATGAAGAAAAATATTACATAAAGGTAAGTGGTCATTTTTATTTGCAGCAAGACATTCTTTTGAAAATAAAAGCTACATGACGACGACGGAATGAGTTAGCTTCGAAACACAACTACGTGAATGACGTCACACTACAACATTGAAAATTTTATTTAACGAATATGCACTACTGATAAAACTTATTTCATATTAATAATCGTACGCGATAATAGGTCTATTATCGCGTACGATTATTCTTTTTTAAATTAAGTAATGCCTACTTCATGGATGGATAAGCATTTTTTAAAGTTAAAAATTATGAATGAGCTCATCGGACGCAACCAATAAGTCTGGAAAAGCGCTTGTCACGACAATTTAGCTTAAAAAACTGTAGGTATTCGACAGTTCAAGCACGGTGTCCATGAAAAGTCAAAATCCTGTGAGCCATCAAAGTCATGGTGACCCTGTTATCGATCGGGCTCATTAGTAAGTCGACGCGCGTATCGCCACTGCCCTGATAAGAGTGGCGGTGCAATATGCGGGTAGGAACAGCCTGTGTCACCGTCACTCGTCAATCATCACCATCACCTTTGCATCATCCACATTACCTCTAGGGATTAAGTGATCCATTGGCTGACAGCGGAGAGCGGGGCGGTGGCAGCATGTCACTGCCACCGCTTGTATGGATCGCGCCGCTCCCCACCCGCGCTGCCATCGAGATTTTTCCAATACAAATCTATGCATTTGATCGCGCCGCTGCCCGTTCGCTGCTATTGTGATAATTCCAATACAAATCTTTGCATTTGATCGCGCCGCTCCCTGCCCGCTGCCATCGAGATCTTTATAATACAAATCTATACATTTGACCGCACCGCTACCCGCCCGCTGCCATCAAGATCTTTATACCTAATTCAATTCTATACATTTGACCGCGCCGCTACCCGCCCGCTTCCATCGAGATCTTTATAATACAAATCTATACATTTGATCGCGCTGCTCCCCGCCCGCTTCCATCAAGATCTTTCTAATATAAATATTTGCATTTGATCGTGCCGCTCCCCGCCCGCTGCCATCGAGATCTTCACTATACAAATCTGTACATTTGATCGCGCTGCTCCCCGCCCGCTGCCACCGAGATCTTTCCAATATAAATCTACGCATTTGATCACGCTGCTCCCCGCCCGCTGCCAATGGCTGCCATCGAGATCAATTCAATATAAATCTATGCATTTGATGGCGCCGCTTCCCACCCGCTGCCATCGAGATCATTCCAATACAAATCCATGCATTTATTTGATCGCACCGCGCTCCCCGCCCCGCCTATAAGAAGATTCTTAGCACTTCAGTCCCCTGAAAGGCTTCGGATTGGAAGTCACGAATATTTATTAACTAGTTATGAGCCCATATCTCATGTCCCTACTGAGGGGTTTATGCCCTGAACCGGAATCAGTGTAAAAAAAATATTGTTTATTCTTATTATATAAAAGATATTATGGAGTGCGCACATTTCACACAGTATCTAAAAGCTAAATTTGAAGGAATGGGAAAATAAATGGAAAATAAACTAATTATATCTGCCTAGACTGTATCAAACATCTATGTCGGTATAGAATTTACTATATATTTTTTCTTTTTACGAGTATAATAAATAAGAACATAAGAAAAATTATATAACCACCAAAGATGGTTTTATTTTACTTCTATACTTACTTCCACACCTATCGATAGCAAATAATTTTGAGAAACACCTAAAAGAATAGTGTACCTGGTTTGCTTGAAAGATTGACCGAAATATTATTCGAGTTTATTTGGTTTGTTATGTAATTATGTAACATTTACGACTATGTATGTAGGTTGTAGGTAGTGTAAGTTTGCTAAATCTATAACACTTTCATAATGTCAGTAAGTTATTAAAAAAAGTGACTAAATTAAGTCACCTGATTTAAGAAAAAGTCACTTTCAGCACTCAAGACGATTGAAACATTTTTTCAGGGGAAATATGTTTTGCTTGGGTTAAAAGTACCTATCTACCAAACATACCAACGTTTTCAACTGTGTAGGCGTAAAAGCAAAACTTATTTAATATTTTGAAGTTTGGTATATTACAAAGCGTTGCCGTATTGTGATCTTACTTACACGATTAAACTCTCCAACTCAGCCATACGTGCGCAACCCTATAACCGCCGTAACCTTGCGCGGCGGAGTATTAAAATTTGAAGCGTTGAAACTTGCCTCCTTTTAGTGTTCATTACGCGGTGGAAAGTTGAAGTGAAAATTCATACAAGTCTAACTTCTAATGAACACCGGGGAAGTTTGGCGGCGCGCGATGTAGCGATCAGCATATAGTATGGATGGCACGGCGGGCTTTTTACCAAGGCTTTGTTTGGAATTTACACTAATTGACGGGCATGAAGTTAGCGGCGGCGGTGCAAGTTTTCGTGGAAGCGTTCGGATATTATATTTCCTGGGCATGTAGTGTAGGGGAAAATATAATTTAGCAATTTAGCAATAAGGCCGCGTATTGACTATTTGTTTCACTTATGACAATTGTAACTGTCCTATTTTATTTATTATTGATGTCAATGAAGAATATTTTATATTGGAGCCGATGGAAAAATAGCAATTTGCTTAAAACAATTAAATATATTTCCACTCATTTACGCAAACTTTGCGGGTAGGCTCGAGCCCCTCGGTGGGGACGTATATAAGCTGTTAACGACGACGCAAACTTTACAGCCTGATACTAAACCGGTTGCGTAGGAAAAAAATAAAGAAACAATAGTTATAGTTTTAACATAATCGATCAGTTTTATTAAATACGTACTTAATTGCAAATTTAGTTGCATATCATTAAATCTAGTGCACTTACACAAGCTCACACAAGAGATCTCTTGCTGAGGTGGAAACGACAACACGCTCCTATATGATAGCTATGTTTTTTTTTATTATAAGTAACAGTTTTTACCGTAGAAATGAGGTATTTTGCGGCGGTAAAAGGTAGCATGTGTGTTATTCTGACGTTTAAGCTATAATTGTAAAGTTTCATTAAAATCCATTTAGTAGTTTTTGCGTGAAAGAGTAACAAACATGTATACAACCACACATCCTCACAAGCTTTCGCGTTTATAATATTAGTAAGATCTTTATTGAAACGCCTGAATACCAGATTTGGAAATGAGGAATCGAGTTCAGCTTTAATACCAATGACCATTCTTAAAAATCTTCAGAAGTACTTTTGCCATCAGTTTACGATTTGTTAGAATATCGATTGATAAAAAATATTATTCAGATTCTTTATTGTACCTACACAAAAGCAAAATTATACAATTCATATAAGCGGAAGTATAGAAGGGCGAGCTTATCTCTAAATAGAGATCTCTTCCAGCCAACCCGTAGCAAATGTGAGAAAACTATACAGACATTGCTGGGACAAGGCTGTGTACTTAATTGAAAATTATGATAAAGATAAATATTTAAACACCAGTAAAACATGCCCCTATTAATTTAAAGCATTTCCAACCTTTCCGCATTTATCATCCGCTCAAAATCACTAGCCAGGTAGATAATTTAAACTCGAATTGGCTCTAAAAACTTTGGAAGTAAGTTTGGAATGCTCTCGGCTCCAGGATGTGAGATCACAGCCAAACGCCCCCAGTTCCCACCCGGGGGACATCAAACTTTAACTCAAAAGCGCTTTAAACTAATTTCGCTTAAATTCTGTCGAGATTTCGTTTAGTAAACATTGCATTGCTGGAGTTCGTCAGGCACTTTTGTTAAGAGACTTAATTATGAGAATTGAAAACAGAGCGCGTAATGAGATGGAGGCGGTTTATTACACCTGCACAGACAAACTAGTGCAGGATTTCAGATAGGAAGAACAAGACAAATTTTTGTTTGCTATAAATGAGTCGATAGGTAGATTTCACTACGCACAAGACAAGACTGAGTTCTGAGACAGCTAGTTTTTTTTATATGAAAGATGATTATCGTCTAGTATTCATGTCGTTCGCAAATTGTAAAACTTGTCATTTTACAGAATGCATCGGCATTTCACAAATGATTCGCAACATGCCGAAAGCAACTTGTGAAATGCCTTGTCATTTTAGAAAATGCCAAAGCATCGCATTCTGTAAAATGCAGGGGCAAATTGTCTAATTGTTTCCTAATCTGGCCACGCGCGGCGATGTTGTGTCAAAATAACAACATTGGCGGCATAATCTACAGCTGTATCAAGGAAAATGAATAAAAAAAAATCTAATTCTGCGAAATTAGTGAGTTCATAAAGTGATTTAATAATTATCTTTAATATATCAACTATAATACACCATTCAGCTCCAGTATGCCACGTTCCTCTTTGAAAAGAGAAATGCATTCTACAATTTGCCTTCGGCATATTACAGAATACTATATGTTTGTAATATGCAGAACCATTTTGTAAAATGACAAGTTCTACGATTAGCCGACGACATTCATACCGCGGTTTCACAGTAAGATTTTAGAGATATATCCACAGGAAAGATTTTTTAACCGACTTCAAAAAAGGAGAGACTCCAAGGTGAAGTGTATAACAATGTCTACACATGTTTATATGATGTTACAATTTATGTAAATAAGGAATATTAATAGCCATATTAAATTGCTATGCTTTCAGCTAGATTTATATTTTATTTGTAACTTTTTAGTGTAGGTTAGGACCTTGAAGGCGGTTTTATATATTTTTTGAATTATCTTTTTATTTTTAATTTTAATTTCTCACTTTTATTTCGCATAATAATTATTTTTCTTATTACCATTCGCATAATACTACTAGAATGGAGACCCAAGTCTACAAAACAATAAGAAGTGCAGCCGAGCCGAGGTCCCAGACATTAGCTCGGTTGTTACTCTAACTGGATTAAGACGGCGCATTTCAAATCTGGTTAAGCCGAAACATTAAGTCTGACACGGCTTACTGCGCTGCACTCTGTGACCTCAATCCTGAATCGGGTTTAAGAGTTTTCTTAAAACGAGGATCTTGTAAATGGAAACGTCTTGACCTTTCAAGTTGAACTTCCTATTTCGGGAAAGCTTAGCAGAAAGCTTAAAAACATGAAAAATAACTATAAAATGTTTAAGCAGACGCAGTCACCATTTAAGAACTGCCCCAATGGCTGGCGGTTCTATGCGCAAAGTACCCCGCCCATTGTCAATGAAGTTTAGCGATTCTTCTGGCTATGACGGTGACTTTAGTTCGCAATTTAGACTTCCTTTTAATAATTTATAGTATCATTATTAGTCTTATTAAGGTTAGTGTGTATGTCATCACCACTTTTTATATATAAAGGACAAACTCAAACCAGTAAATCATAATAAACCACTCAGACGCAACCGCGCTACCCTCATCCCCTCCCTACGCCTTAACGCACGATCCCGCTATCTCCAAATAAGCCTGATATCCGATACAGCAAGTCAACATTTTCTCAAAAAGCAATAACAGGATGACGCGAGCCACTTCTCTTCGCGTGATTAATTCATCAAGACTTGTCGGTAGCCCGGCGGCCCGGCCCAGTGTTTGCAGGGCGGGGCTCTACAAACTCATTACATAAATGAAAGAGTTCACAAAACATCGTGATCGCGCCGATGATTGATCGCAGTATCGGACTTGCTACTTGAGACGTTGGAATATCGTTGGTTATAGACACTTGTAGGCGGAGCGATATTGATAGCTGACATTGGAAATATGCTTTGCAGTTTGCGTCGTAGATTATGTGGGGTAGGTTTGTTGGTTGATGTACATTTAACATAATTGGTTTTATCCAAAGTATTGAATTAGGTACAAAACTTTGAGCATACCTATAAAGACAATTTGACGGAAGTCCTACATTGATCTCTGATACCAAACCGCTTTACAAAAGCTGTAATTAGATATTTCATTAATAATTTAAATGATTTTATTAAATAGAGTATTCTATTTGCTTCAAATGACAGCTGTAAGTTTTAACTGAAAGAAAAAACGTATTGTAAAACTTACTTAGGTATATAGGAATACGCAAGCACTTGAAAGTCCCTTCCTGGGATAACGCCTGAGCGAACGATACGGGAGTATCGCGTTTCCCATCACGACGTGTTTGCCTTGCAATGAGTCGCAGGCTCTTGCTCAATGCTAGGCTATTGGATAGGAATTTGCGACAGAGGTTAGACCTTTCTAGTACTTTCAACTGGTTGGCCAAATGTTAGATAGTACTAGAAATAAAATTGGGTGCAATAAAATTTGCAATTCTTCGTTATTTTGCGTATTTCAGCACAAATGAGTGCTAGAAAAAAATATATCCTGTTGATGTTTAGTTTTTGATTTACTAGCGACCCGCCCCGGCTCTGCACGGGAAAATGGTTATTGTAAGTTATCCTTAAGTATATTGTGCATGTATTATCCTGTATCCTTCCTCTTGAATCATCAAAATCCGTTGCGTAGTTTTAAAGATTTAAGTATACAAAGGGCATAGGGACAGAAAAAGCGACTTTGTTTTATGTCGTGATGATAACTAAACCATGGACTTATGTATGATATTTTACATAATTGATTTGTACCGTGAGTGTAACATTAAAAGTGTTATCATAGCTCCATATTTCCGCTACCCATATTCCATATCTATCGATTTCCCTCCCATGACGTAATCTCAGTCAGGAATTCGGAGCGTTCGCGACACTCGTGTTTCACCCGAATACCACGGCTAAATTAAATGTTCTACTGTGATAGAGTTATCAGGATTTAGATAAGCCACACTATTATTATTCTATTAAATATAACTTTCCTGTCATGTTTTTACTTCAGTTTTAATTTGACTTAAAAAATTATATAATTTTCCTTTGTTCAAAATCCAAATACAAAATAAATAAAAATAACTGGATTCGATTAACAGAACATCTCTTTCAAACTAGGAATAGTTTTTAACTTCAATGATTCTTGACAACGGTCGTCTCCAGACAATGCATATTTACCCCGAAACGGGGTAAAACTAACCGCGGCTCACGTGAACAATAAAACGTGAGCGGGGAGAAAGTCAATAGGCATAAAAATCCATTTGGCAAGTGCGCGGCCCCCGCGTTGAGATTTTGGGTTCAGTGCGCGGGTTAGGGGACACCATGGAGAATGCTACCTTACGTTAGAGCTCTTGTTGTCTACAAACTGTAACGGGGCCATGATCCTTCCCTAACCTGTAGGTTTCTACTGGAAACTACATTATAGTTTTGAATCTGAATATACTAATTTTGATATTACTCGTATACCCTACTCTTGTAGCTGCTTTCTTTTCTGTTTTTAAACTTTAGTAGTCACTGGACAATTGACTGATCTATATAATAAAATGGTAGAGGTCGAAAATCTGTTCATAGAAAAAAAAAATCTAAAAACCTAAAAAGGTTTTTAGCATTTTTTTTTCGTATTCATCCGTAAGAAGTGATACCTATCCAGAATTTTTCAATTTTTTTGTTTCTCTGTTTGTCTGTTTGACTGTTTGTACGGGCTAATCTCCAAAACTGTTGAACCGATTTGAATGATTTTTTTCATGGTGATACCTTATATCCCCAACAGGTCAACATCTTAGACAGTTTTTACCGCGGGAAAATATCTAATTCCTATGGGAAACTGCACGGAAAAGTAAAAAAAAAACGCAGGCATAGCCACGGGCGGACAGCTTGTTTCTAAATATGAAGGTCATTGTTCAGTAAAATTGGATGTTTTCGCTTTTTTTGCAACGTCAAGAAAAGAAGAAGCTTCACTAGACTTCCTGAAACTCTTGTATGGACCCTATATGTTATTCTCTACGTAGCTACGTCATTTATGAAAGATAGAGGACGACTAAACTAGGCTGGTCACCAACCCTCTTTAAATATTTTTTATATCAATGAGCACCTTGAAACCATGTAACTTGACTGTTCATTGCCATCCCTAGTTTTTTTTTCCGTTTCGCTCATATTGTGGAAGTAATAGGGTGAACCGATTCTGCTATTTGACCTTCAACGATTTGATATATTTTAGAAGGAATAAGGATACGTATTCGATTGTCTATTATTTAGGCGTGATTTGGTGGTTTAGTGGCTGATTTCCGTCAGCTCTGAGTTAGACGTTATATTCCAATAAGTCATATTTCTGTTCTTATGAATAAAATTCCTGAGCGTCGGTGGCCAAGTGACTAGGGTCGTTAACTTCCATTTAGAAGTTTGCGGGTTCGAGCCTCGTCACGTACCAATGTGTTCTAGATTTTCGAATTCATATATATGTATTCGACGCTCTTACTGTGAAGGAAAATATCGTGAGGAAACCTGCACACACCTGCGTAGTAATTCAAGGGTTGTGTGTGAAGTTGACCAACCCGCACGGGGCTAGCGTGGTCGACTAAGGCCTATTCACCCTGACTTCAGGGTAGGCTCGAGCCTCGGTGGGGACATATATGAGTTGTCAATGATGAATTATGAAATCAAATTCTATCTAAAGGATGGATAAATATATAAATTTTTCGTTATTACGTTCAATGTGTGCTGAATCAATTATTAGAAAGAAACTCAAACAAAAAACAAAACTTCGTAGTAACAGTATTCGTAGCACACTGCTACGAGTGCTACGGCGTAGTCAAAACGTAGTCATACGCTACAATTTCACAAGATCAATCACCTTGGTCAATATCTTGAAGAAACCACTTAAACGCAGACGACCAATAATGTCTCCATGAAGTATTGCAACTATTACTGCACGTAGAGACGTACGACGGAGGTCCGGACATCGTCCGAGCGGAAATGGAGTACGCGCGCCGGAAATCGGCAGACGCGGGCCGCCGCTCCGTGGCCAAGCGGGCCCTAACAGCCAATATTTGAATTTGGAATTAGATATGGATTGAATGTGACTTATGACATTGCTCTAGACATCCCCAGCGCGAGGCGAAGTCTCGTTTATTCGCACTAGTTATGTGGCATCCTTTAATTTTTATTGTGGGTGAAGACAAGTTTTCTCACGGTGTTTTTTCCTTTACCGTAAAAAATACCTGACATGAGACATACATAGGTTTGTGCAAAAAAAGCTAAACATTTACTTTGGGTTACACACGTGATTCATTTTTATTTTTTCCTTAAAAGTACTTTTTAAAATTTTCTTACACTTCTACGAGTGGTATCGTCGGGAGCGATCTCGCCACTCTTTCATACTCGTACATAAATAAAAGCCGGTTGTAAGCTATAAAAGCGCAAACGGCAATCTGCACTAACACTGCATTTTGAACGCCTCGAATAATTCAAAAGAGTTCTCGTTAAAGTGGGAGTTAGAGGACTGTTCAAGTACTATGGGAAACAGATAGATAAGAATATAACAAAAATTACACACACAAAAATATACGACCAAAATTTAGGTCTGATTTTTCTACAGAGTTATGTAATACAATAAAAAACGCATTCACATATGCTGTGAATTCAAAACTCGATTTAAGCAATGATGTGATACAAACTTTAAAAACAGTTTATAAATAACGGCATCGCCTGCCACGCCGCCGTCGTTTTCTATCACATGGGACTGTGATCAATCGCAAACTCATGTAAAATTAAAAATAAAACAATTAAGTTCGTTGGGATTTGCGGTGCACTGATTAAGTAGTACGGGATGCCCCCATAACCGCAACCGCGCTTTATCACCTGAGCTCAGCTGCTTTATAGCGCGGGGGGAAGGTCATAAACTGCCGTAAACTCTGCAGTTCATAAACGCGCACTTTTGCTGACATGGAAAATAGTTTACAGGCCGTCTCCAGGCAAGCCGCGCAGGGGCGGTCGCAGCTGCATGCAAAAACTAGCATCAATAGGAGATTTTCCGACAGCTTGAAATTATTTAAAAAAACTAGCGTTCTTTAAGATTTCTATAGAATCAGATGACGTTAGTAAAATAATGCGAACAGTGATATTTATTAAGTATAGACTTTTTTTTGTCGGATTGTACGTACATGGTTCTGACTGAGATTAAATTTTAGGATAGTTAGTTGATTAATTTAAATGTTTTTTATAATCCAATACTTCGGTATTCATTACCTCACTATTTACTAGTGCCATTTGTTGAGCCGTTTTGTAAGTTTTTTTAAATTTGCTACTGGAAAACTTCCCATTCAAGTTTTTGTATTAATTTTCAGTAGATGTGGTGTGCATTGAAGTCTTTTATGAAAAGTTATATAAAAGTTATTGTTTTAGTGATTACTCCTGCCATTGGACTTACAGGTTGCCACTTGATTATACGGAAAATAGTAGTATCAGTACGGTGGTGGTATTATGGTAGGTGTTTCAATTCCTAATATTTTTTTAATAAAACCTCTTTGGCATCTCTTCAAGCATAGATCTGTATTGTAAATAATATATTGTTATGTTACATTTACTTAACTTAAGAAGGCGGCTCAATAACTCCAACACCAGGGAAATACTTGTTAATTTTCAAATGATCGCCCCTTCCAGTGAGAGTCCGCCCCTGGAATCTGTCTGTTTATCCGCCGTTTAGTGGCCGATAGCGTCTCTCTAATCTGCAGAATAAAACTTTATGCCCATTTTTAGGAGGTTTTTACTACCGACACTTTGTAGACTGAATTAAACCTTATATCGTTAATGAGTTGTTTGTGCGCGATCAACAAGTTTTAACATCTTTTTGAAGAACTCCACGGAACAATGTTTTCAAGAACATTGTCTTAAATAATCTACTTAAAATTATATCAAGAACAGTGTAATTGTAAAATTACGGACTTTTATTTTACATAGGCATTGGCTTTTATTGACATAGGCGGGCAACCTTCATTATAATAGACTATAGAAAAAAAAAGATATTGACACCTTTCTCTTGTGTGTGTTCTTTAAACTTTGTCGAACTGCGATTATTGGATTCAGTGCGTAAGATCACATACTCACTCACTTACTAGTCTCGTATTTTATCTATATCAGTTTTGCCAGATATTTGCTTGCAATTTTCAAAAGTTCATTGTACTTCGTTCAGGTCTTGAGGTGGACAAAAATATTGTGTTAAACCTAAAAAAGATGAAAACGGTCAATTAAGTAACTCGTGCCAGCACGGTCAACGAAGACTTGTTTGCCTTAATTCATTAACCAAAAAACTGATGTGAAATATCTGTTGCTTATCTATTCACCTCTACATGAGCGTCTATCCACCCTTTCCACAAAATCGAACACTCGATAGAGTTGTTTCGTCCCGATAGCTTTCGCTCACGACCAAACAATCGTTCGATATAGGCAATATCGCCGGCTCTACCACCTCCCCTGTCGCCGGAAAAACTCTTATTGTACAATAAAAACGTTATGAGGTAACTCTATTCAATGAAATCGTCTGTTATTGAAATCGACGTTTTGGTTAAAGTAGTCGTATCTGGTTGAATAATAAGCAGCGGGAGATTGGGGGCATTCTTTGTTGTTTTGATTGGGGATCATTCCTGCTGTCTGCGTTTTGTTGTAGGGTGTTAGCGTTTTGCTATGGAGATTGACTCGGCAATTTTGTATACATTTAAAGATTTTGAAGAAAATTTTGAATTTGTCAATTTATTACCTAGATAATGCAGCGTCTAATACGCTGTACAAGTAACATTTAATTTAATTTTCTCTCAAAGTATAAACTACCCAAGACCAGAATAATCCATAGTCGGAAAATATATGCGTGCAAAGGTCCAACCCATATTTTACCGCCAGCCTCTTTACTAAATAAACCCACTGTCGACACTCTACGGAAATATTTAACTTGGCTCTCTCCCGTCCATCCAAATGCCAATACCGACCGGCGGAACTGAAAACAAGCGCAAACTACGTGTATCGGTGCAATTCCCGAAAGGATGCGTGCCTCTATTTCCCCGGCTGTGTACTGAGTCAATACGCCAAAGGAGATGAGTTATTTTTCCATAATTCCGGCTCCGGAGCGACGCCGCGCCGGCCGCCGACCCGCGCCTCTAGAATTCCCAAATAAATAATAAATTCGTCAACCCTCGTATGCTCCGCGCAGACACGCCACACGCCACAAAGCACAGAAAACTACACACATTATTTGTCTTTAAATTTAATATGCAACGAAATAAACTTGTTATGCCAAAACGCACACAAAACGGGATTAAATATACGGCTGCTCTTTTGAGGTAGTTGAATTTAAAATTTGAATTAAATCTGACTGTAACAGCCTCTTGGAACTTTTGAAAACAAATATTTGAACTTTGCTTCAGTAAGAGAAAACAAGATGAACTCTGCAAAGAAATTTGTTTAACTCGGAAATGGGCTCGCTGAGAATCACGATTGGCATTAAATATTTTCATCTGTGTCAGACTGGTATTTCTAGGGAACTTGTCTATAAGTTTGTGGCGATCTCCGCGCTCGTTGTTTATTGAAGCTGGAGGGTGGTTGAAGTATAAGTTCTGATAGAGAGATGAGTAGCGAACCCTTCCGCGCTCCGCACGGCGCGGTGGCGGGGCGGCGGCGCGGCGGCGGTCTGCCGGGACCGCGGGACTCGTTCACAAACTTACACATTTTAAGACGTTATCCCATACTGGCGAATCCCCGAGGAGTCTGTGTGGTAAATTTTATTAAATTTCCGAACCAAGAAATACAACGTTTAATAATAAACCAACAGAAACGGTTATTTTGAAGTTGAACTAAAATTTGTTGCGAGAAAAGTTAACATCGCCAGCAGGAAATATCTACTTTATCTGAACGTGAGATTTACAAACAAAACTGCATGGAGCTATATCGGTATAAGATTTGTTATCTTAAGGATAGGGAAATCAATAAAAAAAAAAATTACCTACCTAAAAATCTTAATTTCACTTTCTGGAAAATAAACTATATTCATCCGATTTATTGCGAAGGACATAAAAATACGATTGCATTTATGATTATGATGAATTTAATAAAAGGTTACTTCAATCTTTGCTCCACATAGGTATTTTATTCAGCATCGGAAACATTTAGTACGAGGACAGGGCCAGGTTTACGATCTCTTAACCAAAATAAGAGAGCCATTTCTCTCAGTGACAATCGTACCGCACGAATTAGTGTCCCCATTCCGTGCAATTTGGGTTGTGCCGCCTACCCACAGCCCGCATTCCGGCGCAGGCTACAATTTGCACCGGACGCGGCCGCCATTCGCCAACGACCGGCCGGCGTGTACGCACGTGCACTTTACAACCTCTGCGTTTTATACCATGCTATTATTTCGCTTGTCGACGTTTAACAGATAGTTTGGCTCGTCTACATGCTTGTAAACAATGTAATAGTTCCGCCACGATTTTATTTACGAGAAACAAGCTCTCTCTTTGAATTTAGAATGTTTAAATATTTTGTGCACTTGAAAGACCTTTGTCCGAGTCACTCATTTAACATCTTCCGCGATTATTAAAGATGTTTAAATATCTCTGGGAAGGGTATTTAACTCTTCAGTAACAATCTTCCAGATAGACAATGCCCCGAGTTGGGGTGTCGCGAGGGAGAGTCGTTTTTATGAGAGACGTAATCTGACGGAGCGGGTGAATTAAAGATTGTCAACAAATTTATTATTCGCTCCAGTGAGCTCGACGCCTCCCCGCGGGCCCGATATACCTTTAATATTGCCGTCAGCCAACTCCACAAATAACGAAATACATTCCCCAGTATAATTATGTGATAATTTGATTCCCTTTTCTTTTTAGGCGTTAATTACAGAGAGAAATAAATCCCTTTATATTTATACCTTGAGGATTTGAATTCTGTATGAATAATCTTAGAAATGCAAAGTACTCTTAACTATCATATCGTAATCTGTGGGTAGAGTACCCTTGGCCCAATAAGCCAACTACACAAATCAACATGCTCGATAGCCGTGCGGCGTGCGCTACTAATAGGGTATTATGAACTTCGGGTAAGAACTCGCTTCAAGGACCCTTGAGGGGAGCGGCGAGGGTAGGGCCGCGGGGCGGGGGTGTTTGAGGTATCTCCTTGGCAGTAAGCAAGGGCGAACGAGATTACAGATGGCAAGATAAGCCCAGAATTAGATACAACGAATTTTGTATGAAGTCGTAAAGATATTAAGCGCCTTGCGAGGATCTTTGCTTTGAGAATTAAATAACAGGTGTATTTCACGAAAACCTCTTTTAAGTGTTGTTCTTGCATCATTTATAACCTGATGATATCTGAAATACAAATGCACATTGTATGTTTACCTATTTTAATAATTTAAAGCATATTATTCGATAAGTTATTTTTCCTAATTGTGCCAGTTTAAAAACATTGATGTTCATTCTTTTTCTATTATTTTCATGAAAGTATCCAGTAAAATTTCAAAGAATGTTTGTGAAAGATGTTGCCGCGAATTTTGGGGATAAAACTGCCGGCGGCTGTGAGCATCTCCCGCCAAAAATCCGACAAAAAAACAAACAACGATGTAAAGTCTTACTCACCGAGAAAAATACTTTGGCGTTATACTTTTTTAACGTGAAACATGCAATTTCTTGTCCATAAGTAATAAATCGATTGAATGAGACTATGAGAATATAATATTTATTCAATTGAGAAAAGACCATCAGAGGAAAATTAACTAAATTTTTGACAAAAATCAATCAAGCAGTATGTAAAATTGCCTGTCTCAATTCAATTGAGAACATCCATTAGATCTCAATTATTATTTTTTTACTGACACACGACCATCTGGCACCAAACTAGGCAGAGCCTGTACACTGGGTGTCATACAGCTGATATAGATACATAATATAAATATACAACATCCAGACACAAGGCAAACACAAGTGCTCATCACACGAATGTTTGCCCTGGATGGGATTCGAACGCGACCCTGTCCTTCAAAGGTAGATGTACTACCAACTAGGCTACGGGGCCGTCATTCGACAACCAGCAATAAACTACCTTAATTGTAAGCAAAACTTAATTCCTTACAATTGAAACAACATTTAAAAGAACGTGCTCGCCGTAATAAAATGTGCCGCTAATCTATCTACGGGCAATGATTAAACAAAGACGCCGTGCCCTCGCGCCGACCCACTTACATCTAAATAAACAAATACAATGCTCGCACTAAAACATTTAACCTGGAGCAAATGAATGAAAAAGAAGCAAGCTAGCGGGTACAAATAGATCTAATGGTTCCGTAAGTTTTGTATCGAGGTACGGGTCGTATGAACGATTTCAGAACAGATCACATTCTTTAATAAATATATCTTTGTTGCTATCTTTTAATGAAAATCTTGTGAAGAATATGCACCTGTGCGTTTTCGTACTAAAGGAGATAAAGTTTTGATGCGGGTTATGAATGGGATGGATGGATGGATATGAAATTTTCCAAAGTAATTTTAAAGTTAATTTTTTGTACGCAATAACAAGTTCATCAATCTATGTCTGTCTGTATGTGTATGTGTCTAGTTTTCGATTAGAGTTTGTGTATGACAAAATACTGCACTGTCCTTTTTAATTTCCTGTTCTCATGTGACTTATATTTGTCATTATAAGACAAAAAAACTTTAAACCGAAGTTTCCTTACATTTATTTACCCTACCCATCCCAGGACCATGAAAATATCTTTGAACTACCTCATATGGGAAAAATACTACCTGCTGCCTAATAAATGTACAAAAAGCCACTTCGGACTAAAACGGCGAACACTATCCGCTATTTGCAGGTATCAAACTACAGGCCCCTAAAAAAGAGCAATTAATTGTTGGGGATCCCGGTGGTTGCAATATGTGAAGCCATTAATTTAATTCAGTGTACGTGCGGCGGCGGAGCCCGAGACACGGTTTTAACCGTAATTGAGATTTAAGAACCGCCGGGGGCAGGCGCTCCGGGTCGCTCCTGAATGAGAGATTTTCTTAGATAAATGAAGAAACGCGCCGTTTGTTTGTGCTTCGGGTAGTTTTGAGAATTGTTCCACTATTTCTGCTACAAAACCTTTTACATTCATTTGTAGGAATAAGTTGAAAATGTCATTTGGAAGATAGATTTGTTCGTCTTTAATTTCTTACTACGCTACGATCGTAGCTGCAGCTGCTACGGCGTAGCATACTGCTACACGGTTACTATTCTACGGTAGATGTTAACTATATATTAAGTACCTACCATTGTCATGTTATGTAATGCGTCTTTATATATTCTGCGCATCTCAACTCTTCTTCTTTTTCTCACATCTAAGACAAAAGTAAAAAACATTATTTATGTATCGTATTAATACGCGATTTTCAAAATGTTTGATACACATATACTTATTCCATGCCAACCGCATCAAATCAACAATCAATGACATATGCCATCCAGATAATTCATGTACAACTATTTGCACTAGACTGAGATATGTCTGAAACTATGAAACTGTTACTTGAACTTCACGTATAACAAACGAAGTTGAGGTGGTACTCTCTCGCAAAGTAGATTATGAATTTCCAACAAGTAACGCGTAACCGCTGTTCTCTCTTCGTATGGGGTTTGAGTTGACAATATGATATTGCAACAAGTTGCCAACCTGAACTATTTACCTTGTGAACAAATCTCGAAGCCAAAGAATTTTGGGTAAATCTATTAGAGCTGCTCTCTATAATAATAAGTTTAAAATATTTTCGGTGATTATGAATATTAATATGATTTTATTAGGTAGTCTTTTTGCTTCATATTTAATAAATGCTGTGATATGAAATTCTTTAATACAAACCAAAATACGAATATCTTGAGTAGTATTTAAAGCTATATCTTAAAACTATAAATTTAATTTCCTGATTAAAGTAATCATGATAGTGAAGAATCAGTTTTGTTCTCAATAACCGTGGCATTAGGTTCAAATAGTTTTTTTTCCGTATCAGTAAGTTAAACTGAAGACCTGTTACTGCTACCGCCTTGTTACCCTGCAACTCTACACTCGTTCCAGACATGAGCCGTTCGCTTTGCGCCGCATTTCGCCCAATCCTTGAGCCAGTGTTGCCATGGCGACGGCCCTTGAAGTTGCCTCAAAGCGTCAAAGCGCACGAATAATGACGCGAGGATATAAAAGCAGCTGACTCCGATTATACCCAACACTGTCCCAAACCCGGCGCTATTGTATTTTACAACTATATTTGATCCAGGTACTGGTCAATAACCTCTGGTAATATTTAGCAGTTTTTTTAGGTTTATTTATTTTTTCTTTATATATTAAGGTCACCAACAGAAAACACATCAATACATATTACATAGGGTATGATGACAATAAGTTGTTTACTAAACGGTTATCCAATTATAGGTGGCTAACGCTTTTAAAAAGGATCACAGTTTAGAATAGAATAGAATATACTTTATTGCACACCATGAATAACAAAAAAGTACAGTCTACAACGGTAAAAGTGTACAAATAGGCGGCCTTATTGCTAAGGTAGCAATTTCTACCAGGCAATCAGTTTAACATAATAGGGATAAAATTAGGACTTTAATTAGGGTATAGAAGTTACAATTATAGATAATATTTTATGCAATATTAGGATTATAAAATTAGGAGGCTAGAATAAGATCCTAAAGTAAATATTTTTTAAGCGGTAGTCCTGCCTTGATCTCTATTTGTGTGAACTGATTGCTTTTTAGCTTTCAGTTTTTATGTACCGACTAATAAACTTTTACATGCATAATTCTAAACTGCTACATTTGGTTCAAATCACAGGTTCAAATAATAAACCCTTCCTGAAAATATCAAGTGTCAATTAAAGTAACTAAAAAAATAAAACAATTTACTCTTTCACAATAAAAACAAAAAGATGGCCCGATAATAACTCGATTATTTTTACGATCAAGTGGAATATAAAATTGGTGTTCGTTTACATTTTCATAACGGATGGCGCATGTTAACGGGCTTATTACTGGCGGCGCCTGTGGGGCTTGATCTATAGCAAGTAGTTTTCACATTTAAATGAGATTATTGATTCTTACATTTCCGGGCGAGAATTAATTATAACAATTCGGAAAACACATGTGAGATGTCATTTTGCAAACAATTTGCTAGCTCATACATGTCCCCATCGAGGGGCTCGAGCCTACCTTGAACTCAGGGTAAATTAGGCCTTAGTCGACCACGCTGGCCCAGTGCGGGTTGGTCAACTTGACTCACAACCTTGGAATTTATTAATTTGCAGGTGTGTGCAGGTTTCCTCACAATGTTTTCCTTCACCGTAAGGGCGTCGAATATACGTTCATATAATTTTAAAACCGTAAACACATTGGTACGTGTGCCAAAGCTTAATCCCGAGAACTTCTGAATGGAAGTCAACGGGCTTAGTTACTTGGCCACCGACGCGCTCTTATATAGGTTTTATATGGTAAATGAGTAATATTCAGGGTGTAAAGCTCAGCAAATACTGAAAAGGCAAACTTTCGTAACCTAGAAAATAACTTTTGGAAAGTTGATAAAAACCGCTATTTACATCCTGTATATGCATAAAGCAGCAGTAGCTAAATATGTATTGGTAAAACAAAATATAATCCACGACTACATAGAAGCATCACGGCCAATATAAATCAGTTGACATTGATATACAGCAGTGTAATTAATTTGAAAATTATTATAGGTACTAAGATATTTACAAAAAAGCTCATACAATAAAAAATATAATTTAAGCAGTTTTTGACCACAGCGGTAAAGTTATATTCAATAATACACTTCTTTCAATATTTAGAAAAGGTTGCAATGCATCACTCACAACAGTATTTCATTCATTATTTTAGCATTATGTAAACAATAGTGGTTGTTTCGCAGTTCCTCGTCATCAGCGATTGGATGGCGCCCCAACAACTCCCAGGGGGCGCCACAGTCGTGTCATTTACTTTTTAAACTACTAATTGAATTGGCTTCGAGCATTTCCATAAGGTTTCGTGACGATTTCATTAATTAAACAGCGTCGGCAAAGAAATGGTTTTGTGAAATGCTTTAAAAATATTTTGTGATATTTTGGAAATTAAGATGTAGGTAGTTTATTTCGTATTAAGAAAATCATTCAAATAGAATAAATATATTTGTTTCCATGTTTCTGAAACGACAGTAGAGTTTTCTTATTTTAAAAGTTAGAGAACGAGTTTGGCTTCAAAAAGTAAGGTAGATTTACTTAGTATAGAACTAACTACACTAAGAAGCATGCCAGGTATATTCTCGTGGCTTTGCCTGTATTACCTTATAACTCATAATTTTTCCATAGTCATTTCTTTTCAATCATTTATATTGTCAGTACAGCCCCCGTAACATGCAGTGCTATGACAAAAGTCTGTCGCACATTTAACTGTTAAAAAACCCGCCATATTGAAATATCCTCCAAATCCTCTAATTGGATAAGAGAATACGCACGACAAAATTATGTCTGTCACGCGTAGACCGGGCATGTTAGAGGGGCAGACTTGTTTAAACATCATCTGAAAAACCTGTTAATACTCGTATAATATAATACAAAAATTGTGGAGGTAACAAGTCTTATAAATAGATCATAGAATTTTTAAAGCGCCTTTTTTGCTGGCGGTACGATAGAGTTCGAGGCTTCCATTCGTTTTTTATAGGTGATAAAACGCCCTTATTTAAACAGAAGCTTCAATTTCGAACACATTAAAACCTCGCGGCGACTGCGCGGGTTTATTATAAGAATTACTTTTATTACTGCACTCATACGAGAGAAAACATCTAAGATATTGTTGCTGGCGACATGACAATAAATAAGACGTAAAATTTTATTTTAGTGCTGTAAACGAAAGAAGCTAACGAAATTACATTCAATTACGGGACATTGCCGGGACATTCCTGTCCCGCAATAAAGCCGGAGCGACGTTGCCGCGTAAATTTTTCGGACGTAAAACTGTAGAAGTGAAGTTAGTGGGATGTAGAGCGACAATAAATGTTTATAAAGGCAGCGGGCTGGCTGGGCCCCACTCGCGGGGATTCATTTACACCACTGCGCTGGCGCAACCAATATAAATACAATACAATTCAAATATTATTTATTGACACTCGTAATCAATAGGACAGTTACAATGTCTTTTTGCTAATGTAACAATCTCTGTCTGGAGAAGAAATAGCTGAAAATATTAAATAACGAAAAAATATAAAAAATAACTTCTAAAGTTCTAAAGAAAAATATGAAAACATTTAGAGACAAACACTATATTGCCCCAGCATACGCTATCTAATTTGTAGTTGTAGTATTTTACGTTGTAGCTACTCAATTAATGGCAATTAAAAACACTTATAAATTACTGCAAAATAATGAAATAATATAATCGTTATCAGCTTAATACGTCTGAGGGGCACAAGCAAGACTATTCAGAATGCTTTAATCTTTTGAGTGCTAATAATTCTCAATTTCATCGCGATTTTCATTCCAACACTAAAGATGTTCCCATTTTTTCAAACCCCGCAATACAAGCTGGGGTGCCTTCACTCAATTAAGTTTTTACTGGAAAAGTAAAAAAAAAGAATAAAAATGCTTGCCAAAGGTTCCTCATTCGCAGAGCAAACACGAAGAGGCAAATTAAGTGAGCAGAATGAGGTTCCTTCGAATTGGGTCATGCAACCAAAGCGAGACTACCACCCACCTCATGTAATTATATTGTGCATTTATAAATTGTAACGTTTTTTTACTGGCCTCACCTTCTCACTTGAGGAATGTGAGGTTATGGAAATTTTGAAGAATGTTCTTTCGGAATTGTTATAGAAACTCCTATTCTTTACTTAGTTTCTTTAAGTCTATAGGCCAACCCAGAGACTTAATGTGCGCTTCTGACGTAACCGTATAATTTTTTGGTTTGGCTTTCCATCCTATAGGGTGCTATAAGTATGTTTATTGTTATATTATGTTTGAAGTACATTAAATCGTTGTTTTAGTACTTTCTGTAATATAAGTAAAGCAAGAACATAGAGAATAGGAAGATGCCGGCCGGGTTCTCGATTTGTTTCCGGTTCCCTCGCCTCCTCAATCCTCATCATTGCGGGACGGACCTGGATTTTAATATCCCCATTCGCTCCATCTAATTACAAATCAAACGAAATGAAAAACTTAAAAGGAAATGCCAGCTTTAATATGCATCTACATTATTAAAAATTGAAAGATATAACGTTCCAGCTTCTTCTACATCATGAATGAAGCGCAAGAGCGTAATTAGTTTCCTATAAAATTAAATTTTTAATCTAATTATTGCCGTTCTTAATTACTGCTCTCTCGCTAAAAGAAAATTCTTTAAAATGTTATTCATCTAGTATAAATTATTTCATTGCTTAGTAATTATCGTGAAGACTTCACAGAGGTGGCAAAAGTAATTCACATTTCCTCTTGTACAAATTACCCACTAACGCAACCAATTTTGTTACCTTTGACAAAATCACGGCTCTGCCTATTACGAAACATTACCCAGAGGACGCACGCGGGAAGAATACACCATACATCCGGACCCGTCACGCGTCATACTCGGATGCGTTTTGGACCGTATTAATGAGTGTAAGGGTTTGTTTTGGCATGTTCAAAGGGCAGGCGTATGTTGAAGACATTTTTGTTGAATAATGTACTCTGTTGAGACGGCGGTAGGCCTATAATAGCTGCTCGCTTGGATCCGACCGCATGTATTCGTGCCTGTGGCTGCGACTTGCTCGTAAAAGGAGTCTAAGACGAGAGCAAATTAGAAAATCTTTTGGAGAATAATTTAAGAAGTAAGCCTCAGTGCACGTGGTAGACAGATCCTTTACAGGAACAAGGTTTAACGATAAGATATATTTTAATGATGACTGAAGGTTATATAAACATTACGGTGGTATAATATGGTTTCTTTTTCTTAATGTGTCAAAATCTGCAAAAAATCACGTAGTGGATTTTAAGGATGTTATAAGTACATACTAGTGGATTTACATAAATGAGTTAAAACTATGAAAAGTACTACTTACTTAAAAATATCTATAAACGGCGACAGAAATATTTTCCCGTATTGCTTCAATATGAATAAAGTAATAGGTTGTGAATTAAATGATACCGTGGCGTGGATTTGAATTTCTTAAACTTATGATGAATAAAATATTTCGAATTTTTACTTTTGGTTTGTTTGTTAACAGCTCATATTTGTCCCCACCGAGCACACACACACTTTTGGTTTATGGTATCCTCGGTCCCGAAGCATTCCCGTGCCCTACGCGGTCATGAAGTTAACTTGGTTGGGCTCGCGGCGGCTACAGGGTGCTGATCAAAGTCAACCCAATGCTCACTTTTACTCGTTTAATTTGTAAGCAGCCGCCTGCAAACTTTCATGAGCGAACTTTAACAGCCTTTTCTTTCATATGTTTCGTATCAGTGCTTGCTGTTCATTTATATTGATATTATTTCATCTGAAAGAGCAGCGGTATAACATTTGGCAGTTAGGTCGTAAATAATGCGTGTATGGTCTTTATGCGGTATGGTTTATATTGAAATGACAAAACTGCCCAATACGAAAATACTCTAAATAGTATTCTTTGTCCTAATTTCATAAAGATAACGTCCTACGCTAATTAGTCTTACTGTGTTAACACAGGCTACTTTTACCTTATTCCTACAGGGACATTATACATCAAATTATTTCGGGTACTCTGGACTCAACAGAAATAATATTGTCATCGTTACGCTATTTACAAAAAACAATTAAAAATTATCTTTTTTAAACAAATATAAGGATTTTAGCCAAAAATTGGCTGGCACTGTTGGCCAAAGGAAATTTTTGTTTCATGTTAAATAAAATAATAATGAAACAATCGTCCTGTACACATCAAAAGACGGCATACAAAAAGCGGTGCGAGGCTCGCACTGTCTTGCCTTTGCCACGCCGCTGCCATGCCACTGCCACGCCGCTGCCATGCCACCGCCGCCGCCGCCGCAACGCCGCCGCGGGCGTCATCCCGGCCGCAATTTCTTTGTCTTACAAACACCCCACATATTTAATTAACCGAGCACCCTGCACTCCGAACAGAACAGAGTTCCGGAACACGCTTCTAAATACTTAAACTCCACTCGTTTCACGTGGATTACTCCTTAGGAAATGGGTGTTTTCATATTAATTTTAAGTATTTAATTAAATGTTAGGAAACAATTATGCCGTATGGTTATAATTCTTTCTGTGAGTGTCGTTCGAGGCGGTTAAAAGGTACTTAGAAAGAAATTGGCAACAGCGCTCACATTTATAACCAGCAACACAACAACTGCGATCCTCAAACCACCTGCCAAGCGTGAAACACTTGTAGCGGTATTTATAATTGAAAAATTAAATTAATATTAAAATTACAGTAATATTTGCTAGACAGGGTGTAAGAGACAGCTTAGAAAATACTAAAAGGACGTGCTGGCTCAGCCAGTGAAGTTGTTTAAAACAACTTTTCTCGGAATCTGTCAAATTAAAATGATTATTAGAGTACCGAATGTCCTCTCAGTGTTTGCTGAGCCGTCGCTGTATGATTTCGACACTGAAAACATGATACAATTTTATTCATATTGTTGAGCAAAGTTGAAGCAAGTTCAAGTAGAGTTTTAATGGTTTTGTATTTTCTACGTACCACTTCCGTTATTTAGGCAGTGAGGAGCTCGCGAGCGCCTCATATCACGCAGCTATCCAAACATTCAACAGCCGACTTCTCCGCACAACTTTATCTCACTCCGATCTATTTTTGTATTTTTCTTTCCTGGGACGTTAAGCGTAAAATGTATTCCATAAATCACGATACACTTACTCGCGAATTTCCAACAAGAAGGCCTAACAAAAATACTTACTTAAGAATTTGTTAGGAAACTTGAGAACGATTAACAAATGTGCTCGACTCTGTTAACATTTCGGGGAGTCGTCGTCTTAAATTAATAAAGTTTCCGATATGATCTCGCTCCGTGAGTCGGTTACCGAGTTACTGTGCGGGGAATAATGTAGCGTAAGGCGAGGTAGCCATCCGCTATCCTAGTAAAATATTGACACAAATCCCTTAACTTATAAAATCGTACTTCCGTCCCCGATGTAGGCAATATGGGATTTCCGTCGTCATTTTGATGTAGGGCCCGGGGCGGCGCGGGAGTGGCTGGGCGGGCGAGCGGGGACGGAAGGGGGGTGTTTGCGCGGGGGACACCTGGCTACTTCTTGCGGGCTAAAGGACTGTTTGCTGATCGATATGTGCCTGCTTCTGTGAAGTAGCCTATGCTTATTATAGTTTTTGAGTGCCCATTGCATTAGCACCAACTACGAGACCGTTGTTGTCGTCACCCTCTTAAAGAAATAACCCAATATCTAAACTGCACGTTACGATGTTATCATTCCAAGTCAATAATACAGTAGTAGATGGAGCACAATACAGCTGCTCAATAAGCAACAAAACTGGCATCCGGTGTTCAGACACAATGCACTTAATCCCCGATTCGGGGGCCGCGTGAAATGGAAAAATATTTGTCTGGAATATTCTGGAAGTGCAGCGGCAGGGAGGGGTCTAGGGACCCTGTTTGCGGTTTATACTGCAATCGCATTGTGGTTCATATTTGAAGGCGAAACTTCCAAATTAAATATTATATGAACTATGTGGATAATTTACGTGGAAAAGTTGTATTTCCTATTATGTGGGTTGTTACGTAAAGCACGACCATTTTATATATTATCCTCTCTAATGATAAATAATTTGCGATGATTCATGGTACTCTCTTAGTGTAAATTTCTTTATGTAAAAATATTTTTTTATAATAAATAAAATAAATTAAAATGAATTGAAGATGTTAAAAATAAAACTATTTATCAAAAAAAGCTCTAGAAAGATTTTTTACATTAAAAAAGATTTCAGTGCGTTTAAAAAAGTATGGAAAGTTTAGCTCACATTAGACTGTCCGAAATGTCGATAACACGACGCCAAGTTCACCTCTGCACAAACACAGCACGTCCTCGGCTATTTCACGGCGATTTAGACAAGTGCTTGTCGCATACGTGAGCTCGCTTTCTCGTTCAAAACCTCAGCTTTATGCTTCTAGTTTTACAAGAGTAACACTGAGCTAGTGTATGGCGTTTTATACCTCACACTCACCATTTAGTATCACGGTTTATTTTTGTCGTTTCAGTTTGTTAATTTTTAATTCTAGTTCTTTTAGTGATTTTCATTCAAATAATCGTGGAAATAAAACTTAAAACGTAGGTAGGAGGTAGGTAGGACATAACGATTACATAAAATCTGTAAATCTACCTTCGTTTATTGACAGTATTCTCATAGAGAGGATGTAAATTTAATACGACGATTACATATTTTTGTACGCCGATGATGATTCACATTCTATAATAGAATACACCAAACAACGAGAAATACTTTTCATTAAATTATGGAATACTAGATAATACCTGTTCAAAATATTATAAATAACGACATATCTGTCGTCTAAATAAATTTGAAACTATTTTAAAATTCGCACATCGCAACATTCCAATCGAAGTTTAAGTTATTTACCTGCAAAACACCTGGATATCGCGACTAATATAACAACGTATAATACAAGTCGAAGCTCCATAGTCCATGCAAGCACTAGTGTAACCACACGGTCCGAAAGTTGTAAGCTCGTTAAAGCGAGGAGAGCGCCGGGCGGAGTCACTTGGCAACTTTTCAAATATCGGCAAACCCCGTGATACGGGCCGCAGCATTCGACGATCGGGATATTATTAGGGATAATCACACCTGCTTTGAATGTGGTCCAAACGATGAGACGATGTAGAATTTAATTTCGAAAACGGCCTTAAACAAATCATGCTTTGATTCTGAAATAATTTGAAAGTCATGGTTGTAAAATATTTTTTTTACTTAGATGTTAACAAGACATGTGCGGAAGGTAAAGTAAGAATAAAATAAAACAAAGAAGTATAACTAAATTGAACAATCAAAAGCAGCTTTTTTATTACGCTAAATAATTGCGCTAACACAAAATTTAATCGGAATTCATACGGCACTTTTTAGTGGTAATATATCCACTGATGGATAGATGCCTCTCCAAGGTTAGCCACAATGACCGGTCTTTACTCTTTGTAGCGTCCTACCCTAAAATCGACGTTTCTCCTCACCAGACTTGCGGGAAGCAGAAGGCTCCATGTATCGCCTTAATTATATTTATCAAAGAAGTCGAGAGTATGAATTTCTTTTTTATGGGACATCTCATACACGGCCATCTGACCCCAAACTAGACAGAGCCTGTACTATGGGTGTCAGACAGCTGATATACATACACATATAAATATACAACATCCAGTCACAAGGCAAACACAAGTGCTATCACACGAATGTTTGCCCTGGGCGGAATTCGAACCCGCGACCCTGTGCTTCGAAGGCAGGCGTACTACCAACTAGGCTACGGGGTCCCATTTTAAAAGGTAGAAAAATAATGAGCAATATAGCTGTTGGCATAGCAGTTCCTCCTGTCTTGGCCCACCGACCTCCAGACGTGCAGATGGCTGTTCGAGCTGAGTGTACACCGTTTAATGACCATTTTACGCCGCAGCCGAGATTGGCTCGAGCCCCGCCGCCCGCCGCCACCGCTTGCACTCGTCAATTCTGTTTAATAGAGCCTTTTATACTTTACATTTCTTTGGTTGTTAAGGTTGAACGCTATTTTAATGTTTATGAGCTTTTATTTGAACGATATTGTGCAGTTTCTGAAATCATTGGTACTTATGAAATCTTTATGATGAATTTTTGCAAACTAACCCATTTTTAGTCGTACAACAACATTTTCTACGAAAAATGTTCCAACTAAACTTATAAGTCAGCGGTGTGATTGTTTCCTAAGGTCAGATAAATCTTCTTACCAAAACACACTACTTGTTGCTCTCTAAAGTTGGGTATAGCACAAAGTATAATAATAAATATTTCCAGTGTCGAAAATAGTGTTGTGAAAGTTGGCAAAGTGAGCGTGGAGGATCGAGTTAGTTCTGTGGCGTCTTGGCGTGTCGTTGAGACTTGCCGAACTTGGCGTAAACTACTTAAATCTTGACGCTCGCTCGCCGCCGAGTGCAAACTTCCTCGGTTTTGACGCGGTAAAGATCAGCCAAGCCAGCACAACCAAGTAGAAAAATGCAATTCAGAAGCAAGTCTTAATATATTATCTATCGATTTCGTATTGCTATTTGAAAATAAATTTCTTTTTTCTGTACTTAATTATATACTTACTGGATATATTAGGCTGGATACAATCCAGCACTGATTCATGTGAACTTCTTTAAATAGGTTTTTGTTCAAGCATTTCAGCTACAATGTTCATATTGATGCGCATAAATTCCCAAAAAAGAAACTATAAAGTAGCTCACGTTTATATTTTTGGAAATACCATAAAATACTCGATGTGTTCCGATCTTGTACATCATTTAAATTCACCTCGTGCGGCGAGGGGATTACTGTCCGAACAGAACTGACTTCGGTCAACGTGGAGTGGCTTTTGCATCATGTCAGGTCGATCTTGATGGAAGATGGAACTGCATTACGCTGGCTTTGACTGTTACTCAGAACAAGTTATCCAGCACTTAGACTTCGCTTTTCCCAGTATTTTACTACATACAAACATTTTTATTTATATAAGATTAAGTAAGATATAAAATTCCTTTTACAGCTTACTTTGCAGACCCCCGGGTTTCTCAAAATGTTCAAAGGGCAATTACATTCAAATTGATAAAAGAAGCCACCTGTTGACTCCCGAACTCAAAGCGAATAAATGCGCTTTAAAAAGGGAATAAATGTACTCGAAAAAGATTTTATTGGTAGAAAATGTTGGGTTTCGACGACAGATGTTCTGCGGAGAGATTTGCTCTCAACTCCAGAAAGTTCTGTTTGAGAAAGCTTTTCAACTTTGAGCTGAATACAGTTTCATACGCAGTCAGTGTTTGAGCTTATTTTTTTGCGGACGTTTAACTTTTCCCTAAGCAGCTTTTGTGGGACAACACCTATTCAATGGAGTACTTAATACTTTAAAAAGTCCAATAAATGTAGAGAAAGAAATGTCTCATGTTTTTACCGCCTTTATGCTTTTAATATTCGCTTCTTATTTAAAAAAATATCAGTTGGCTGCACGCATAGAGACTTTGAACAGAGAACTTCAACAAACATTTTATAAACTTTTTTACTTATAAGACCCTACACGTGCCAAAGTACGTAGCTATTGATAAGATTCCGTGTATTCTCAAGCAATATTTTAAACTTATATGTAAATCTGTTGTAGGGTTCCGCATATCGATTGTGATTCGACATGGGCACTCGCAGAATGTGGCGGCGGGTCCCGCCATTTGCATTTCAACGGATGAGGGTGCAGGGGCGCCGTTCATAAGCCAACCTATTTGTAGCCAGTTGTTCAGCGTTTATCCATGAATTTGTAATCGTCAGGGTAAATGCGTCAACATTTTGTGGTAAGACTACGTAGCTGTGACGTAACAAACGCGTTGGGTATAAGTTACATTTGACTCTGTTTCGGCGAAGCAGGTAATTAACAGAAGTTCATTTGATTACTCATACATAATAAAGGCAACACAATTAAAAACTCGTTAAGTACGTTGACGCGCCAATTTATACAGAACACACGTAAGCCGGCCGGCAGGGCGTCCACACACGGCCCAATTACCTAAAACACACAAACAGTTAGCCTCGAATTTTACTAATGAAAATTTCCATACAACTTGCGGGGCGCGCCTTATCGCCTATCTGTGGCTCGTGCGAGTCGACGCAAGTAATTAACGCGCGCCACTTCTATGCCGAGGTCGACGAACGATTTTGCGAATTTAGATTTCAGGTCAACTTTCGTTTGTGTGATTTGAATATTTTTGAGTGTTTTATTAGCTTTTGAGGGGTTATCAAATCTTAAATTATTTTGAAGTTTTCTGTAACCGTGATTAAGCAAACAGAAGTGTGTTGAACAGTATTTGATTCAACGCATACAAAATAAGTTTTTAAAACGAATGGCGTTCAAATTTAAAAAACCGTGTAACGATTTATTGCTTCCCTTAAGAGATCGAAGAGACGTTAGTGATCAGATATTTTTATACAAAATAATAAATAGTCATATAGACTCACCCTATTTGCTAAACAAAATTTTGTTCCATTGTCCTAAATTAAACTTTCGCAAAAAGAAGACCTTCCAAATTCCTACTTGTAAACGCAATTTTGCAAAAAATACCTAGATTTCTCGTTCGAGCACGCTCAAACTTTAATAAGGATTATGATGACATAGATATATTTTACGAAAACCCTAGCTCATTTAAAAGACTGGCTTTAAAAAGTTGCTTGAAAAGAAATGATTCAAATATCTAGTAGCATCCTTTTCTTACATTTTTGATGTCTTATATATACCTATAAGTGTTTGTATTATATTACGTCTTGAGTTTTAGTTGATCGGTAGTGTACAAAAAGTGTTGAGTGATTGTTATCTTTATAATTCACTAGCGACCCGCCCCGGCTCCGCACGGGAAAATGGTTATTGTGGGTTATCCTTCAGTATATTATGCATGTATTATACATATAAACCTTCCTCTTGAATCACTCTATCTATTAAAAAAAACCGCATCAAAATCCGTTGCGTAGTTTTAAAGATTTAAGCGTACAAAGGGAGGGACATAGGGACATAGGGACAGAGAAAGCGACTTTATTTTATACTATGTAGTGATTGGTGGAAACTGTTTTGGCTTGTGAGTTTTAAAAAATGCATAATGAACCTATGTAATAGTATAAGCTGTTTGTTTCCCGAATAAATAAATAAAAATAAAAATAAATTGTTTAAAAATATTAAAAGCTGTGCGTTTAAATTAAAGTACTGTTTTAGTCATCCATCTCATCCACTAACAAAATGAAAAGAACGACGACAGTAATTTACGACATCATTTCCTATGCATAAAAGTTAATTTAACAAGCTGAACATTACATAAAATGGGTTTCATGACGTTATCGTTGAATCTTTACGAAGTAACAAAAGTGATATTAAGCCGGCACAATAAGTAAAATTAAATGAGCCCGCAAACAAATGTAGAGGGTTGGGGGCGCGCGGTGGTCGCCGAAACAAATTTATGTCGCCCGCCGCCTGTATCGATGTCGTTTGCATCTGAAATCTTGGAAACAGGACTGTATTAGAGAGGGGAATTGGCTGGGATCTTAATTTATCGAAGTTTTTATGGTTTAATTAACGGAATTCACTTAGAGTGGGGCGGAGGGAGCGCCGCGCGGCGACTCCGGTCCGCCGCGGTCGCCGCTCCACTTTATACTAATAGATATCTCCGTGCCAGCCCCGCTTGCTCCATAATTAGCGCCAGGATGCCATTGAAAGTTTTAATTGAAAAGGCTTTGTGCAGTTTTATAGTCTGTGAACAATTTTGGAGTGTATTTCATGCAGCGGGCGCCGCAGCTTCGTCGGCGGTTAATCTTGACACCTCCGCATTGTTCGCCGTCTGTTGTCGCGCTCTTTAACTATGTTTTGCAAATAGCTTTTGTTTTTTGCCTTTGCCTTTCATTTCAGCCAGTACTACTATCCATTGAAATCTGAAACATTAAAGTTTCATAGAGTAGCTGTTTGTTTGTTCGCTGAAACTTTTCGCGGTATTATTAAAGCGTTGTTCTTGAAATTTAACCGAAAATTAATTCACCCTTCCGCCAATTTGGAATTCAAAACTGTAAATTGTAGCCTCTTGGCCCAATTATTATAACATTTATTCTTTATGGGGTAAACAGATCCCTATTTAGTAGGGTTGATTATCGGAATTAATTTGTTTGTATTATGTTGCGGGCCGGCGGAGTGTTTTGATATTTAAATGAGGGTTGAGGTCTGATTGTGGCTGCCGAGGCGCCCCTTCCTTATCATCGTCGCTACTCTCAATTTGACCTTCATTCACCACCTTCCACTAGTATTTAAAAGGTGGAGGTTGCCACGTGGTTGCCACAGATATGTCTAGTAATTTGACCGCCTTCACTATATTACGTAACTGTACTGTTTTGATGGGTTTGAATTAAAAAAAATATTTTCAGTAGAATTATTTTCAGTGAAATTATTTTCAGTAGTATTTATTTTTTAAGGTTATTTTAACCTTTCCTTTGTACAATTATAGTCTTATATTATTGTTTTAAGATATTAAAATAGAACAACCAGTGTATATAATATATATTTCGAGCTATGATCTAAATTTTATACAATTACTTAGCAAAAATAAAATTATATACTGTAAAATATTTTAATTGTACAACAGTTGTGTGCATTTTGTATAAAAGATCTTTATATTATATACCCACAAATGATCTAAAAATAAACGTTATGAATAATTTTCATAAACTTCATCGAATCCTTTACAATGGGTATCGCAATGTAAAATGAACAGGTTCTTTATTAGCGCGCACAATGGAATCGGTAATTTTTAATTAGGGTTCCGCAGTCGGCTCCGGTTACAAAGCCAATTACAAGTGTCGCGGTTCTTTACAGCTCCATTCACCGTCTCCTGCTTTGCTATTGGTTTTTAAGCTCGGTAGATGATAGATATTATTTGTGACACTTTAAAGATTTTTACGGTATCATTAAGGACTAAATTTTTATTATTCGAACATTTTTTTTCTATTCTATTGCATTCTAAATAACTTTGGATGACTACTAATACTCATTGTTATAAATAAGGTGATACGTACCTAGCTGGTAATTTATTTACTGGGCTGACTGTGCTGCCGCGTAGCACGTTCTACGGCCGTAGCAAATGGCTACGAAATTTTATTTCTACCCTACGCGCGACTTTGTTTGGTTGTCGTGCGCGTAAAATTTTTTCTTCCTTCATGGTTGTCGTGTTTAAAGATTTATAAGAAGAAGAAAAGAAAATTTGAATGGAAAAAAAATGGGATTGATTGATTTGGATTGATTTTTTTTTATTTGAATTTGAATTTGATTTTTTTTTGTTTGATTTCATTTTTATTTATTTTTCTGGAGAAGATTTATAATATTATTATGAATAAAAAAACCTTAAGTTGAAATCACAGACTTAGATGTCAATATCATGTTCCTTGAAAAAATTTGTTCAGTTTCATGATTGTTTATATTCAATCAAAATTTTATGAAAGAGTTAAGTGGAGGAAGGTCTGAGAACAATGTTGTGGAATACTTCATATGACGGACCATATGTCTAACCCATCACGAGTAACATATTTAATTCATCGCGAATAAATGAACTGGATGATGCTCCAAAAATTTGAAGTGTCCTGTCTAGTCTGCAATTATAATGCTCGTGAACAGGCGATGACAATTCAGAGAGTAACCATTCATAGCTACTTACAACTCCCGACGAGTAGGTGCGATGGAATATGGTATAAGCTCTGTTTAGCATTGGAAGTGGAGTGGAGTTAGGTGTTTGCAGGAATAAAATTAATCCATAGTGACAAATAATAAAATGCAGGGATAGCCGCGAGCAGAAAGTTAACATGCACAGATGAATGCGCTTCTTTTAAAATAAAAACAGAATATACTTTCTTGCACACAAAAGTACACGTACAAACATAATTCAAGTATACAAAAGGCAGCCAAATTGCTAAGGTAGCAATTTCCACCAGGCAGGTAATCCTAAAAAATTTTAAGAAAAACAAAAATACTCCTTATTTTGGTTTTAAATCAGCTACGTTTGTTGCTTGCTGTTTAAAAATTTGGTAGCGAACAATCAAGAAAATTTAAAAAAACTTAAAGTAAAATTTTATTTGAGTTTACAGAGAAGTAAATCCAATTCAAGAGGCTGGCAGGATATTACCACTTTAAACTATTGGAAAGGCTGGCTGAATAAAAAAAAACTTTTCTCGTCGCTGGCTGCAGGCGGCTGGTCCAGGAAATCACATATTCAAACAGACGGGAGCCGTGCTGCTCGGAACCTAACAACCGATGGAAATCTTGCAGATTCTTTCGCTTGGACTCACACTCAATATTACATATATTATTTGTTTGTTTTTAGTCATAGTCAATTTATTTACAGACATATAATCAAAAATACACATTTTTATAAATTTTATCATCATCATCATCATCATCTCAGCCGAAAGACGTCCACTGCTGGACAAAGGCCTCCCCCAAGGATCTCCACAACGATCGGTCCTGCGCTGATCGTCCTCTCTCGTTCTTCCTATAAATTTTATAGGAAGCAGAAATTCGTTTAAAGAGGAAAATTGTTACTCAATGCCCCAAGTACATATATTATATGAAATATTCCGGTAGGATCTATATTCGTAGTTACTTAAATTATTTGGTCAATTTCTTTTCAATTTGTCGCGTAAATATCTTACAGTCGATCGAGAAACCTTCCCCGAAAATGGTTAGTGAAACGAGCTGTTATATTCAGGATCCGTCGTCACACAAAAGCGCCGTTCGAAGCGAAAATAAGTGTCTCCGCTGAGTGGCTCATATACATAAGGAGACGTCCCAAAAGCGCGCTCAACTCTACAACTTTTTAATAAAAGAAGATTACGGAATCGGCTCCTCGCTTACATTTTATAGTACGAGTAGGTGCGAAGAATGTCATATAGGAGCGAGGCGTAACGCGCTTGGATACATTTCACACCTCGCTTCACGCTTTCCCTAAATCTGTTGTCATTTGGACGCGATCCCGTGGAAATAGGGGCAAGAATCCCTCGGATAGTCGCGAGATATTTGGAGCTATTTCTCACACGACTGCCCCCCGCGCCCCGCAGCACAATGCCAACTTCACCGTTTAAATATTTCAGCATGTAAAAAGTGAAGTCGTGTTACCTTGTTACTCGACTCCGGACTCACTGTAGAGTGTTGTAATTTGTTCCACTCGTCCCGTTCCTATTTTTATGTAAGGTGAAAAAATAAAAATCTTCGCGTTCGTGTTTCTCTGAATTCCACGTCAGTTTTCTTTACGTTAAGGATACAAGATCTCGTGAGAGGAAATGTTTGGTGTACTCGAAATAACAATAAGAGAGGTTTTGATGTATTCGGGGATCTTTTAAAAACACTTGAAACGTTTAGCTGAATGGTGTTTGGCCGCTATCGTTTACATCTCCGTTCGATTAACAAAGGGCCTGCCATTGGAGTGCCCCGGCGCAGACAAATCGCAACAATGAGGGCCCGGGGCCTCTGGGCCCACAATGCCGGTCCGCATGGCCTGCTTTTAATTTGCCGACGTATATCCGATCGCGCGCTCCAATGGGATCGCTTAAAAACACTCTCCGGGAAATCCCCGTCTGTTTTTAATACTCGCACCCGTTCCGGGGCGTGCGTGCGGCGAGAGGAATTCCTGTTTCATTTTATTATCCTTCACTTAATGGTTGTTAATTAGGGTGGAATATTCTGAGTATGTTTGTTTTATTTTATATTTACCTGAGTCATCTATATTATACACGTGTTTATTATCTATCTAATAAACAAGAGATGCTTTTCTGTTTAGTTGTGTCACGCCCGCGGCTCGCCAAAGGTCCTGGGCGAGCCAGCGAGGGCGTGAACGCAGGGATTGATGATGAGGTAAGCTCGACGGGGTAAGGGTTGAGGAGCTAGGAGCTCCTGCCTGAGTGAAACTGCACCGAATTCACTGGCACCGAGTACATTGGTTTATTCACAAATTACAGAGTTTATTGAATTAATGGATAAAACTTGGAAAATGGCCTAGAGGTAGAGGTCTGATGGTAAAGTTAGTGAAAAATTAATGAAAATGACATGAATGAAGAATGAATTCCAAAATTAAATATTCAAATTTAGAGGAAGAAGAAATGGTAAATGCGATGACAAATGAGGTAGGAACGAGGTGGCATGCAAGGCACGTTACAGTTGTGTCTACGAATTCGTAGCACTGTAGCTACGCGTACTACGCCGTAGCAAACTTCAAAGAGCATCAAAGACTACTCAAAAGCTCATATTTTGATTAGTAGATCTAGTTATTTTTGATCAGAATCTAAACAGTAAAGTTTTTATGAAGGTAATTGGTGGTACAGTCCACAATCGGCGCGCGATCGATTACTCATCAAATCTCATCAGATCCGCGACGATACGGGGAGAAGTAATTAAGGCGCGCGCGCTCTCGGGCGTGCAATGTTTTGTTGATAATTCAATAATCCGGCTCGAGGCGGATCTCTTTTCACGACGCCTCTTGTCGACTACCCTCCTTGGCCCGATACACCTCCCGAGAAGAGTTGCCAGATCTTATGAACTTGGCTAATTGTGCTGGATTTTGAACATGGTTGATCTAGAAACAGAAAAACTGAGAAATATGAATTATTTGCTCTTAACTTACATGTTTACAGAAAGGCACTCTCCAACCATATGAGATTATTATAATACCTATTGTATTTGACCCGATCAAAATAGTAATTAAAGTTCGTAATTTTTACATAAAATTCAGTCTCACAACAAAATTACTTTAATCGTTCAAAGTAATTTTCATGTTTTATTACTGTTTCAACAGATGCCGTCAAAATAGTAAAAAAAAATCTCTTATATTTTATTTAATCACATAGCCAATTAAATGACAACGTTTACATACAATATGAATTAAGGGGAAAGAAATCATGTAAAAGTGATTGTTTAAAATTTCATTTCCTTTTGAAGAATTTATTCGACACCCGCTACTTTTATAATAAAAAGGATATATCTATCTTTTTCTTTAAAATGTGTACGTTTTTTATTAATTGCCACCAGGTTCAAAAGAAATATCACAAACGAAGTTTTAACAGGTTCTTTATTCTATTAATGACTCATAAAAAATCCAAATATAGTTTTAGCGGATGGTAACACTGTGTTCGACCCCTCGTTCCCCTCCGATTCTGATACCATTCTTACGTAATCAGTTATCTTGTTTTTTCATTTCCTACACAATATTTAACGATAAAGTCGGCAAGAACTTACTCTAGCAGTGAATACCTCCCCGATACAAATAAAGTTAAATTGGCAAAGTTGGCGCCGGTAGGTACAGGTGACATCCATTACAAACAGGCAGATGTTCTCTCAAATATGTTTTATATATTTTTGGCATGAGTGCCTTGGATTTATGTTTTTATCTACGAATATTAAAAAAGTATACAGGACTGTATTTAAATTGACGAACACTTGTGTCTCAAAATAAAATATTCGATAGCTTAATATTATAACCGGTGAAGCTTGATAGCTTCACTGGTTATAATATCAAGCTGTTATCTCTGAAAGAGTGGGCAGAATTTTGTTAGCTCACAGAGAATAGTACACAAAACCACTCTGTGTTAAAAGTGAACTCGTGTTTTCGAATCACATGGTACGAAACTCAAGTCGTTTTCTATTTTTTGTAGGGGATTTTAATAGACCATCAACAATATGTTTAGCTCAGTGCGTTGTTGATCGTATGTGTAATTACTTTACAAGGAATCCTGAAAGTCAGTGATAATGAGCCGATTTGTTGGAAGTGAAAAATATGGTTGTTATAGTGGAGGCATGTGGGGAAATGGGACAATTAATAAAATTAGCACTTAAGCTCGGGCGCGGCCGGCGCACGCAAGCGCTGTTATTAAAACTATCTGTCTTTTAAAACACTCTTTTGCAGCCCTCATAGCTTTTTGTTATAATTTTTTATCGCGTTATTATTACTTTAGTATTTTCATTTCATTTTGTATTGTAAATGGGGAGATATAGCGTTCAGAATGCCACCAAATAAGTCACTTGCCCAAATGTGGTTTACATATTACATTACATGTTCGTTATAATATAAAAGATTAAGAGCATACGAAAGCAAAAATTGGCCCAAAAGTAGTTGCTTCTTCTTCTGGTCCATGAACCTAATTAAAAGCTTTCAGCCTCAGTTTGTACATTCGTATTTTTCTTTTCTCATACTGGGCTCAGCATTCGTCACAAATAGTCGAACTCAATATCTTCTGATAGCTTATTATAAAAAAAGTAGAATTAGATAAGTTACAAAAACCAAACAATACTTTAAAATGAAAAGTAAATAAAAAAAACGTTTCGGTGCCAGTAAAATTAGTAAACATTTCCGTAGATTCAAGATGTGGTAGTGTACAATCAGGCTAGTGCAATAATGGCGTAAAATGACCGCCTAATCCATTTGGGTTAGCCCGTAGTCGGTAGTTGGTAGTTGGCAGTCGGGCCGCGCCGCCCGTCATTTGTCATCCCCCGCCATTCATTAAGCCGCTCTTCGCACTGTAATTTGCACCTTATGTTCATCACAGGGAGTGCTTATTGCCTTATTTGTATAAGTAGATGAATTAGTCCTCTCCTCTGTAGGGCACTGTGAAACGGGAATCATGTCATGATCACTCAGTCGTGAAAATCGATGAGCTCTAAAAAGCAGTTTAAAGTTTGTAATATAAAGATGACCTCTCATAAGTTTTTTAAGATGCTTCGATCAAACCAAGGCCGCTTTCGTCTCAAACTAATCAAGAAGTCTATAAAAAGGCAATAAGTAATTAAAATAGAATATACTTAAAAAAAAGATATATAAATTAGTATGTATACACAGAAATAGTGAAAAAAAGAAATATCCTATAAATAGCCTATCTTTATAAAAATATTTTTACTAGTTGTATTGTTTTTCAATTTTTATCATGATTTCAAATAATTTAATACCACACAAAATGTATCAATCTTGAATACGATTTGGACTTGTGGCTTTTGAATAGACTGGGACTCGATGACTGGGACCAAAGTCAGAATCTCTTCATACGAAATAACTGTATTGGCTTGCTCACTCTACACTATCGGATTAGTCGCGGTGAGCAGCGAATGGCCTCGCTAATGTGTTAATGGAAGGTGTCCGGATGGCTGTATGGCGTCAGCACCTCAGCCAGCCTCATTAGGCGATTGCCTGTTGAATTCATTAGCTTGTACCTCGTACTGTAGTCTACGCCCTCCTGAATAATCGTTGCATAGATAAGTTCGGTCGAAAAGCCGCGACTTTAAGTTGTTAGGTAGAATATATGATCTATATGTACGTCGCCTCGTAGGGGCTCGAATCGAACCTATTCTAATTCAGATCCAATGAAACTGCACAGATTTTGTCTAACCATGATGGCTCGTTGTGTGAGTTGGTCGTCAAAGAAAGCACTGCTGCACTGTTTTAGAATAAACGAATGAAAAAAAAAACCACGTCATGCTTTCATTTTGTTATCAATTTATATAAAAGTTTATCTAATTTATTTCTTTCTTTCTGTTATTTCTGTGTGCAACAAAGTGTTTTTGCTTTACATACTCGTACTTACTTACTACTTTCAATTGTTAATAGCTCACATAATATGTCACCACGGATTTTTTTTAATTCGTAATTAGACAACCATATTTATATTTAAAACATTCAGAAAACTCTTATTCAAACGTTTATTTTGCTTATTTGTTACAATGAATTGTAAAACCTTAAACCATGGTTTACTTGTGTTTTAAAATAAGTCTACTAAAAGTTTCCTAGGCTCTATACTGGAAGCAAACAGCGGGTGCGTCCGGGCCCTTGCGCAATCATCCTCTCGAGACGACCGCGGCCTGGAAGCCTCTTACTGTACACTGCAGTTGGCTAAACTGTCCGCCGTTTTGGGACTTGCAGACTTATTGATATTGTTTGCTACGTAATGAGTATTGTTTGAAAGTGAATTATTTTTTAGTTGTGATATTGGGCTCAATTCTGCGTGGCCGCTAAATTATCTAAATTTAAGTTCTTAAGAACGAAAAGGGACAGGTGATTGCCAACATACATTTAGACACGTCAAACATCGATTTTACGCGTAATTTAGCAGGAATTTAAAAACATCCCGACTAAATTAAGCTGAATTTGACAGCTGCGCTGCTTATTTTAAATATCATTCATTTAAAATTAAATTCATTCATCTCCCCATCCTTTTTGATTTTCATATGAATGAAAGAGACCAACAACTTAAATTTAGATATTTTAGCGGCCACGGCAGAATTGAGCCCATTTTGTGTTATTGTAATAAATTGAATTTAAATTATGATAAATAATGACTAGGTTTTCCCCACCGAGGGGCTCGAGCCTCCCTGAATCAGGGTGAATAGCATAGTTGATCACGCTGGCCTAGTGCGGTTGGTATACACATTTTTCTACATAAGCCGCGCCGTTCTGCTACGAATATGCTACGCCGTAGCAGTTCGTAGCCAGAACGACTATGTTTTGCTACGAACAGAATGACTGTATAAAAATATGCAAAGATATGAAAGAAATTATATACCTAGATGTCTTTTGGTTGCTTTCTTGTCCTATCAGATACAAAGAACATTGCTAAACAAAAAGACATAAGAAATGTTAAATTAACACGATTGGTTAAACAAATAAAGCGGAAATATTGCCGAGATTTTGTATAAGTTTACCTTCTTGCCCGTGAGTTACTCAATATCTGCTTATCATGGGAATGAATATTAGATTTTGCCTAAAACAAAGAAATGCATGGAGACACTCAAAAGTCTACATTTTTCATCTATTACGACAAAAAATTGTAGCACGAGTCCGTAAAAATCGTTACGAATCGTAACATAGGTGGGTAGTGGATTTACAGGAGAGGAAAAATGATTTCGTAAAAAAAACAATGTATCTGCTATCGCTGCCGTCCCAATCTACGCAGGGAGACTAATAGGATGCAAATTACTGAATAGGAATTGATTGTTGGAACAATAAAGTTTGTCCGATTTTTAGCGAACAATGTCATCTCTACGGCGTCAATGTTCAGTTGTTTCGGGGCGTCGAGCCTCCCCTATTGATTACCCAAAAAGCGGAAAATAAAATCGTCTGCCTCCTAGAATTGGACTCTCGTAGGCACGATGGAATATAATACTGCGGTCCGCAAATACTCGTTTATCACAAAAATGGCCGCCTATCCCTGTAAACAGCTCTTTTGGGGATGCACTCTGGTTAATTAAATATTTGGAAAATACATACCGAATTTCAGAATTCAGGTTTCATTCTGACTTCGACAGATTTTGTTCATTACAAAGTATACAGTTTTATCGAAATTGCATGTCTACGATCAATCATAAAGTGCACGGGTTTAAATGTCCAATGCCAATGTGAAATTCAATTAATACAGCACAATGTTCCTCGCATATTTACAACGATTACTGTAGAATTTTAATGCAGTACATTCTTATCCTTTCATAGCCTTTACATATTCATAGTACTCATAGCCTTTAAATATTCTTTAACTGGATAGTGGAATCAGGAGTTTATATAGAACCTCTTGACAAAACCGTCGCCTACGTCGCCACAACCTTGATTCAATAAAGCAGTTGCTAGTTCACCTCACCTGCCTCAGTTTAGAGAACCGCTTTCCGCAGTCTCACCACGCGCCACCATTTATTATCTATTTATGAAATTTAAGGTAAATTTAAACTCAACTCGATTGCCCCCTAGACGGCGTAAAGAGATTCGCTTGCTGGTTTCGCATTCTGGCAGATGGATCTGTTTAGTTAGTGTTATGCGGCGTTGAGATTATTTTTGATAAATAAATATGTGGTACATCTCACACACGGCCATCTGACCCCAAACTAGGCAGATTATTATGGGTGTCAGATAGCTGATATACATACAAATATAAATATACAACATCCAGACACAAAGGCAAACACAAGTGCTCATCACACGAATGTTTGGCCTGGACGGGATTCGAACCCGCGACCTTGTGCTTCGTAGGCAGACGTACTACCAACTAGGCTACGGGGCCGTCAAGATTCTAGTGTATCGCATGTAACTTATTGTTTGTGTTTTATGTGGCATTGAGTTTATTTGAGATTTTTAGTGAATGTTGGTTTTTATTTAGAATCCTATTTATTGAAAATTACACTAGTAACGTTTTCTTTAAACTATTTGACAAATAAGATTAACTAAACTCATCTTAAACATATGAACATTTATGTATATTTAAATCTCATGTACTTTATGAAAAAAAAGAGAGTTTAATTCACCACGATCACGCCTATGATTATTTATTCTAAAATGAATATGAATCCGTCACACCCGCGCCTGTGCCCCTACACAAATCCGGCGAGTATCAATCTTGCTCGACTCACTATTCCGGGTAAAGTTTCCAACATTTTACGGTAATACATCTTGCGGGATGATCACGAAAGAATACTTCAAATTAGTTTCCCAACACGGGGGCTGAGCGAGGAGTAATATTTCGGTGTTCATAATAATAATAGGAGAGAAGCGACACGGGAGACGGAGCCGAGGGTTCCGGATTTATTCCGTTTTTATTACTTTTTTACGGGCCCCTAGGAGGAGCCCCCGTATGCCGCTAACAGCGTGTTATGTTACGACCCACATTATATCTCGCCTATAAATATATCTTTATAGTATTTATAAGTGCTATCATATAGCTGAAGATAGTTTGCCACGTGTGTGAAACTTCACTGTGTTGATACTGTGTTGATACATCAAAATTAAAAGGTTTTTATTCGAAATAAGATTAACAAAATATTTTTTTGACGTCAAAATACCAAGGACCAGAGTCCAGAGCCTATTCCAGGTCCGTGATTGGATGTTTCACATTTAAATGACTTGCATAAAATAATTTACAAACCTAGAAAGCTTTCAAAAAGAATACTGCTCCAGAAAGCACATGATAAATATAGTAAAATATACAAAACTGCATTTTCTACTAAATATAACAAAACATTATCGCAACCCTTCGAGTTCAACATTCAGTGGGGGTCGATCATCAAACCCGTGCAACTGTGAGAAACTCTTCAGTCTCTACTAATGTGGAAATGCGAGAGAAAATAATAAAATGAAAATAATAGCGCAGTGTTAGTCAGCCCAATGGCCGTAACAGCGAGTGTTGCCTCTTGATAAGCGGCCCGGCACGCGAAGGGTTGACGAGGCGCCCTTGTTTATATCACTCACATTTACCACTAACATTTCAAAACTTTTCACATTTTAATATGGTTTCAAATGCGTTTTAAAAAAAAAAACGTGATCTTAAACAAGTGAAGTGGAGTATGTGTGTTTTTAATGTGTTAGTGATAATAGGTAAGGTCGATCGATACCTTCATGAGCAAAAAAATTACCGTTAACAAAAGGCACTTTTTATTTTGACGAGGTCCAATATTATAAAATCATAGAACCCACCCTTTTTTTTTACTTCACGCATACAACCTAAGTTGTAATTATTGTAAGTAAGTGTAATTATTTTAAATGATATTTTGACATTTCCACTGTCCGATGTGGTTTTTCCCGTGGAACTGTAACTGTAACTATGGTAATTCGGTTTTTTCAAATAAGAATAACAGCTGTATAGTGTTATTTTCCGTGTTAAAAAAACACTTTCTCATAGGAAGATTAGAACGACACAAATTTGCGTATTTATTTTTGTACGTACATGAACGAAGAATATAAAGATATCCTTAATATTGTTTTACGGGAAAGAAGCTCACAAATACACAAACGAGATTGGCTGCGTTATTAATGCAGAGAAGCGCGACCGGCCAAAGGACAGCGCCGCAAAAAGACCAAAACCGAAACACAATTTAAAGAGAATTCTTAAAGAGCGAAGACGGGCAAAAAGATAATTTGGTCCGTCTGCCCCGGGCCTGCGTTTGTCTTTGCTATTGTGAACTTTTATTTCGCTCACTTTTATGAATTATTTTCAGTTGTTTTTATCACCGGTGAATTCAAATGGAAGCTTGAGGCAAGTTCTTTACAACCGTAGTGTTTGAGTTTTAAAGTTTTAATCTTTTGGCGTAAGAATATTTCACGTCTACGAAGACGATAAGTACTAGCAATTTATGTGACTATAGAAATTTAATTAGAGCCTATTTAAATCAATGCTAGACTACATGCTACTAGCAGCATTCATACATTTAAAGACGTGTATTTGACAACGAGACGAAGTTCACGAATCCGAATTGAGGTTTATCGAAATTCTGAGTAAGTCTGGGGCGTGTGTATCGGATACACTAGAAGCGGCATCGCGCGACAGTACAAATTGGATATTTGTTTGCGGCTCCGCGGCTTGTTAAGACTTCTGTCATGTTAATTCGCAGTCTCAAATAACAGCCACTCGAGTATTATTAGTATCTCCACCATTCACACGGGTAATTGACAAACCGAGGCAGTAATAGGCACTGTTTGCTTTACAAGTGTTTGATACTGGTTTGAATGCGGAATGTAATTCAACTAATTTGTATTTGAAAACACAAAGGACAACTCCTTTTCTAAGAATATTTGTGAGGGCGGTCGTCAACCTTACAAATCACACAGCAAGATGAAGTATAAGTAAAAACAGTGTATAGTAAAGACGATGACAACTGAAAACATTCTGCTATATTTTATATGCGAAGTATGACTGCACTGAAACGTTGAAAGGGAACACGGTACTAAGGATTTGCTCCAGCCGCACTTTTGTCTGCAGGAACGCGGCAAATAACGTCGCGCTGACAACTGCAAACAATTATTTGAATAGAATGGGCAAGAGAGGGCGCAGACTTGATAAAAATGCAAGAAACATTGCCGAGCTTAAAAATTTACACGCATAGTGAGCAAGCGGCCGCCCGAAAGGAATGCTCCGCTCTCCAAACAGCGAATAACGTGGACAAACAGCCGTTGACGAAACGAATGAAAAAGAATACTCTCTGAGCAGTCTCAAATCCAACAAACGTAAAAGAGATTACCCACGCTCCAACTGCTCTCAACTTGTATAAACAAAAAAACTCAATTTGTCTGCTTTAAAACAAGGCGGAATTGCTATAGAGCACAAAGACGGCTGAGGAATATTAAAAACGTTTTAAAAAGACAATGGGGAGCAAGTAAGTGCGAGATATTTGAATTTTTATTGTGACAAGTGATTTGTTCGTGCGCCGCGAGGATTTGGGTGCGCGGGTTTATCTCAACCACGCTCAAGGCCCGCGCACAAATATACATTGTCTATAATAATAGCAACATCTCCTTATTGCTATGATCAATCATTCAATTTGAAGTTGCTAGTATGCATCTGATGCTAATAATAACCTTCAGAAAACTAGGTGTTAATTTCGACGTTAAATGACGTTACATGTTATCTATCGACTGAATAACTAACTTGTTCTAATAGTTATTCAGTCGATAGATAACATGTAACGTCAAGTAAAGCCTTCTAACATGGCTCCATTTTTTTAGATAACTGTAAAAACTAGTGAAATCACATACTAAATAGAATTAGGTGATATTCTAGGTAATGTTAACCTAACCTAAGCTAACCAAATTTTTACCAGTAAATAGTGCAGTTTGGCTGTATCTCATCAAGTTCCAAATTCAAAACTTACGGATTGAAACCTGGATATTATAACTATAGACCGAGACGCTTTAAGTATTGAAAGTTAAGTCCGGGATAGTAGATCTATCGTAACATAATATTGTATTCTTACTATCTACAGATAAAATGGCGTCATCATATGTAGAGTTGTTGTTTAATTTCGTAGATTGAATGAATATAGAAGTCAAGGTCCAAATTAGTCGTAGTTTTGTCCGTAAACCTAAAACTTATTGTAAACTTCAATTTGACTTGCTGAAACTTACTGAAGTCAATTTGTTTCGTACGCAAACCGCTATAACCGTTCTCATCCATTCTCATATAAAAATCACAACACGGTATAAAACGGCCCATCTAATAAAGGCTAATAGAATCAGGGAGTGCATTTACACCACAAAACGTAACGCGCTCATTTCCCTAACATCGTAACGGCTGTGCGCGGAAACATCCGAGCCGCGTATTTTTGCGCTCACCCCCAAACTGATTACACCCAAATTGATATAAATTGAATTTTAAACCTAGAGGCCGATTCAGCGAGCTCAAGATGTTCTCGGCGGTGGTGGCCTACCGCGGCGGTGAAAGGGTTATTTGTTTACAATAGGGCTATCACTATACAACTTTAAAATTTAAGTAATACCATGAATAATAAATAATACAACAATGCATTTACTGTCAACACAAAAGTTATAATTTAACCTGAATATTTCCTGTATGCCTATTAAACCCTTGTACGCCTGAGGATTGCATCATACCGTAAAATATGTTTATGTTTAGATTTAAGTATGCATAAAAAACGTTAGCATAGCAAGAAGAGTAATTTGTTTAATTGTGCTCAACGTAATTGTATAGAAATCTTCAGAACAACTTACCTTTACCTTTACTTACCCTTACCTTTACCAACCAGTTAAAAAAATCGTCCTTAATAGGTACCGTCAAAGGACTGTGCTTCTTGAATTTTACAAAAAGAAAATATCAGGTAGTGCCAGCCCTGGTTCAACCCGCGCAGTGTAATGAGAGCGATGATTTCTTGGCTTAGAGCACCGTTTCATAACACAAACTTCACCCTCGTCATCTACCCGCTAGCTCGCCCAGCGGCAGCGAAACTGTTAACTTCCGCAGCATTATTAAATGTACAATGTTTTTGCAGATATTTAATATTTCTGACTTCATCTGATTCGACAAGAATTTAACGTTGTAAAAAAATAAGTAGGACATCTGTCCAGGTACTATGTGCATTATTGTGCATTTAATAAACTTTGTTTACAATCGAGATATGCGTGCATAAATCTAGCGTAAAGAGGGATCATGGTGGAGTGGGCACATTTAATTTCTAAATTCGAAATTTATATTCGTAAGAGTAAATAAAATAAAATAAAATAAAAATTTCACAAATCAAAACAAGTTATTGTTTCTGAGAAATATTTTTTATTTTATGCGAAATGTTCTGTCCAAAGCAATAAAATTCCGTGAAACAACTGTAAGTTCGTTCAGGGATATTGAAGTTACACGTGTCCAGCTGGCAGCGCGGTGGAAGGACCACGTGTTGGACTAATCTAATGAAGTCCTGGACGAAACTAAGGTGCATCTACACGGGTGTAAATTAGTGGGCATAGTGGAGCCGCGGCGACCGCGATTCTATTGCATTATGGCGGGGAGCCAGCCTTTATTGCTCAATTTGACTTTATTTAACGCAATTCAGGGGAAGTTGGGGAGGGGGGTGTCGCCAATCCCCCTCGGCCACCCCCTTCTGACGGCGAACAGATGAGGTCCCACTCCAATCCACTTAGCAAGCCGCGGCCACGATACCAATCCGACTAAGACACTGGTTTCGAAACATCCCCGAGCGGACCTACCCACACCTACCACAATTAAATAGCTGCAGCGTTTCGCAACACATGAGCTAAAGCAATCTGTGGCTAGTTCTAACTCCACAACAAACGAATGTTTCCGACAGAGATCACTGTAGTGTGCTCACGCGAGCGAGATTACGCGCACCTGCATACTAACTCCGCTGCTCAACTTCGCGGACTATCCAAATTTAATTAGGCGCGTCGCTGCGGCTTGCCGACGTTTATTTTGGTTAATTTATGAACAAGTTTGCACTATAAAGTAATCTTCTTAACCATCATGTTTATTATCCGGCTGAGATACGGCACCAAAGCTCAAGTTGCGGATTAGAGGGGGCCCGGGCGGTGTCATTTTCACGCTGCCGTATTGCCCGCCGCGTCGTAATTGAATAATAAAATGTACCAAATTTCAGAGCACTTTGATTCGCTGCGTTTGACGAGCGACTGCTAACAGACAGGTTTTGCTGCAGCTTCGGGAAATATCCCGCGCATTGTAAGGCATCGGGTTTCACAGTGGACGGATTGAACGTACATTTGCATTGAGGAATACTGACACAGAGCTGAGCTGAGCTGAGTTATGTTATACAGAGCATCGTGTTAGGGAGCAACAAAATTGCCATTCACTACGTGTATTGAGCTATTGTTCATTTGAAATTCCAGTTTATATAACATTTTGGAAATTTCAAAATGTTATTTACAAAATCACTTCGACTTCATCTTATTAAAATAGACTTAAATATTCTTCAAAATATGTAAAGTTGAGTGTGCAGGCGCCGAAGCCATGTCACCTCACGGAAGGGGATAAAATTAAAATTATATTTTTGTATTCGAGTCACGCGAAACATTAAGTTCGAGTCGCAGTAGACCCGCCCTACAACATCGTACAGACAAAACGAGCTCTGACGAAATCGTACAGAATATAATAACATTGAGAAATAAAGTTCCATAAAACATACTTATTGATATAACAACCAAATAAATCACAAAATCTACGAGTAGCAAAAACACGCAAAATTTATATTTGCGTTTAATAGCTAATTTGAGCAAACTAAAAGACTGTTATACGGTGATAACAATATATTTTCTCAAAGCAATTCAAAGCATTTCCTAATTTAAAAACAAAGATTCATTCACTGAACACACGTTTTATTTAATTCAAAGATCTGACCACTATGAATGTTTTCGTAGGTTTATGCAGTTTTCCTCATAAAGATAATAAGAGTTTTAAAAATTATTTAAAATTAAATAACAAGTTTCCAGCAGTGATGATAGATCACGCACCAAAACATTTTGTTCTTTAATATTAAATGACGTGACAGGTCTTTTGAAATTGCTTGTTTCTGTCATTGTTCTCTTAAACTTGCAGGCATCATGATACTTTCACCGAATTTAATCATGTTCGGATATTCCTGGATTAGGAAACGAATTAATTATCCAAATATTCGTTGTTTACTCATGAAAATAAATTAATTTTGAAATGTTCTTGTCTACTTGGTAGGATATGATATACATGTCTATTCTAAGTTAAGAATTTCAATAAGAAAATTATTCAAATTGTAAACTAACTCCATTGTTAAAACAGTACGTAGCTTATGTCTACGAAAAGCGTAGCTCGTGGCTACGTAATCCGTAGCACACCGCTACGACACACGAAAAGGCTCTCATAAAGTAATTTACTTATATTGGAGCAACGACGACGGTTATCTTCATCTGCGGAATTCAAAGAAGGTCGGAGTTAAAAAGGGGGAAGTTTTAAAATAATTTGTAGTTGGGCACTTGGTATTCAGTCGGCGGAAGCGCGGGGACATATTTCTCGTTTATCGCCACTAAGAGGACGGCGGCGTGAAATTGCATAGTGCCTCATAGTGCTCAATATGCACGCACGCAGACGTTTTACTTAATGTAAGCAGATAGATAACAAGATAATGATATTGGAAGTACGCGCGTGGTGCAAGAAGAGGTAATCTTGTTGTGAATGAAATAAGGAATAGAATGGAACATTACCGTATACTTTACAAGGATGGCTTTTCTAACTTGAAGTAAATTTCAGTTCAACCAGTAAATAAATAGAAAATAATAAATAGAAATCAGAGGTATTAAAACAGTTCCCGTTGCCTTATTACACCCGTGACAGGAGGCATCGCTCTTTCTAGATATTACCAATCTACTCAAATATGAAATATTACAGCAGTCGTGATAAAGACCTCTAACGCAAAGCAAAAATTCCCTCTGAATTATTACAATCTAGCACGAAACACAAGTCATACTTCCTTGGCGTATTGATGGCAAAAACCCGCCCAGGGCAAGACAAACACGATATCTTCGAAAAAGCGTATTAATGAAGCAATAAGCCGATAATAAGATAACCAAACAATGACCCGATATCGTGTTGGCTCAAGATATTCGTCTTGGTCCCTCTGCGATCGCCAATTTGGCCGCAAATCGAGGGGTGTAATTATGTTTGAAGTCGGTTATGGAGAGTCAACAGCGCTGATTATACGCGGCTGTGGAAGGGTATCGCCCGCTGTGATGTCCTTATTATGGCGGGATTAGGGTATTATCGAAGTTCTGTGCTAACCACCCATATCATTCTTGCTTTCGGCAAGTCACTGACCGACACAATTTTTGTTTTCATTAATAGGTTAATATGGATAAGAGCGTCAAAGACACAATGGTTTTAGCAGTCTCGGAGGCTCCGCAGCTTAAAACTGTGTTTGTAGTTTTTGGGGACAGACGTAAGTACTTACTTTTGTTGTGTAAGACGTTTTAAAACATTATGGCAGTAACTGCACACACGGGGGAATTCAAAGCACTGCTGAGTGAAGTCCTTCACGTCCTAATCAAGATAGGTTCGAGACCTTAAATGAACTAAAAATGTAATCAGCACGGGTTTCGTAAGGTAGCTTATTATTATTACCTTACTTATACGAGTAGTTGGTACTGTCAGTCTTTAACGTTTACTAAATTCTCGCTTTAGATTTAAACTTATGACGTAATCCGCTGAACTCTGCACTGAATTTACTCTAGCGTTTACACAAATAATTTCCGGTTATTATCAAAATTCTAGTAAGCCGATGTGGAGCGAAGCCGTATGCCGGGTTAATTTGTTGATAGGTAATTGCTACCGCTCCCCATGGCGTGTTTCTTACCGAATCAACACTAGTGTAATTAACGAATTCATTTAAAGTTACGGATTATTTCGGCTGCGCTCTAGCGAGTGTCTTGTAGCTTACTCGGTTACACAAGTGTGTGCCTTAAGCGGTTGTGATAGTGTGGGGTTAGAGGAAGTATTCTGTGGCGTGTTTGAGGTATTTGTGTGGGGGACTGTACGACCCCTTTTGCGCTTTGAAGTCTCTTCTCGCCGCCGCCGCCGCCGCCGCCGCCCCGCCCCCGTCTCCTGTTTTCAGGTTCAAGTCACATGTTACCAGCTAATTTAAATCAAGTTTGATTAATGATCCGTGCAAACTCTCTTTAATGTTCAACACTTGTATCTTAATCTTATATTTATCTGCTTCAATTCTTTCTATCTCTGAAGTAGTTTTTTCGTTCAGTTCACAAATATGATAATAAATATTATTTAGATAGCATCTTTCAGGGCGCGTTTTATTTTAACGTAATATTTAACAACATAAAATTATTTATCAACGATATTTTTAATCAGTATCTCATAATATTATTTATAGAATTTATAGAATTTTATCTTTATAACCTTCTTTAGGCGTACTTCTTGTCTATCTCTCAAAATTATTCTTCTTTTCTCTCGCGAGCGGCGTATAGGTTAGCTCTTTGTAGAGATGCCTTTGCAATCAACTCAATTCAATTTCTTATTAAATTTGTATTTTTTTTTGTCTTGTTTATGTGCAATAAAGTATATTATAGATATTACAAAACAATCTCATCACCATAAAATTCATTGTCAAAAGGAATAAAATAAAGCAATACAAGAAAAGGCAATCTTGTTTAGCAACGTTTTGTCGGGGATCCCTTCAGCGGGTGCGCTGCAGTCTCGCGGCTCATTACCATTTTAATTACCTGTCTCGCGCCAGACGACCGGCCACCTGCGCCCGCGACTGTACGTGAACCTACACAATTATGCATAATTTTGTATAAACTCATCGCGGGGTCGAGTTGAGGTTGCTTCTAAGCCTTCTAAGACGTAGAAGGACTAAGCAGCGGACATGTAAATTCATCAACCAACTAAAAACCGCCCGACATGTAGAACAGACGACGCCTGTTAGGACAAAAAGGTTCTTGAATGGTGGCCGCGTGCCGGAAGACGTAGCATGGGCAGGCTTCCCACAAGGACGATCGACGGGCCTGGTAAGGGTCGCGGGAACGATCATTGTGGATCTTTGGGGAGGCCTTTGTCCACCACTGGACGTCTTCCCATTGAAATTATGACGATGATAACAAAAATCCGCAAAACAGTAGGGCGTATTTTGAACGAAAAGTTCAAACTTTCAAAAAGCTAACGGTAATAAATATACTTGACCGGAAATTCAACAAGTCTGCAACAGAGATTTTATTCCCGTCTCCATCCGCTATTCCAAAAGAGCAGTTTAAAACAATATCCGCCGACATAATTAGACATCCCTCGATAGAGATTTATTAAAGTTCCTATTAGTTTCAATGTTCGAAAGCTTCTTTGTTCGAGCTAGATTGGCAGTTCGATTATCCTGGGCTATTGTAAAAAGGCATATAAAAATTAGTCTGTTATGTCCCAGACTGCTTAAGCGCTCCGCGGGGAGTGAAGGGGGGGAGCAAGACGGAAAATTAAACCTGCACCTCCCTTCCCGTGCAGTCTCGAGAAAAATGTTCGGAGGTTATTAATGCGAAGGCAAATTCATTAAAATTATTACCCGAGTTTACCTATAAATTTAGGTTTATTACAAAAATAAAAAGTCCTAAAATATCTTGAACTTGCTCAATATAATTACAAGTTACGTGAGGTTAATTAAAGAGATATTCATGTCGCTCTCTATTAATTAGAAGCCTTGACTCCACACTGAACTGCCACACGCACGACCGATCCTAATACCCGCCCAATTTATTGCAGCCTCCCGCCAACTGTTTGCCTTTGGGAGGCGAAACAATTCCCAAAGAAACTTCACGAAAATATGGGATTGTCCCTCGGCGACCACATTTACGTCTGCTTTATTATTTTTAAGTCGTTCCGAGTGTTCCCTCGTTTGAAACTTCCACCTCGCCCTCGTCGCAGGCTGGAAGTTAATTTCTTTTGCTGTATTTTAAAATTAATTTTGCTTTTGTGGCGAGCGATTGCGACGAGCGCCTCAGGACGAATTGTAAGCGGGCCAAACAAGAGAGGCTTTCAGTTATAATAACGCGTAAAACGGGGGATTGCTCTTTCGGAAACACGACTCTTTTCAACCAATTTTTAAGCGATTCGTATTGTGAGCTCATATAAATAACCCAGTTTACAAATTGGAGAGTTCTTTCGCTGTGATTCACTATTTTGTTGAGCAATCAACTACGGCATTTCATAATAATAATAATATTATGTTTCAAAATTAAATTGCTAAACTGAGTGAGCTAGCCTCGATCAGATTACGGGACATACCTCAGAAGAGGTAGGCACCTAGGTATTCTACAAAGGTAGGCAAGTACAAAATGAAATATTTTATGGGCACTGAAAACATGCTGGTACACAGCGTAATATTTTACTTTAAATAATAAAAGCGAATGCAATGGCTGCACTATTATTAACATACGGGACAGTGTTGCTCGTGCTATAAAATGGATCACAGCGCATTCGAACACACCGCAATTGCAGAAAATATTTTCAAATACAAGCCTTTTGTGTAAAAACCAGCCTTATGCTTTCCGTATTTAAATTCAAAGCTGGATAATGCATGTAAAGTTATTCAGTAGCGCAGCCTAGAGACCGAGAGAGCGGGGTGCGTTAATGTGAACTTTATTTTAAAATGCCGTAGATTCAGTTTTAATTAGCAGTCGCACAGAAAGGATGATGTCAGTGATTCGAGTCGGAATAATGTAGGTAAATGTTACAGGGCGGTTTTGTTTTGTACAACATTTACCACTGCCACAGAATCATTTTGGCCTTCACGCTGCAATGAGTTTCATGCAATATTACAAAAAAAAAATCGTTTGCAGCGCAGTGTAAACACCCTCAAGTAAAGTCAAGTCAAGAAAATATTTCCAAACATGATGATAACTTTGTTCTAGTTAAGCTTTCATTTCAGCAAGTAAGCCTCTTTATAAAGGTCATAATTTAAATAACATAACGTACCTAAGGTACTCTTTAGATATTTTTTTCAAAGAGTTATCCAGTATTAATAAAATTGTACTGCTAACAGCTCAGCTCTTTACAAATTCCAATAGAAAAACTTGCAGCTTTGATATAGTAACTATTCAGTGCACAAATTCCAGCAGTTCGCTAGTGTAGTGCTGGAGCAGTGAGGTGAAGGCCCAACAGGTGGCCGGTGCACGCTGGCGCGCCATCTAATTGTCGTTCATATTTATGAGATAGCGCTTTTTGCTCGTCGCTCGTCTGCACCGAGTTTAAATCGCTTACAACTCAACTTACTTTTTAACATTTCACGTTTCACGGCCCGTTTTGTTCGTCCTCTGTAATGGGTTTTTAGTTTAGCTGCAAAGTGCACTGCTTTAACAGCGAGTTGCAGAAAAGTTATTTAGAATTAATTTTGTCTTTGTATTTTGTCAGAAATTCTCATTTAAGACTTGTTCCGAAAAGTACTAAAAGTGATTCACAATAGGTATAGGATTAGTGTTATTTAACATTAAACTTTTGGTCGAGCTGAAAGTACCTATACATAAAAGGTGACTTGCCTTTATCTTTAAAACGTGAACTCGTGGACCTAAGCATTCTCCCAGTAGTCGCATACGGAGCTCAGACTTAGTCTTTGATGGAAGCTCACAGGTCCAGACTCGCGGTTTGCCAGAGAGTCATGGAGCGCGATATGTTGGGCTTGAAACTGATCGACCCGGCTCAGGAACACTATACTGCGCTCTAAAACACAAATTGCTGATGTGACCTACGCAGCCGCCAAACTAAAGCGGGATTGGGCCAGTCACGCCTGCCGTATGCCAGATGTATTGTGGGCAAAAACCACTACGCAGTGGATGCCACCGACTTCGACGCGGTAGACCCAGATAACGATGGCGAGACGAGCTAGACGCCTTCAGCGAAACATGGCGGGAAGAAGCACAGAAAAGGGAGTCATGGAGAGAGCGAAAAGAGGCTTTTGCCCAGCAGTGGGACACACAAAGCTAATTAAGATAAGATAAGAACATCAAACTTTATGTCAATTAAATTGACTTATGTGAATTATTACTCTAAAGTAAGGATTGTATGGGTACCCCCACGATGTGCATAGGATGGAGTACACAAATACAATTTGAATCAAAATTAGTAGTAATGGTAAATAAGAGTTCAAACTCTTCTTCACTCTTTTTTTTTCTTCAAGGAAACATTTTAAACTAAAGTGGGTTTATTAAACTGATAATAAATGAAAAAAAAATATATTTTGAATGTAGGTCTTCAATCTGCGAGTAACCATTTGCTAGAAAAAAAATCCCTTACACCAAGGCGTAGTAGCAAAATATCAATAAACATTTATACGCAAATAAAAAAAAATGTATATAATTTTTTTCACCTCCGTTTTTATTGTCGTAATACTACCGACCGTGTAAACAATGTTTTCATGTATTTTTCTTAATAGTGTCAATCTTGAAAGTATCTTAATCGTCTGTGCAGGTTGCGAGAGACGAGGGGCGAAGGGCGGCGGCTACAAAGGGCGCCACGACTTCAAAGCGGCCCGGATCAAAGAGGCCGCCGCAGATAACACAGCCGGATAAAACCTCCGCCGACGGGTGAGCGTTTGATATCCGATTGTCGGTTAAAGATCGCGCCCCGACAAATACCCCATGAATGGGTGTTACAGATCTTTTCTTTACTTATAAAACTCCTTAGTATCTACAGTCTTTTGTAAACGGTTTATCCAACTTATTTTGCGATCCAAAAGCTTTGATATAAGGATACTTTTGAAGAAGTTTCAATAGAATTCTATACGATAAAACCTATCTTTCTGTGAAGCATCCTTTTCGAATTCAAAATAGCAATGAAATAAAAGACAGAAATGAAAGATCTGTTGGAATTTGTTTATTTTAAATCTTTTCCTTATTTTAACGTAGCTAGGAGAATAAGCCTTCGTTTACGAGCTTTGGTAATAGCAGCGAGTGGAAGCTTTAAAAGCCTTACGAGCTAGATCCACGGGCGCGTGTACAAATCTCGCTGAAACAGCGTAGGCCGTTTAATCTCGACAATCATCGGCGCTGTTTCGTTCCAGCTCTAAACCCGGTGGTGTCCGAAGCTGGATTACTAGGATGCGCCGATCGTGCCGCCGCACGCGCCCCAGCGATTATCCTGCCTGCCGCCTGCCGCTGGATCTGTCTACCCGCTGCCCTCTTTCAGTCCGATCCGGGTCACGGATGATGCGACCAGATAAGTACCGAATTATTGATTCCTTTTTCGTTGTATTTCATGGAGCTCTGATTCCGGATATGCGGGGAAATAATGTGACAGGGATTTCCTGTGATGTTTCATCGGAGGAAAAAATTACAAAGCTTGTTATAATGGACAGTTTTCTTTTTTAGGATATTTGAAAGACGGTATTTTTATGTGCATGCATACTGGTACTTGCAAGTCCCGTTCATGTCTTCGAAAACAATTTTGCCGTTCAACTGATCCACTGAAAACTATATATTTCTCTAAATATGCTCGAATTATTTTATTTTGTAATTCGTTAACTGAGCTTAAGTTTGAGCAGATTTAGAAAAACATATAGTTTTTAGTGGATCAGTAAAGCGGCAAAATCGTTTTAGGAAATTAGAAAACATGTACGGGATTCAGTACTTAGGTTGCAAGAAAGAAGAAAAGAAGATATCAATCTTACTTGGAGGTCACGTGTATTCTTGGGGAATTAACACACATTACGAGATGTTATTGCTTGAGAATACACGTAGCTGACAAGGAAAAACTCATCAGTGGACGACATCGCTGCCACAGAGGACACTACTAAGAGCTTGTCCACACGGCGCGTTGCGTCAGCGTTGCGTCGACGCAGCGCTACCACTGCGTTGTTTTACATACAAATAACCAAGGTGTTCACACGGCGCGCTGCGTCGTCGCACCGCACACATGACGGACAGCAGCCCCCGAGACGAAGCGAACGTGACACACAATATTATATTTCTAATCGAATGACATAACGATCGAAATGATATAGTGAATGTAAAATTGGAAGGATTCACATTATTGATGCCTAAAAACATAAAATGAAAAATAGTTTCCGCCCAAGCCAAACCTAAAAAACCGGTCAAGTGCAAGTGGAAATCGCCTGAAGAGGGTTCTGTACAAACGGAGTTAAATGAATGAATCAACATCAGCCGAAACAACAAGACTGATCGAGTCAACAATTATTACGATGTTTAGTACAATGAGCTATCATAGAAACCTGAAGTTTCCATGATTACTCTCCGCACTCGACACCTCCAATAGCGACGTTGCCGTTATTCGCTACTGTACTTAGGATGATGTTTCGACTGGACCGCAGTTTGTTGATCGATCAAGGATTGAGATTTTTTTGCGATATATTTAGCAAACATCCCTGATGTACTATAGAAACGGGCAAATCAAAAGACAAAACCAAAGCTTAGGTGTTGACATCCAGTTTTTAGGTAATAAAATATATTATTCCATCGAAAAAGTTGAACAAATTTTTCTTTCTTTTTTTTTAACGTTGGGAGAGATGCTACCACATTTTTTATATCTCTTTCGTTTTAAATACATAATGTGAGTTTTTACTAAACCATTTAAGGATTGTTGCATATTAATTCGGACAAAAGGTCATTGAAGCTTGCATATAGTGCGCACACTTTTTTCAAACGATATGATAAAACTATAGGAAATAATCGCAAAATACGTTATTTGGCATGAAGGCGGGGTGAGAGTGTGACCTTGCCAGAGACATTTTGGCGTTACATTATTTTTAATAAATTTCAAGAGAAAAGAGGTCAATGAACTTTTGTCCGAATTTATATGAAACCAATATGAAACAGACCATAGTATCATCATCATCTATCTATCATTTATTTACATAGATAAAATATGTACCTAGTTGTAGAAAGAAACCATTTTCATGCTTGTAGGACTTCTACATCAATGGAACTTTATCAATGTTCATTGTTTCAGATAAATTCGTCGATGTAGATGTCCTAACCTCACCTAAACTCAGCAAACAAAAAAATAATAATGGTGGATTTGTCGATAAAATTGATTGTACGGTAGCCGGACACTGCAGGTCACGCTGTATATCTGTATGATATCTGCCAACTAACTGTTGATTGAAATTTTTACTGACGCATATGGAAATAGTACTTACTTACCAAATCATTAGACTACTTTTACACGTCCAGTAGCTTTTCAGGTGTTCGCTCATTCACCATTTATTGTCGGTGATGTCTTGCGACCAAAGCATTGCTTGCTTGAGTCTGTCAACCAAAGTTTGGTCTTTCATGGTGTAGCTATAAACCGTTAAAAACAGAACGGGTGTCGTCGAATCGTCATCATAAGAGTGCAGATTACAGAATACAAAATTAATGATAAAAACAATCAATGATTACTGGAACAAGTCAAAATATCTTCAAATCGTTCATTACTAGTTCAAGAAAACTAATGTCTTGATTGTTTGATTTTATTTTTGATTTTTGTACGGTCAGCATGACAAGAAAAAACGAAATGAAATTAACGCTCGATTTTATTATTAACCTATCATAATGTTGGTTGGCTCTAAATAAAATAAATCTTTTGCTTCTATTATGAAATACCAGATAACATTATTTTACCTGATTAACATTCTAAAAGTAAAATTAGAAATACCTTAAGTTCTAAAGATTATTAGAAGACTAGATTACCTAATTGACAAAAATATCTGGTCCAAAATTCTTCAAATTTTGCGGGGCCAAAATAAATAATCTACGACATAATGTATAATTTAGATAAGACAATATTGTAAAGATATTTGAAAAGTTGCGACATGATTTGGAGTTTCTTCTGACCGTTCTTCTCCACCCACAGACGAACGCCGCCGTTGAACGACCAACTTTTGGTTGTCCTTAGTATTTTTTTTTAATTGACCTATGCTTGAGTCGGAAAAGTACGACAGATCAAGCTTCACCGGACTTGCCGGGGAGCGGAAGACTCTACCCCAAAGTAGTCATGTACCAACGCGACTAGGGACGTGTCGAGGGAGCCTCGGACCTAGGCCTAGACGTTGATATTGAAAAACATCGTGAAGAAGACGACGCCCGAGGGGTTCCGTCTCTGATTATCAATTTTGTTTTGGTTATGGCCGTAGTTGCAAACATAAATTGTACCTTGAAGTTGTGTTTTTTTTAAGTTGTATGTAGTGTTTCAGTAAAGTAATATTTTGATTGTTTCAAAGATTAAAGCTCATCAGTATTCACTTGTTCACAGATTCCTGCAATGACGTAGCGTGTTGGCGCCTTCGTGTCCAAACTGTCGATCACTACGCTCAGAAATCAGGAGAACCTAATGTTTTTTTTTATTATTAGACAAACTGTTTGCTCAAATAAATATACTTGTAAACATGAACTATGTGGTTTAATTTACCTCCGTCGTGTAAGGAACTATGCTACAAAATGAAAGTAAAATATGAACGAAAATATTTTTATTGCAATAAACTAAATCACTGAAAAGAGTATGCCACCTCCAGACTTTCAAAGCATATTCAAAGTAACAAATTACAAATTCGATAAGTAACACATAAATCCTAATAAATATTATATTTATTGACACCTAAATATTTACATGTTCGCTGTAATGGCAGCACATAGTCTTACGCACTACAATCACCAATCCGTACGAATTACCTACTTACAACATTTTATAGGGTTTCATATAAGCTTGCTTACAATGAGCGCTGACTTATAGGCGATCAAGGGGTCAATATAAAGGCTACTGAAATAAAATGTTAAAAAAACGACGAAATCCTAAGTACTTAATCACAAGATTATCAAAATCTGTCCAAGTAGTTTCGTAAAAGTGCGTTATTCGAGAAGATAATAAAGAAGAGATTAATGGCTCATTTGAGAAAAAATAGAGTGTTCAATTCGAGACAGTTTGGATATCAAAGTGGTGTGGGAACATCTGATGCAATAGATAAGTTTTTAGAGGAAATCATATCAAGACTGAATGAGAAAAACAAAGTAATAGGGCTATTTCTAGATTTGAGTTCTGCATTTGATATGGTAGATCACTCGATTCTTATTAATAAACTGGAACATTATGGCGTTAGAGGTAAGGTTCTACACTTACTAGAGTCGTATATGAGTAACAGGAAACAATTTGTCGAAGTGAGGCAAGTGAAATCGGATGGCTCGGAATCAATAGGAAGGTCCAAATTAGTTGAATTGCGTAGAGGTGTACCACAGGGGTCCATTTTAGGGCCATTGCTTTTCATTATCTTTATTAATGACGTCATAAGCTACATGAATAATGTAGTACCAGAGGCCAAAATGGTAATTTTCGCAGACGATACAAATGCAGTTTTATCAAAAACTAAGGTAGAGGAATTAGAAAAAGTAACAAATGACACTTTAGCTGCTCTTCATATATGGTTCGAAACTAATAATCTTCAAGTAAATATTAAGAAAACTAATGCTTTACTATTCAAAACTACTGCCAATAATAGAGTAACTGTGAACTTGAAATTATGTGATCAAAAGATTGATTTGGTTAATTCTGTAAGGTTCTTGGGTATAGAAATTGATTCTCTCCTTAACTGGAAAACCGAAGTAAACGCAATTGAAGCCTCTATTAGCTCTGCCTGTTATGCCCTTAGGGTTTTGCGTGATGTACTTAATGTAGATCAGCTTAAGTCGGTATATTACGCTTTGGTTGAATCTAGGCTACGGTATAATATTAGGAATTGGGGTAACAGCTACAATTATAATATCACCAAAGCGTTCACAGTCCAGAAAAGAGCAATTCGTACAATAACCAGGATCCCTCCGTGGGAATCATGTAGAACTCAATTTAGAAAGCTGCAGATTTTAACTGTTCCGGGACTTTATGTAATGATGTTATTGGTAGATATAGTTAAGAATAGGTATAAGTACGAATCTGATCAAGAAATGCAAACTAG
>OX419601.1:5744201-5924439 GCA_948473455.1 Teleiodes luculella
AGCAAAACTCCTTTAGACAAATAAATGAGCGACTCGTGACAGCGCTGTCGGTACCTTCTTTATTTATTTATTTCTGGGTCAAAGTTCTCTCCCTTGCGACGTCGGACGTAAGTTTTAATTAAGAAACTTGTGACCGCTCCCGACTCAACTTTTATTTGAAATTATATTTTCTGATCCCTCGTTTTGATTTTTTCCTCGTAGCGAGGGCGGTGTAACGGGTTGCCGGCGACGACAAGTTGCGACACTTCATGATTTATTATTCGCGCCGTGCGCCTCGCCCGGATAATTGAAAGAATTTTGATCATCTATTTCAGGTTCACCCCACGAGGCAATACCGAACATCGAAATAAATTTACATGAACCATCTAATTTAAAGTGAGACAATGCATACCAAATTAGACTAGAGCGTATCAACTTATACAATTTCGTAGAATATTTGCCAGAACCAACAATATTTTGTACTACATTTATAACCTGTCCCCACAATACGAGTATGCTCCAATAGAAAGGGATGACGAAGTTGGACCCGCCACGACCTTAATTAGCGACCTGCCGCCGTTCAATCTGTTTGCAGATCATCGTCATGGCAAATACAAAAAAGGATCAAACATTTAAAATGTATTTAATGGACAGAGATGATGCCCTTTTATACGTCCATTAAAATCGGACGCTTTGAGATTTACCGCGCGCCTGTTAGGTAGGTACGGACATGAAAAACGGGCATTTTAATCAATTTCGTAGATCGTTTTTACAGATTTATATTTGTAACGCAAGTGTACAGGATTTTTGATAAATACAGCGGCTTTTCACCTGGGCGATCGAGGAAGATAAAAACGTAAAAGCACATAACAATCGGGGTTTAATGGACTTTCCTAATTCAAATATATTTTTAGGGCGCGATTCCTGAAAGGTGTTGTAAAACAAAGAATTCCGGGCTGGTGTGATTTTACGTTGTTAGTTGTTCCTCGTACGATCCTTTTGTAACCTCTTGTGGGACGTGAATATGCACTTTATGTGGCCAAAGAGAGGGTGAGTGCAGTCGCAAAAGTTACAGTTTAAATACTGCAACCGGTTGACTTGAAAAGCACCTCCGAAAACCCGTTACTGAAATTTATCAAAACACTTTCTCGGTACGTTAAAAACGCGAAGACTGAAGAATACTTTGATAAAAAGACAGAGTTATTTGGATTTAAAATGTACAAAAAAAGATGGCACAGGGAGAAGCGGGGCGCCCGACAGACGGGACGACATTTTTATAAAAAATCCCTTTTGATTTAACTAATCCGCGAGCAGACTCAAAGTGCCTAGGTATTTAATGCTATTTTTACAAATTAGGTGGAGAGATAAACGAAAGTTCAGAAGTCAAAGATAATAACCATTTAAGGGTTATACGTTGTTGTTTAGGTTGAGAATATTCATGATCAAATTTGTAACATGTTTGCATATGTTATTCATAGGTGAGCGTCGTACCCTTCCGAAACTGTCTCGCATATGATTAGTGAATGTACGGGACCACGAAGTAAGCCGCTGAGAGTGTTTAACTTGGTTTAGGAATAATTTGCAAGAGATCTGGAAGATTACCACACTAGCACTTCCATCGTGACGGGCCCTTAATGTTGATTTAGGACTTGACATAAATTAGCTCAACCATCTATTAGAAAGACCTCGGTTAATCACACACCCTTGCGAGTTTCCGGTTCTTGGTATTAATAAGGATGTTGACTCCATTGAACATATATTGGTATTTCAGATTATGTAGGAAATAAGACGAGACGTAGAAAAAGAAAAAGGAGAATAACAGAGAAAACGTAAGCTAAAAGAACATGCCAGATTCCATTTTCGAATTTAAACTAATGTATAATCGTTAACTGTCTCTTTTTAATCCTTAAACTGAATATTTCTCTATACCTGCCTGCACTAGTCAGCAATCAACATGTTCATTGTATCCGTTTGCAGATAGGTACTAGGTACGAGTATAGCAACAGTGTAAGATCTAATATGCATGACATGTCATGTACGTATTGATCCGTTTCGCATCAGACAGCGATATCATTTGAACATAAAATAATAAAAAAAACAAATAAAAAGAGTACCACCGTTGGAAAGACAAAAATTCACAATTCTTAGTAAGTTTTAGATATAAACAAAAACTGTCGTGCTCGTTTTAGTGAACGTGCCAACTGTGGGCAGATTCGGTGTATACTCGTAGTACTTTAGATATGAATAAAAAAGTTCTTACTTCGACTATTCCTAAATGATAACATTTTTCTTTCTTTAATGGTTTTTTAAATATTCTCCATGAGCCAAAAATACCAATTCCGCCCTCGAACCTGGAAAGTTTATACTGCCTCTACAATATGACGACTTACATTTTTACGTTTATCTAGGTATAATTATGTTTGTGTATAAGGCTATGATTATATTAATATGGTTTAAGCAACAAGATACATGAAAAAGAAAAAACCTACCAAGATAATAATAATTAGACATAAGCTCGCCCTTGTACTAACGCTTAAATGTGCTGCTTACTTGTATTTTTGCGTACAATAAAGAATCTATATAATAATTTTCACTAGCCTTTCCCAACCTAGTATATTTCATTCAAGTATAATTTGAGTAGCCTGTCAACAAGTAGTCAGAATTAATGCGCGCAGCGGCCCGCGCGGCCAATGTTATGCGCGCCGCGTCTCCCCGGGACGCGCTCGTGAAATATGATTTTTATTAATAAGTTGACACGCCCGATGATTATAAGATAAGCCCCCACTTTGCATTCCGAAGGGCCTCCGTGTTCCTCCTCCCTCTCCGCTCTAATCCGACAGAGCCTACGTTCCTTTTCGTTTTAAGCGCATTCGATTTTTGTTGCCGTGCCAAAACGGTGTCAAAACGGTGTTTCAATCACAGTATTAACGCTTCTAAAAAAGATGGCATAGTGAAGAAAATTTTCACTATTACAAGAAATCTCTATTAATGATATCTAATTGTGAGTTGCGAGTCTACTTTTTTGTCTGTTTGACGAACATTTTCTTCTACTCAAACAATTTTATAAATTCACAGCACGAGAATTCCCACTAATAAAATAAAACAAAACAGTATAATGAAATTACCAAAAACGCGACTAAAACCGACAAACAGCTACAATTTATAAAATACAAATTATATTTCTTTAAAACAAGCCATGCACGCCCCGCCATACTGCAGCAGGCGCGAATTGGGATTGACGGAACATTCCAGAGATGCCCCGTTCATTATGGAATTTGTATAGCTGTACACTGTACATACTGTACAGTCTGTACTGTACATATGAGTACGTACAAATAAGTACATACTCATATACTCGTATTCACTTCTATTTGTTGCTATATTTTCGTTAAAGAAAAAATATACCAATTTAGTTTTTTTATAGTTATTTACTGAATGATTAGGTACCTATTTGGACGGTGTTGTTTCTTAATTTTTCTCCAAGTATTTGTAACTAAACATGTTGTTATCTGAGCTTTAGCTTGTTCAGAAAGCTTTGATTATTTAGTCAGAAACAGTACCGGTATAAGTTCCGTAATAATGTAAACAAACTACTTATAATGTATATACTTCCGAGTAAACAATATAACAAGGATAAAGAAATCAAATATATTGAGTATTATAATTGGCAAGAAATATGTGAATCTAGCTGTTATAAGATAAACATAGTCGTATTTGTGTATGTGTGTAAACTTGTACAGGCAACACACACACCAACTAGTCTCCCACATTGTAAGCAGCGGATGTTGACTCCCCAGTGCATCCGGCCAAGATGATAGGGCGATCGCTATACAATTATCCTGCTAATAATGCCTTCCTGGCAGTAATGAGATCTCGGAACAAAATATATAAATACAGTTTTATTGGTTTAAAGTTATATATCAGTCAATATACGAGTACGGCGAATTTATCAATGGAAAGTTTTCAAAAGTAAAAAAGAAAATTGGCAAAAATTAATAAAAGTTCAAAAGTTCAAATTAATAAACTGACTGTCTAAAATCAATCAAAATCAAAACAGCATACATCACTACAAGAAAAAGTAAATAATTAGGTATATAGTCAACGTCTTATTATTTACTATTGCTATTTATTGAAATCTGAAGGAAAGAGTTTTTTATTTTACTTGGAGCTGTCAGAAAATCTCCCATTAGGAATTTTAACTTCAATGTAAAGTTAAGTACAAGCGGCGTTATATGTTAAGATTAGGGCAGTAAAGTTGAGTTTCGTGAGGTGATAGATGTCAAGACGTCACAATAACGTATGGGGACGTGATTTGTTGACAAATGCTCGCGATCCGAGCGCGCCCCTGCCGTCTAAGGAGCTTTTCTTTAGTTTAAAAATAATAACTGTGAGGTTCAGCTGCTCCGTGATGATAAAATATAGCAAGTGTGTGCGTAAAATCACAACGCGTGTCCGCCAGTCCCCGCGGCGGCCCCGTGACCCTGTCTCCTATTGTACGTTGTCCTCTTACATTTTTATTACAACATATTATTTTTTTCGGTGTCCGATCCGTAAAATAATATTTCAAGAAGCTGAAGAGGATCCTCTATGATAGCTTAGGGAGACTCGCCAAAATGTTGCCCTCAGGCGTTCAGAAGTACCATTTCACCATCAAGATTTTACGCGTGGATTATACGCACAAATTATATACTCGTATCAATTTAGTAAGCATATGTTACTGTTAATTTAAGTAAATCAGTTAGAGTGCAGATTAACGTGGTATTCTGCAGACTATTTGGTTAAGTTAGTTAAAGTGGATAAAATGATTCCAGTTCTCACATGAACTAGATAATCAGATTTCCTAGGTAATCTGCAGACTAACGACCATGCTTACGATAAATTCCATAAAACAAGTTCTTTCTTGGGTAAAACATCAAAATTAGTTGTAGATTATTGCTAAATATAAGTTCTGAAACTTAAGAAAGGAATAACAAAACAATATATAAAATTCAATAAAATCTACAAAGAAACTAAAAGAAAGTCTTATACATAACTAGTTTTGAAACAACAAAATTATAATATTGCAAGAAAAATTCAAAAAAATAAAAAATACTTATTGTGCAATCTAATCTTAATAGAGCGGACCCTCAGAGGAGATTCGTTTAAAAAATTTGCGTACCGCCAACTGTTGATTGATTTGTGTTCTAGAGACCTTTAGCTATATAAAAGTACATGTTGCCACGAGCGAGCGTGGTAGGTTTCCGTTCTAGCCGAGCATCCTCAAACCTCATATATATGACGAAAAAAATAATAAAAAAATAACCGTGTGGGGTATCAAATGAAAGGGTATAATGAGTAGATTGCAAATATATAACATGTTGCTATACCCGCCCTTCCTATTCAATGTTATTTAAAAAATAAATTCTCGAAAGTAGCGTTTCGAGCATACTTTGCATAGCTGTAGATTGGAAACTTCTGAATTAATATTTAATAAAATACATTCTTATCATCAGAAATATCCTTGCGATTATATTCGTGACGTGTGGTTGGTCCCTTTATATTAGGAACTAGCTGTCCGCCCGCGGCTACGCCCGCGTTGTTTTTCAACTTTTCCGTGCACAGTTTCCCGTAGGATTTGATATTTTCCCGTGGTAAAAAGTATCTAAGATGTTGACCGGGGATATAAGGTATCACCATACAAAATTTTGTTTAAATCGGTCCAGTAGTTTCGGAGATTAGCCCGTACAAACAGCCAAACAGATAAATAAAAAATCTGGATATTTTTCATATTACTTCTTACATTCTACTGACGTTGCGATAAGTTGCTTTTTTTAAATTATTTCTGGTTGATTTTATTTTTTGCACATATTTGAGGATATTTCTGATAATAAGAATGTATTTTATTAAATATTAATTCAGAAGTTTCCAATCTACAGCTATGCAAAGTATGCTCGAAACGCTACTTTCGAAAATTTATTTTTTAAATAACATTGAATTGGAAGGGCGGGTATAGCAACATGTTATATATTTGCAATCTACTCATTATACCCTTTCATTTGATACCCCACACGGTTATTATTTTATTATTTTTTTCGTCATATATATGAGGTTTGAGGATGCTCGGCTAGAACGGAAACCTACCACGCTCGCTCGTGGCAACATGTACTTTTATATAGCTAAAGAACACAAATCAATCAACAGTTGGCGGTACGCAAATTTTTTAAACGGGGTGCCGGTGGGAGCCTGCACTATAAGATTAATAAGGAAATTTCGACATCAAAAACGTCATCTTTGCGGAGAGCGGGACAGAAATGTTTCATTCACCGTCTTCCGTAATTTAACGGTGTACCGTCCGTTACTAGGTAAAGTGCAAATATCAGCTTTATTAAATAAAATTACACACTTTAACGTAATAAGAAATCTGCCGATTACCTACTTAATGTGCACATTAACGTATTCTGCACTTTAACGGTAACACATACATTGAATTCGTAGAGCGTATTTCGCTTTGTAGAGTGGAGTGGCGGCTGGCGAGAATTAATAACAGCAGTATGGCAGAGGAAACCTAATATTGCTTTAAACAAACAGTTTATCAAGCCGACGTAGAGGTAGGTACGAGCCGCCCGGGGCTCGAGTGACCGACATCAAAGACCAAACAAACATGCAAACGGCCCGAACGGCCTACAGTAGAGATGCCCTGCACACGTGTAATGAGTTATCATAACAGCCTCCCGCTCGCATAACGCAGGTAGTACGGCGGTGACACTTCTATAAATGAGATTTTTCGCGAGCATTTTCGTCGTCCTCATACAGAGCCCCGCGCTCCCAAATAAAGGCTTAAATACTATACTACCTGCATTTTTTTTCCTTCACGCGGAACCTAAGTCCGAAATGCGGATATTTTGCTGTTACGCTGACATGATCGGAACGATCGGTTCATACACAACACAACCCAATACTCTATGCACCGAATTTTCAAACACATGCCTAAATTTCTGACAACTAACATGCAGAAATTCCTCGCATGCATGTGAATTGAAAGCTTTGATCTTTTCTAGATATTATTAGTATCAAGCATTGCGTGTACGGCAAGCACTAATAAATACATGAGAGATTCTCTAAACAAATACTCTGTCTTATATGTACACTTTTCTTTTTATGGTTAACTTAGGATTTTCTTTATTCGTTTTTCATACGTTCATGGAGGGATATTATTGTATAAAACCAGGCATTCACTAGAACTAACGCACTTCCGAGAAAGGAAGTCTTATTCCGTCTAAAATGTTATAGAAGAAGTATTTAACATCCTCCGTATCAGAGTATACATTGTGCGAACCTGCCTGTTAAGTTCGAACTGATATTGCATCGCCTCGTTTTAATTTATTGACCTAATTTTTTATTGCCGAGACTTGTTCATTCGTTTGAGACGAGAGCTGGTCTTGGTTTAAGCAAAGCTTCTTAACTTTTGATATGACTTCATTAAGTATTTTAATAATATCTATGATGAATAAAGATTTTTTTTCTTTGACTATGACTGAGTAGTATAATGTCCGCCTTACATAACGGAGGTTCCAAATAGTTCCAATAGAATGTGATCCAGGTCGCCTGAATGATCCAATTCGGTTCGAATCCCGGTGGAGCACTCGTCGAACAATTAATAAATCACTTCGTTGGGACACTACAGGTTGATTCACTTGATTGTCCGAAAAGCAATATGATTCCATACTTGGGAAGGCACGTAAGGCCGTTTGTCCCTGTAATGTCATCACACGAGCCATGTCATGTGCCTCAGGCGGCTTAATAATTCTGACACCAGGGTTTGTGAGGTAGGTTAACCTCGGAACTTACAAGATAAGCAAGCATTACCTGTATGAAGAGCCAGGACGTGACGAGAGCCAGACTGCTGTACTGCCCGTTGAACCGATAGTGGTACGCGTAGAACGAAAAGTGGTACAGGTAGAAGAACCTGTAGACAAAAAAAGTGTAAAGTATCTATATATTAATAATAATAATAAATATGTGGGACATCTCACACACGGCCATCTCACCCCAAATTAGGCAAAACCTGTACTATGGGTGTCAGACAGCTGATATTCATACATATATAAATATACAACATCCAGACACAAGGCAAACACAAGTGCTCATCACACGAATGTTTGCCCTGGGCGGGATTCGAACCCGCGACCTTGTGCTTCGTAGGCAGATGTACTACCAACTAGGCTACGAGGCCGTCTTGTCTATTTGCCTTTGTTTGAGACCGCATTTGAGTGTCAGTAAGCGGGGCACATTGCACAAGCACAGTTTTGCGATCCACAACTAGGTGGATCTATTACTTCATTCATAAACAGACCTGTTATTTCGTCTCTCTATATGAGATTGCCGTTTTGTTTATGTGTACAATAAATTGTTAAATAAATGAATAGGTGGACCGAAGTGGGAAGATGCTGGATGCGGGCAGCGTAACGCAGAACCAGTTGTTTTGAAATCCGTTTTGATGGATTTTGTCCGGCGGCAGTAAAATGATGACAAATTAGACAAGCTAATATTTGAAATGCAAGTAAACCTAAGTATCTACAACGCAAAAACTGCAATTTGAAAACAGCTTATACGGTATTTCCTTCAAGTAGAGCTGTTGAATTTGTAGGAGATGTAGTTGTGAGAATATACGGCTACCCGAGATAGCCGCGCGGTAAGCTGTGGCGTCGTAAAGTACTAGCTGCCTTGTTACCGCGCGCGTCGGAGCAACAAGTACAGTTTCTAACAAGTCTTCATGGCATTATTAGTACGTGAATGACGGTACAGATATCTTTGATGCAGACTTAATTTAGAAGCTCTCTTTATTTCAATGAAATGTTATAATTGGTATGTTTGATTTTACAATGTACAATTAGCCCGTAAAAACAACTTAAATAATATGGGAAATGAATATTGTGTTAATCAGTTTATTTAAAAATTGCGGCTGAAAGAATTGGGATAATAATTTGCAGGTTGTTTGATGATATCACGAAAAAGACATTTGATAATTTTGACATCTATCTTATCTTCGAAATGCATCACTTCACAAGGGCTTCAACTGCAACGAATTGATTAAATATTGTATTAGTATAATTGTAATCACAAGGTTCGTATAGTGCGGCCGACAATCAGTTCAGAATAAAACTGAAATGGCAGATAACAGCAGCAAAAATGCACAAATATGAATAGCAAAGTATTAAGGCGGCGCGCCACACACTATATCATTAGAAGAACGACCAATTAGAGGGGTATTTCACGGTAGTCAAAAAACAGAAGACGAAAGGCACGCAGTTATGCATTCGAATGAGATTTAAATAAAATGAGCGTGAGTGTTTTGGCCAAATGCGTTTCTGGCACTTTGCTGCGAAGCGAAGGCTTGAATCTACCCTTCTTGAAAATTTCTCTTAAATCAAAAGCCTTTTGTGATCGAAAACTTACTCTGCGTGGCAACAAAGGGAACAAGTATACTAGCAGATGACGTCATCGAAGTGTTCTATTGGACAAAGACACGCGTTACCTTGCGTCGAAAGACGCGTTATTCATGTCAAAGTATCAGATACCGTGATGTTAATGCAATATGGTGATTTCTTAGAAAACAAAGGTGTTTTGTAGGTCGTGCGGTGCCGTGAAGTAGCCGGATATCTTGTTACCGCTTTGCGTGAGAGCAACAAGTATCGCGTGGGAGCAACATGTGACGTCATTGGTGGCTTATTGAAGCCGCGCCCTGACCGCCTCGCTCTTGGCATATCGCCAGATCATATTTTGTTACAGAATATGCAATCAATCCCCGTAGCTTATCACACATACTGACAAAATGTTGTAGTTCACCAACAATGCATCTGGCGAATAAATGTTGACAGAAAGAAAGATAATCACACTAATGTAATTTTTAACTAAAAAATAAAGGATCTGGTGAAAAGCCTATCTGAAATTAAGTCGGCAAAAGTCATGTACCACAGCAAATTTTAATGATTTTTTACTTGATTTATCGACAATTGCACTGTATTAAATTTTTTGCCGGGGGGGGGGGGAATACCTAATGCTGAATCAGGCTGTACTATGAAAGTTGATCACATTGTAAGTACGACTAGTAATCGAGTGTAGTGTAGTGTAGTCATGTCGAGCGCAGATTGCAATGCAAGCCCTTGCAGCGTCAGTCCCGCTCCCGCGCGAGCACATCCAGCCAATTGCTCCTTCGATTCCCGCCGCTAGCATTAGCTTCGTTATCTGCTTATTTCGGTGGATAAATTCCCAATGTGAGACGGGGGCGACAAACGGGCCCGGAAAAGGGGAAATGTCACCTCGTTATCTGAAAAGGTTGCAATTTTATTTGAAATCGATATTCACTGAGATACACATTTTCTTTGTTGGTCCTTGTATTGTGCCGACGATATAAGGAGACGCCTTTTTCTGTAAGTCGCTTTTTGTTGTCGTTCTAGCAGGTTTATTAGGGGTGTTCTTTGAAACGTTGGGATCTTAGCAGCTTCTTTGCGAAGTGATATAATGAGAGCTTACTAATGATTGCCTCCTAAGTGGCTGAACCTTTGAGAAAAACATATTCTAACAATAAAAAATCTACCAAATGATGAGAGGTATCACTCATATAAATATATTCTCATCATTACAAAAAATAAATAAAAAAGGGACATTATTTTTTCATGTTTGAAATCATGGCAGCGATGCTTCTAATGCGGTGTAGCACTGTCTACAGTTCTCGTAGCAAATAGCTACGGCGTAGTAATATCGTAGCAACTCCTAAAATCGATGGTATGGAATAGAGGCAGAAAAGAAAATTAAAAAACGGCTTGTTTATCATTCGGTCCTAAAAACACTTATTCAAGTGAAGCAATTTGAAAACGAAATAAGAAACAGAGGAACGGAACACAGCAAACACCAAATCCAATAAAATGCTCTTTGTGAGAACGTCTTACAAAGACAAAGAGATGCGTCGATTAAGTTCTTAAGTAACAATTTCACGGGCAAATCGTTTCCGGAATAATTTAAAGAGAGGGCGAGGGCGATTCTCCTGTCCGGTGCTAAGCGGCTTGGTGCGAGCGGCCAGCAGTCCGCTTTGAGCGACATCAAAAGACCAGATTACGTAAGCATTAAACATACATGCAAAGAGAAACAAGCGGCGTTTTCTTAATGTTATTTCATCCATAAATATTTTATAGTCTCCGGCGCTCGCAGTAATGGAAGATGTAAATGACGTCACAAGTCCTGGACACTTTTCCACCAGAGCTGTGCGAGGTTGCTAAGCGGTGTAAGAGGAAAAAATCCACCAATAGAATCACTTCATTTTCCTAGCTTCGCTCAGCTCAGCTCTGGTGGAAAAGGGTTTAGCGAAGCGAGGTCTCTACATACAAAACAACCGAGAAATGTGTGCGAAGGATGTGTTGCGAGGAATGTGTTGCGAGGAATGTGTTGCGAGGAATGTGTTGCGAGGTCGACGATACCGTGCCAGCCAGTCAATAGACGGCTGATGTTGAAAGTAGTGCGGAAAATACATAATAATGATAATTGGAAACAAAAAAATATTTTATATTTAACAATTTGCGATTGAGAAATGGAAGTAGCAATGTTTTTGATTTATTTTTTATATTTTTTGATTTATTTAATTGGTAAAATTTTTATTTATTTATTATTTACTTTTTGATTAATAAAATGATTTATTTTTTTATTAAATTTATGATTAATTTTTAATTCATGTTTTAATTATTTTTTTATTATTAATTTTTTTTTATATATATTTTTTTTATATTTTGTCTTTGACTTTGACGATGACGACTCTGAGGTAAAAATTGGAAAAATAAAGCCGCTATTTTGAACTTTTTTGTTTCTTAACGGATTGCTTTCAAAATCGATCCCAGTGGTGTCCGATGACGACTCTGAGGTCAAAATTAGAAAATATGGCAGCCATTTTAAACTTTTTTGTTTCTGAACGGATTGCTTTCAAAACTGATATCTAGGGTCCCCAGTGGTATCCAATGACGAATCTGATGTCAAAATTGAAAAAATTGGCCGCCATTTTGAACTTTTTTGTTTCTGAACGGATTGCTTTCAAAATTGATATCTAGGGTCCCCAGTGGTGTCCAATGACGAATCTGAGGTCAAAATTGAAAAAAATGGCCGCCATCTTGAACTTTTTTGTTTCTGAACGGATTGCTTTCAAAATTGATATCTGGGGTGCCCAGTGGTGTCCAATGACGAATCTAAGGTCAAAATTAGAAAAATTGACCGTCATTTTGATCTTTTTTGTTTCTTAACGGATTGCTTTCAAAATCGATATCTAGGGTCCCCAGTGGTGTCCAATGACGAATCTGAGGTCAAAATTGAAAAAAATGGCCGCCATCTTGAACTTTTTTGTTTCTTAACGGATTGCTTTCAAAATTGATATCTAGGGTCCCCAGTGGTGTGCAATGATGAATCTGAGGTCAAAATTGAAAAAAATGGCCGCCATCTTGAACTTTTTTGTTTCTGAACGGATTGCTTTCAAAATTGATATCTGGGGTGCCCAGTGGTGTCCAATGACGAATCTAAGGTCAAAATTAGAAAAATTGACCGTCATTTTGATCTTTTTTGTTTCTTAACGGATTGCTTTCAAAATCGATATCTAGGGTCCCCAGTGGTGTCCGATGACGACTCTGAGGTCGAAATTAGAAAATATGGCCGCCATTTTGAATTTTTTTGTTTCTGAAAAGATTGCTTTCAAAATTGATATCTGGGGTCCCCAGTAGTGTCCGATGACGAATCTGAGGTCAAAGTTGGAAAAAATTACCGCCGTATTGAACAGTTTTGTTTCTGAACGAAATTGCTTTTGAAATCGATATCTAGGGTCCCCAGTAGTGTCCGATGACGATTCTGAGGTCAAAATTGTTTTTTGTTTCTGAACAGATGGCGGCGGCCATTTTTTCCAATTTTGACCTTCGATTCGTCATCGGACAACACTGGGGACCCTAGATATCGATTTTGAAAGCAATTTGTTCGGAAACATAAAAGTTGAAAATAGCGGCCATTTTTTCCAATTTTGACCTCAGAGTCGTCATCGGTCACCACTGAAGACCCTAGATGTCGATTTTGAAAGCAATCCGTTAAGAAACAAAAAAGTTCAAAATGGCGGCAATTTTTTCTAATTTTGCCCTCAGATTCGTCATCGGACACCACTGGGGACCCTAGATATCGATTTTGAAAGCAATCCGTTCAGAAACAAAAAAGTTCAAAATGGCGGCCAATTTTTCCAATTTTAACCTCAGGTTCGTCATTTGACACCACTGGGGACCCTAGATATCGATTTTAAAAGCAATCCGTTAAGAAACAAAAAAGTTAAAAATGGCTGCCAATTTTTCCAATTTTGACCTTAGATTCGTCATTGGACACCAGACACCACTGGGGACCCTAGATATCAATTTTGAAAGCAATCTGTTCAGAAACAAAAAAGTTTAAAATGGCGGCCATTTTTACCAACGTTGACCTCGTCATTTTTGAATGTCGTTGAATTCGTCATCGGACACCACTGGGGACCCTAGATATCAATTTTGAAAGCAATCCGTTCAGAAACAAAAAAGTTCAAAATGGCGGCCATTTTTTTCAATTGTGACCTCAAATTCGTCATTTGACTCCACTGGGGACCCTAGATATCGATTTTGAAAGCAAACCCTTAAGAAACAAAAAAGTTCAAAATGGCGGCCAATTTTTTCAATTTTGACCTTAGATTCATCATTGGACACCACTGGGGACCCTAGGTATCAATTTTGAAAGCAATCCGTTAAGAAACAAAAAAGTTCAAAATGGCGGCATTTTTTTTTCAATTTTGACCTCAGATTCATCATTGGACACCACTGGGGACCCTAGATATCAATTTTGAAAGCAATCTGTTCAGAAACAAAAAAGTTTAAAATGGCGGCCAACTTTTTTAATTTTGACCTCAGATTCGTCATCGGACACCACTGGGGACCCTAGATATCTATTTTGAAAGCAAACCCTTAAGAAACAAAAAAGTTCAAAATGGCGGCCAATTTTTCCAATTTTGACCTTAGATTCATCATTAAACACCACTGGGGACCCTAGATATCAATTTTGAAAGCAATCCGTTAAGAAACAAAAAAGTTCAAAACGGCGGCATTTTTTTTTCAATTTTGACCTCAGGTTCATCATTGGACACCACTGGGGACCCTAGATATCAATTTTGAAAGCAATATGTTAAGAAACAAAAAAGTTCAAAGTGGCGGCCAATTTTTTCAATTTTGACCTCAGTGTCGTCATCGGACACCACTGGGGACCCTAGATATCGATTTTGAAAGCAATCCGTTCAGGAACAAAAAAGTTCAAATTGGCGGCAATTTTTTCCAATTCTAAAATGAGGGTCTCATTTTACAGCTTCGCAACGCATCCTCGTACCGCACATTAATGCGCATTTTGACAGCTCCGCTACACATCCTCGTACGAGACATTTACCTCGCACAGCTCTGGTGGAAACCCCTACACATTTCCACAGCACAGCTACACATCCTCGTACGACACATTTCCACAGCACAGCTCTGGTGGAAAAGCAGCCTTACGCGCCGCTCGATTTACTTTCAGCGTCCATAATAGCATTACCATCTTCCACTGAGGCGGTTAACTGTTCAACGAGGTTTGCTTGCTCTGATTTAATCTTTATGTATGATAAAACATAGTTAGAAGCTTTCAAGTTAAAGGAACCTTTCACAAAGAACGTCAGTATGTCGTACCCATAAAGAAGCAATCTAGCCCTGGGAAAATAAAGATAAAGTAAAGTAAGTCACGTGCAGCGATTCACATCATTATAATAACTTGCGAACGAAGTGAGGCTCGGGCTTGTGTAAAATATCAAAAGTCGAATGCCCATTTACAATTTTCCTTATTACATCAAAATTATTCAGAAGCCAGATAGGGTGAGGGGCGAAACTGAATCTTGTTGAACTAACTCAGTGCGAAATCACTTTCGCCTCGGCCTTTGATCTCGAGTGCGCCAAAGGAATGTTATTCAGTAAAAACATGCAAATTCGATAAAGTATAACACAATATTACCGCGAGCTGCCGCCGGCGCACGCAGCGCTACAATGCTCTCTGCTTGCTTCTGGACACATTTTAGTTCTGAATCAATAAGTTATCAATATTTTATATTTCATCCTGGCGTCTTTGTGGAAGGCCTTTGTCCAGCAGTGGACGTCTTTCAGCTGAAATGATGATGATGATGATGATTATATTTTTACACTAAATGTGGTTCATGGGGTTTCCATGTATATTAAAGATAACAATAAAAAGTACCTACGAGTAATTATTACAGGGCAAGCTATGTTAAGAATATTTCTTGTATTTTCGAAAAATAAAATGGCATTTGAAGTTTTGCCAAGAGGTTGTTAAGTTATCACGAAATAATTGCTCAATAATAATAATAATATATATCTATGTATCCTAGCAACTATTGAGGTACGGCAGTTTTGTAACCTATTAGGATGGTACAGTTCACACAATCAACTCTTTTGAACCTAAGTGGGTTAGTACTATTATTTTCTTCTGTGCCTAAGTACCAAATGTTGTTTTTATGTTACTTGAATATTTTATTATTGAATTTAGCGCCTAATGGGTTGTTCAAAAATGTAAAGGGATCATGATTATAACGTAAGGCTGCTTCTTAACACAAATTGCATTTTCTTGTATCACTTAATCTTTATTTTTTGTGCTTCTCACAGGATCGTCACATTTTCTTTATACATAATTTATAAGACATCAGGTAATTCCTTTACGTGTTACATACAAATTTCTTTTTCATTACATTTATGAAATATACTTCAATCTACTTTTATTTCCTTTTTGCGTTCAATCTATAGTCATTTTCGAAACAAAAATTACGTCACCAATTTTGTATGTGACATGGAACGAAAGTTAGTAAAAAGACGTGATATTATGTTTTTGTAAAAAATTTAATGCTCACCAAAAAAACTGGTTTGCGTCACAAAAAGTTAGGTTAGGTTAGGCTAGGTTTTGTATTTTTTGGTGAGCATTTAATATTTTTTTGATGAGAATTTAAATACTAGCCTTATGTTTCAAGTCTGATGAAGCTTCATAGGTTAAATTTTCTTCTTCTTTTCGTGTAAGTGACCGAAAAAGTGACCAGTATTTTTAAAAATGAAGAAGCTATGATCATGTCATGACTCGTTTGATGGTAAGCTAGCCAATACCGGGCGGGCGGCTAATACGGTGTCGCGCATTGTAGTAGCGAGTTATTGGATAGTTGGTATTGTGGCAGTGTGGCCGCGGAATTTCATTTCGTTGGCGCGGCGCAGGCCCGCTGGGGATTCCAGCGGCCGGCCCTGCGCCCAGCGCTTGCAAAGAAGTGTACTTACTGATCATACGCAACCGGAATTATATTCATGAACGACATATTCCGCGGGTCAAAAACTATTTAACTTTTTTATGCATTATACCAATACACCGCCAGCCCACCATAAATGCAGGCAGGTGCACAAGCGATCACACCATACGACAATACCAATAGACCGGGCAGTGCCGTCAGGCACGTCATCTAACACTGTATTAACAATTAACACTATGGATTCTATTTCTTTTTACAAAGTGAACGGCAAATATGTTTTATTTTAAATTTGGTACCTACACTTCGACCGACATAATATAAATCATATTCGAAAAAAGCAAACCAACCACTAAATTGACTGGGCAAATAAAAAACTGTCTGTATATCGCCGTCTTAGTTTCGGCAGGCAAATAGCCTTAAGAAGTTCAAGTTGTTGTGCCGCCGATGAGCCGTGCACGCTATGAATGTGATTCCGGAATATTGAGGCGGCAAGCCCAAGTTGGTGTCGATGCTAATCGAGGGTGGAAGTTGCGATCGGATCCGACAAATGCGGTTCAACACACAAACTTGCTCCTGTCGCCCAAGTTCGCCCGAAGCCCCTAATCTCAGTAGAGTTCAGCTACCACTGCAGGAAATTGCACGGTTTCAAATTATGAATAGGTACGCTCAACTTTGCAACGGAACATAAGATTGTGGAGCTTTTCTAAGCAAACAAACATAAAGAAAAACTTAGGAAGCGTTCTAGTGAACTGAGCTAAAATTAAATGCCCTTCTTTATAAAACAAAACTGGTAATTCAACGGCAAAGCAGGGTGAGCCGTGAGAAGTCAAAACAGCGGCTGATAATTTCCCCACGGACGTGCGACCGACTTGCGCGATTTTGAATAAAACACCCTATTTATTTCTCGCTCACGCAAAATCACACGTCGAGAATGTCTTCTGTGTCTTCTGTACATCTTATCTAAACAACACAATCAATAAAAGCATTTTTAATTTATGACATTTAAGATATTATATTAATTTAAGTTTAATTTGTAGAGATCTATTTGTAAAGGTACACATCAGCGATAATTTGTAAAATAATTTATTTCGCTCAAATATAATAATGGCCTAAGAACTCCATCTGCTACGGCTTGATACATATTGCTTTTTTATTCAAACAAGAGCAACAGTTTACGAATATGCAAGCGACATATAGAGCAAAGCTATTCCTGCGCAGTCGTCAAGTAAGAGGAAGTCGGTGCAGAGAACCAGACAAGTAAAGTTACAGCAGCGGCGCTCTATTTTAATTATTTTCGAGAGCGCGGTGATTGCACAAATCGCCGGCTCGATACGATACCACAACCATGTTTCACAAAAACAACCCTCTCTCTCGACAAGAAACCTTTAAACTTTTAAACATTTTTGCTAGGTTTAGAAGTCTTAAAAACGTTACGAAGGTTTATTTTTGCTGTTGGTTTGTAAGGGTCTTTATTTCAATTGAGTAGACATAAAATAAAGTATGATACCTACTTGCTACGAGGTAAAAAAGTAGATACAAAATATTATGAAAATTATTAATACATCATATTTAGAACTTCATATAAGCAAATGTTTATGAATTTTCAATAGGAACTTAACAAATGGTTCAGCGATTAAAAGTAGATGGTATTTGATAGGAATATTAACTTATCGCCGGCTGTAGAGCTCTTAAAGCGCAGGGCAGCACTCGCGGTCACGTGCGGCGCGATCACGAAACGTTTTTAGAGAGTTTCCGCTTTTTGAATCGCCACGTCGAGTTCTGGAGTGGTTTCACGCAAATTTTAAAGCGACACTGCTGGCGGATTTTTATTTTTACTCCGTTAGAGTTTAGACGAAATGAATAAGTGCCCTGTGAGTTCTGTACGTTAACAGATATTATGAAACTTCTTTTAAAAAGTCGTGTTTAAAAACGTTCCTTAGGACTAGACGTTCCACGTAGAACACGTCAGAAAATGAAAAATAGGATGTCGAGCACTGCGTTAAATCCGAATTTAGCGCAACATATGCTCCTCGTAGGTTTTTCAGTGGCGACGTGTCAACAGAGGGTGCACAGGCGGCGCGGGCGACAGCATAGCGCGTTCTTACGATCCGCCCCGCAGACTGCTTATCTGCCGTAAGACGTGTGTCGGTGGTGTTATTAAATTCCCGTCTTTTTTCCCTAATCTCGTTGTCGACACGCCCCGCGGGCCCTCATCGGAAATGGCATTATTTCCCAGCCGGGCCCGGAGCGGACACCGGATACTCCCCGCCACCAGTCCTTCGGCCACCCCCAAAAACTCTTGTTTGAGAAATCTTAGCTATTTCCTTGGCATCCGTTTCAACATTTTTTCTATTCGATGTCAATAATAATCTGATTATTACTTCACAAATCACAGTTTTATATTGATACTACTGCTGAATATAGTGGTCATCATTACAATCATAATAATTAAACACATTTCCAAAAGCAATCAGTGAAGCCGCAGAGAACGATTCCGATGTTTATATGCAAATAATGTAATCGTATTAAAGCTACACTAATGAAGCAAATGAGCATATAAGTCTGCTGCTAATGAAATGAAACCCAATCCTGTTTACTTTCGCCGCTCATCCGACCAGGTATTGTATTCACAGGATGGTTTATGTTGTACCGCTTTTCGGTTATCATAATATTTTCCCTCGTCTTAGGTATTTCGGATATCAGAATATTCAATATTATTCCAAAAAATGAAATCACGGGTATGTATACCTGAAGTCCTTGTGACAACATTCAGTATGTAATGAATATTTTTCTAATACTTGCGAAATTCACAATATGATCATATTAAATACAAATGTAAATAAATAGTGGCCTTTTATACTAAAACAGTTTTGATATTGCTTTTAATTATTTAAGTATTTTACAATATTATAGAATAAGACGTTCCTAAATTCCCAGCGTATCAATAATAACATGCGATATCTTTTAATAAAATATAGGAAAAATACGCTGAAAGCTATGTAAAAGCAGGTAAATAAAACTTAGGGAGAAAAGCTCTACAATAAACGTAAAAAGAAAAAATCTTAACTAGCGTGAACAAGTTTGGTTTCGCACGGCCTCGATATTTGTCGCCGATACCACACTGTACGAAGTTATGGCACCTGCGAGGAGTTATGAGCTCTGTCCGACTCTATTGTCCCCAACTTTTATATAACTTCACCCTCACTTATTGAGTAGAGTAATTCTATATTTAAGTACTTTATGAGGTGTGCAAGCTGCCTACGGTGCTTTTTAATTTATCGATTATCAAATAATATAAGTAAGTAAGTAAGTAAGTAAGTAAGTAATACTTTATTGCTTATACACATAAAAACAACAAGTCTAACATTTTAGACGTAAAAGTATATTTGAATATTTATTCCGTTTCCACGCATAAACTGCTGCATAAAAAAAAAAATGGTATTTAGATAGCATGTATCTTTTAATTAACACAAAGCGGATTTTTTTAAGGGAAAAACAGTTAAAGCGCGAGCGAAGCTGAAAGTTATAAATACTTCATCATACTTTATAATAAGTCAATTCGTTAAGGATGTTTTTTTTTTTCAGGCAGCATGAAAGGAAGGCGTTAAAAGAAAAATTGCAGCATGACGGCAATGGTTACGTTGCGGTATGTAGTGCAGTTACAGTTACTAAACACGATGAAGCATTACTTATGCCGTCCTAGTTTATTGCTATAGTGCTTTCATCGCTCGAGTTCATTGTTATTTCTTAGAAAGCGCTGAAATATAGCTACGTTGTTTTCTACAAAAATGATCTTTGCTGCAACCGAAGATTGTCTGGGATTTTGACCCTAAATGCAGGGGAAGATATGACGTAAGTGCTGGACTTTAAAAGCTAAATTAGCGTGGTTGGTACGGGCCTCAGGTGTAAGATGCAGCAGCTCAGAGACTTGGGTGAATCATGCTCGTTGGAGCGCCGCATATATCTTGTCTTACTCAAAATGTCACTCTTTGTTGCACTTTTTAAGTGTATCCTGTATAGAAAAGAATCTCTTTCAAAGATGAGTGCTATTGTTCTCATGTTTTTAAAATCGTAGGTGTTAGAGAAAACGATATTATACAGGGTGTCAGTGACAGCTTAGCAAAAACTGAAATGCTCATTCAATGGATCTGATGGACTTTCCCAAGTTTACTTTATCGTGTGGTTTTGAGGTTAACCTACCTCACAAACCCTGTTGTCAGAATAATTGAGCCGCCTATGGCTTCTGACATGGCTCATTTAACGACTACATCCGTAGATAGTAACCGGGACCAACGGCTTTAGGTGCCTTCCGAAGCACGGAATCATCTTCCTTTTCGAACAGTCAAGTGATTCGGCCTGTAATGTCCTAACTAAACTGGGTAAAGTCTCGCAAAGTGATATTTCTTCGACTAATTCGAGTTCGGATACGAACTCGGAACCTTCGTAACGTCAGACGAGCTTTTGACTATCCGACCACGGAGGCTGACTTTTCCAAATAAACTTATATCGGAAACGAGAAGTCTTCTTCATACAAATTTAACGATTAAAATTAATATTTTGTACTTACGAGTATTGGATCGTAGAACTTTTTTATTTTCATTTTCGAGAATAGTTTGGGAAAATTGGTCATAACTGTTGACTGATCATGTCCCCTCAGGTTTGGCTAAGCCTACACCCTGTATTATAGAAGGCTAGAAGCCACGTCGGCGCCAGCGGCATTTGCCCTTGATATTCACTTATCTCCTGCTAAAGGCAGGTACACAATGGCGTGAGGAGCGAGGCGTCGGTTATCACTAGCCGGTGACGCGCCGTGGCTACTCAGCGTAGTCCATTAAGTTCTCAATGTCACACACAATGGGCACAATGGGCTCGCCGCTAGCCTGTAACGTGATATTAATAAACTATACCTTAACTTATACCAAAATAATCTATACATATTCCTAAGACGCAAGGTTCTTCTATTTCATGGCATCCCTGAAACAAAGGACGAGAAGGTTAGCGAGGCAGTTATTAAGGTGTTACATGAAAAAATGCAATTGCCCGATCTTACCTCAAGTGAACTACTATCCTGTCACCGGCTGGGAAACCTTTCCACAAAGCCCCGTCCTGTCCTGGTACGCTTCCGGGACTTTGAACATCGTCGGCTGATTTGGGACACTAAGACTGCGCTCAAAGACTCTGGTATTGTTATATCTGAGTTCCTGACTAAGTCCAGGCATGATGTGTTTATGGCTGCCCGTAAACACTTCAGCGTTCGAAACTGCTGGACTTCAGAGGGCAAAATAGTCATCTTGCTGCCTGACAAGTCTCGGAGGAAGATCGAAGTCCAGAGTGAGCTGCAGAGTTTGATCGCCCAGTTCCCAGCTAAGAAGACCTCAGAATCCACTGGTGCCCCGTGTGACAAACAGCAGAATGCCCCCTCGCAGTCATCCAGGAGAGAACTATTTGGCGCATCTGGAACGACAAGAAAGTTACGTAATAGGCCTACATGACATTGTTCTTTATAAGTTTTGAGTGTTTGTTTCGTATGTCTTTATAGTTTTTAACTTACCTTTTAAACAACGATTTCATTTTATTCCGTTTTATCTTTTTCCTGTTTTAAGGTAGATCGCACAAAATGTAGACTAATTTCTTGTAGTGAATCCGAAATTTTATTCACAAATTTATTCGAGGTTAGTTTGTAGGTTAGTTTCATTTCCAATCATTTTTTATTTTTTATTTTTTCTCACTTTCTGACAACTCCGAGTAGGCAATGAAATCAGAGCTCATACAGCCTTTTATTATGTATTTCACTTTTTTGTAGTGCGATTCTGCTCATTAATTTTCTTGTATTTTTATTTTCATAGTACGCAATTTGTTGTTAGTTGTTTCCTTTGTCAGTTTTATTGTATGTTTTAAATATTGTACATGCTCCTATGAGTTTTGATTCTTTGGCAGGTGTGTATTGATTGTAAAATCTATATTTAAACCTTTTTATTGTTAGGTATATCGTTATTTATTTTTGTTATAGGTATTTATTATTATTTATTTGTTTATATATATATTAGTATATGGATAACGTTTCTGATTTAGATAGTAGCTTCTTCACTTGTTCATCTTCGTCGGACCATTACCTTAGTGCTGATAGTAGTAATGATGATGGCTCGACGCCTCTTTCGGTTCACGACCAGTTGAAGACCACTTTTTCAAACTTTCCCAACAATTTTAATGTCGTTCATATTAATGCACAAAGTATTCCTGCTCATTATTCTGATCTTCTGGCGTCCTTTAGCAATTCTGCTGTCGATGCAATTCTCATTTCTGAATCATTCTTGAAACCTTCTCTTCTTTCAACACAATTTCCTCTCCCGGGTTTTAAGCTAATCCGCAACGATCGCACGGGCATAAGAGGCGGTGGTGTTGCTATTTATCTCCGAGCAGACATAGTGCACAAGGTCATCAGCATCTCACCCAGCGAGTATTCACAATCTGCCGAACACTTATTTTTAGAAATTACTCTGCGTCACAAAAAGATGCTTCTCGGAGTTCTATACAGCCCCAATCTCCATATTGATTACTTTGACTCTTTAGAATCAATACTTACTACCCACTGTCCCAACTATGAACACACCCTCTTGCTCGGCGACTTTAATACTTGTTTATTAAAAAACGACACCCGCTCACATAAACTTCAATCTCTCTTGTCTTCTATTAACTTACATATTCTTCCCCTTTCTGCCACTCACCATGCCCCAAATTGTACTCCCTCTCTTCTGGATTTAATTATCACTTCTTCTTTAAATAACGTCGCAATTCATGGTCAATTCCCTGCTAATTTTTCATACCATGATCTAGTTTTCCTGTCGTACAAGGTGCGACCCCCCAGAAGAAAAGCTAAAATCCTTCTCTTGCGCAGTTTTAGGGGTATAAACTTGGAGGCTCTAAGGCGCGATGCTTCTTTAGTGAACTGGTCTCCGGTATTTGAAGCTGACCACATTGACGTGAAGATCCAGCTGCTGCAGGCTGAAATTATTAAACTCTATGACCGTCATGCGCCTATTAAAAAAGTACGGGTCAGGCACAATCCTGCACCTTGGCTCAATGAAAAAATCAAGACTGAGATGGCCAAACGCGATAGAGCTAATAGTCCATGGAATTGGTACATTTTGGTTTGCATCAAATGGGGTAGTTCTGATTTTTTTATATGTTGTATGTAATGAGGTGGTAATGACAAATATAATTTTTCCACCTCGAAAGCCTTCCGGAACATTGTAAAATTCATGAAAAGCCATTAAATTTTTGATCATTTTTCAGTTTTTGCCATTTTTTACCACCAAGGACCTGTTTTACGGTAGAAGTCACTATGAATTCTTTTAAAGTAGACTAAATTTGCAACAAAATGAGAATAGTTGGGTCTCGATAAGCTGAATAGTTTCAAAGATACAGCAGTTCAAATGTTTGCAAAATTTCAAAAAAAAATTTTTTTGCGAGTGTTTACAAGATCTTGTCAATGTGGTCAATTATTGACCTATTTCACGGCATAAATCAATTAAGATCTAATAGTTCCCTAGCTACATCTGTTCAAAGTTGCTGAGGTGACTAAACAACATGAAATACGACTTATGAAATAAGCATTATCTATACTAATATTATAAAGAGGAAAGGTTCGATTGTTGGTTTGCATCGAATAGGCTCCGACACTATTGAACCGATTTCAAAAATTCTTTCACTGTTGAGTAGCTACATGATCCCTGAGTAAGATAGGCTATATTTTATTTATTTAAAAAAATTAGGGATCCTTAGTAAAACTTCAATAGTGTAACCCTAGGTGTAAAAAAAATCCTAAAATATACCTAATAAATTGAATAGGTTCCGAAACTACTGAACCAATTTCAAAAATTCTATCACTATTGAGAAGCTGCATGATCCCTGAGTAACATAGGCTTAATTTTATGTTAAAAAAAATTAGGGATCCTTACTAAAACTTCAATAATGTAACCCAAGATGTAAAAAAAAATCCTAAAATATACCTAATAAATTGAATAGGCTCCGAAACTACTGAACCGATTTTGGTGAAACTTGGCATAAAGATAGAATTTACCTCGGGAAAGAACATAGGATACGATTTACCGCGGGAAAATTTCTCATTCCCACGGGAAAAATTGTTAAAGCGGGCGTAGTTGGCACAAAGATAGAATAGACCATGCGGAAGAACACAGACTAACTTTTACCACGGGAAATTATCTTATCTTTGCATGTGGAGGTTGAAGTTGAGGTCGTCACAGGAGTTTTATTATAAGTTTTTAATAAAAAGCACACCTTTAGTAGAAAAATATTTTTGACAGACACCCTAAACTCTAAATTGTATTATTTAAGAAATTTTGCAAACATTTGAACTGCTGTATCTTTGAAACTATTCAGCTTATCGAGACCCAACTATTCTCATTTTGTTGCAAATATAGTCTACTTTAAAAGAATTCATAGTGACTTCTACCGTAAAACAGGTCCTTGGTGGTAAAAAATGGCAAAAACTGAAAAATGATCAAAAATTTAATGGCTTTTCATGAATTTTACAATGTTCCGGAAGGCTTTCGAGGTGGAAAAATTATATTTGTCATTACCACCTCATTACATACAACATATAAAAAAATCAGAACTGCCCGATTTGATGCAAGTGAAGACCCCTTTTATGGTACGATTTCCATGTACTATAAGGCACGGTATAGAAAGTGTCCCTCGGATCGGAATTTAGCCCGATATAAATTCCTTAGAAACCATTGTAGTCGTCTGTGTAGAGATGCAAAAAGACGCTATATCCATAATACCATCGACGAGTGCAATCCTGCACAAGTCTGGAAGTTTCTTAAAACGCTTGGCATTGGCAAATCTTCCGTATCTTCTAGCAGCGGTATCGATCTGAACGCTCTCAACAATCATTTCTGTTCTCCCCCAGTGACTTTAGACGATACTGTAAAATCTCATACAATTAATTTTCTCAGCAGCCAACTTTTGCCAGTGTGTTCTCCGTTTTGTTTCTCTGCTGTTACTGAGGAGGAGGTTAAGAAGCATATTCTCTCTATCACTTCTACAGCAATGGGCAACGATAATCTGAGCTCTCATATGATTCACCTTATTCTTCCTGAACTGTTACCAATCCTCACACATATTTTTAACTTCTCACTTACATTTGGCGTTTTTCCGTCAGCTTGGAAACTTGCCGATACTGTCCCCTTACCTAAAACTAATAACCCCGCGTCCTTTTCTGAATTTCGTCCCATATCTATTTTGCCCTTTCTCTCTAAAGTCCTGGAACACATTGTCCACAAGCAATTAGCTAATTACATTACCTCTAATAATCTCCTTTCACCATTTCAATCTGGTTTTCGCCCCGGACATAGCACTGTATCAGCGCTGCTGAAGGTCACAGATGATATTCGCCATGCGATGGAGAATAAATCTCTGACTATTCTCATCTTGCTTGACTTCAGCAGTGCTTTTAATTCAGTGGATTTTGATATTCTACTCTCTACACTTCGCTCATTTAATGTATCCTCCTCAGTAATGGACTGGTTTAACACATATCTTCGGGGCCGCTCCCAGCGGGTCCGCTGTGACGAGGCTGCCTCGGATTGGTGCGATCTCGTTGCGGGTGTGCCTCAGGGTGGCGTCTTATCACCTCTTCTCTTCTCAATTTTCATTAATTCAGTTACATCTGTCATCTCATCTAGCTTCCATCTTTACGCAGACGACTTACAAATTTATCGGCACTTCCATGTCAATGACATTCATGGTGCTATTTCTAATATTAACTCTGATCTTTCTCGAGTGTCAGAGTGGGCAAAATCTTTTGGTTTACTGGTTAACCCTAAGAAATCACAGGCGCTCCTAATTGGTAGTCGTTACATGTATCGACAAGTTGATCTTGCCACTATCCCATCTGTCACCTTCAATGGTACACCTATCGCTTTTGCCAAATCAGCTAAAAACTTGGGTCTGTTAATGGATAACCATCTTTCTTGGGGCCTTCACGTCAATGAGCTCAGCAAAAAAATACACTATTCACTTCACTCACTTAGACGCCTTCAATATTTCCTACCCCTGAACACCAAGATCTCTCTTGCTCAAACCTTACTGTTGCCTATTCTCGACTATGCTGACTGTTGCTATTTGGATGCCACCGAGGAGCTCCTTAACAAACTTGAGCGTCTTCAGAATCTGTGTATCCGATTCATCTTCGGCTTACGCAAGTACGACCACGTATCAGAGTTTCGCACACAGCTCAAGTGGCTCCCAATTCGCTTTCGCAGGAATACTCATATTTTGTCAACCCTTTTTAATATCCTCCATAATCCTTCGTCCCCGAGTTATTTAAAAACCCGTTTTTCTTTTCTACGACCTGAAGATAAGCTCAGCCGTTCCCACATTCGTACTCTCCTCTCTGTTCCTTCCCATAATTCCCGCATGTATTCCGACTCCTTTACTGTTCATGCTGCCAGGCTGTGGAACTCGCTTCCGCATACCATTCGCGACAGTCCCTCTTCCTTTGTCTTCAAGAAACGAGTGAAAGAATATTACCTTTCTCTATGTAAATAAGTTGTTTTTATTTATTTATTTTGGTTTATATATTTATTTATGTAAGTATGTATAATATACATTGTATATGTATTAGGTAGGTTATGCTGTATGTATGTATGTATTTATTATATTCATGTTTATATGTATTTGTGAGTGTGTAGGTACATGTTATGTATATTATTATTTTTTAGTCTGATAATATTTATTTAACTTCTGTGCACGTCTTTACCCGTTCTTTGTTTAATGTTCTCTTTGCCTAGGCCAGCTGGAAGACATTTCGTGAGAGATAAGCTGTGCCTGTTGTGTCTGCTATTTAAATACCTGTACTTGTAAAATGTTTTTGTGTGCAATAAATAATAAAATAAAATAAAATAAAAATAAACATATGGCATTACGTACGTAGATTAACGATCTTTTTTTTTACCAGCCCATATTATCTGTCCCTGGCTGGGGGCTCGAGCCTACCCTGAATCAGGGTGTACAGGCGTTAGTTGACCATGTTTTCCCAGTGCTAGTTGGTCAACTTCTCACAAAAATTTTGAATTTCCTCCTAACTGTGTGCAGTTTCCCTAGCCTGTACCGTAAAAGCGCCGAATAAGCGTACATAATGAATTTGAAAATCGAACACATCGGTACGTGCCGAAGCTAAAACAACGCGTGTTTCCATAATAGAAGACAACGACCCCAGCAACTACGACACCCACGCTCTTATTATTGTCCATATGAATAAAGCGTTAAATGAACAGTAAATTTGCTCAGTTGCTTTGCCATTTGGCGTGATGGCACGTGACGAGTAGACAGGTCCTCCATGTGGTTGCACTCAATTCGATTCGGCTGGTAGCTGTGGCTTGTGCAAACATCTCGAGCGCGCCACACCGCACCAAACATATCAGTTTCCGAAACCTAACGGCGGCGCACCTCCGCCGCTTGTTTGAGTGGCAAATACGAGGGAAAGAAGGGTAAAGTAAAAAAGTGGAGAAACGCGGCCCGAATAAACACAAGAAAAATAACGACGTCAAACAATAATTGAAATCATAGGTTGCGCGCCGCCGTCTGGGGCGCTCCTAAATGCGGCGCGGAAGCCTCGTGTGGGCAACCTCAGCCGCTCACCCGCAAGCTCTTTCAAACTTGCGTTTATTCAGATTCTTTTACAAACTCTGCAAATTTTGAAACACAAACCTTTTCCGAGATTTTGAAATGAAATTATTATAAGGCTTCCCGAAAAAAACGTAATCACGTTTTGACAAAAATAACAGGACGTTTGCGGTAACGAACACACGTTGTACGTAGCTATTAATCTCGGCAAATCGAATAAAAGGTAATAGAGTCTAGGGAGGGTGCCGGAAGATTGGCGCGTCCTCGGGTGGCAGCCCTCTGCAACCGCGATACCGATATTAGTGAGTTAACTCAATTTGCGACATATTGTTTGAGGGCCGCTTAATAACAGGCGAGAGCTAGTCGTCGCCAGCATTTCCATGGCTACCCTTGATCCGAGCCGCTCGATTCGTGTCTTAGTGCGCTTGCAAACGGCTCTACGTGACTTTTCATTACACTACTGTATTGGAAACTAAAGAATTCAAAGAGTGTAAATAATTTAATTGTAACTTTAGGATATTTAATTTATTTCACTTATTTAAGTCAGTTACATTTTTGTTTCAAGCGAGTTCAAACATTTGGCTGTCTTCTGTGGATAGGAACTTGTCGGTAGAAACTCCACAGGCGTTGCATCTTTTTAATTCATTTTGTACAATGTTATAAATGAATGTTTATAAAATTTCACATGAATTTTCCTCTTCTAAGTATTCTAATATTTTATAATAAGATTTATTATAATTTCTTAACAACCATCTTGATCTTTTATAGACATTAAAACCTTTTGCTTTTTCAAGGTGCATTCCAGTGCAGGGTGTATGCACTATGCACCTTGCAAAAGCCGACCACGATTCCATGTTCCATATCCTAAGGCAATTAACAGGTAAGTGCGCGTACGTACCCGCATAATCTAAGACTTTAGCGATTTCATGGAGCCCGTATACAATTTTCAGCTAACTAATTACCAAGTAAATTAATAGCGATTAGACAAACTAAGTGGAGGCGGTATATTGTCTTCAGCACTGAGTCTATAACAAATGTCGGGAGAAACTCGAAATAATTTGTCCATCGAGACTTATTTAACAGTCAGTACGTTTGTTTATTTACGTGAGGCCTACCCTCACCGAACCGGCCTGGGTTGGGGTAAAAAGGCTTAAAATACGGATGTTTAATGTCTACATGGACCTTAGGACGAGTGCACAAAGTTTAAAATATGTTTCGGTAAAGTTACATTCGATATAAGAGCTGGCTCAATTTAGGGTAAATTATTAAAACGAGCTGTCGAACAAACGAAATTAATCGAAAGTACTCATGGTGAATTTGTAAAGCGATTCAGTAGAACCGGCTTGGTATCAGATTTAATACCACAAAGTGTCTTATTTGCGGAAAATGATGAAAAGAAGAAAACTAATAAATTCAGTTCGCCTCAGTCATTTTAGCGGCAGACATTTCAGTATTGACTAAATTATAACTAAAACAGAACTAAATAACTAAAGTAATTGTAATAAGTTTACTGTAAGATTTTTTTGACACGTAATTTTGCTTACAACGCTTACACAACAATATTCCCAAATAGTAAAATCCCATTTAAAAATCAAGGCAACTTATAACGTCTGAAACATTTTTATGCAGCGTCGCCGTGCGTGGGTGTCGCGGGGGTAGGGCGGGGGCGGCGGGGACGGGGGGGTCGAGTGGCGGGGACAGCGCGGTGGGGGGCCGGATGTCATAGAAAAATTGCTACTTCCGAGTCGGGGCCGCACAAAAGGGCCCGCCTGCAATATTATTATCAACTACAGTGACCTCCACGGTGCTCTATTACGACCTTACGAGCAGTCTATCAAAAAATATGTCAGCTCCTTTAGTGGATCTTCGTCATATACCAACTGTTATGCTCAAGGTTTTAACACTTGTGTTTTATGACTGAGTTGTAAAAAACGCTAGTAGGCATTTTATGCTGCCTTTTATTTAGTTCGTGGCAATATGAAGTAGTCTAGCAAGTATACGAAAGAGAATACGTGTTTTTATATGTAGTAATTTTCGTTTTAAATGAGGAAGATAACCAAGTAGAAAAAATATTATATCTAAATAAAAAAACATATTAATTAAAAATATTATTTTAATACAAGCTGTTAATAACTGTCTGTCAGTGAATTTACAAAGATGTTATATTTCTCGAAATTTAATCCATAATCAAATCATGAAGGTCATAAACATTATCGACTCTACGTCTAACAGAGTCAATGCATCGCTACGTCTGTCACTAGCTTTTTTTTTAAATTGACAATGCTTGAGTCGAAAAGGTACGACGGATCAAGCTTCACCGGATTTGTGGGGGGGCGAAGACTCACTTGTGCATCGACATCTAAACTTCTGTCAAAAGTTAAGTAAGCAAGCAAGCAGCAAAATTTTCAAATAAAAGCTTGTGCAACGCCCTCTTCTCTTCAGTAAGTATGAGGCATCGAGGGTCTAATAATGTTGGATATATCAGTATGCGCATCTTGCGGGCGCGCGGTCTGAGCGCGATTGTTCCCCAGTGGATACATTTTCAATTGCAGCGGGCTGTCAGTGTGCCAATTTCGCGGCATTCACAACAAATTACGTATTAAAGCGAGCGGAAGCGCAAACAAAACGGGCGTGTTCGTGACGTGAATCCAACGAGACAGGCGGACCGAGCAGGCCCAACTAGACGACGCAAACAATGTGTTGAGCAGCCCTATTCAAATGTACTGTGTCTTGGCCCTTTCCTTACTAACATAGTTTACATTTCAGAACAGAATTTTTAAATTTATTTCTTTTATATAATCAGTACCTCTTGTACACGTGTACACAAAGAGAAAGAATTTTTTGTATTTTGTATGTACAAAAACAATGGATTTGTTTTTCCTTCAACTTGTTTTTCTGAAGCTCTAATTGGTGATTTGTTTTAGTAAAATATTTTTTTATTCTGCTTCACAGAATTAAATTTGTCAGAAAAACTGTTGTTTATTCGATTTCATTTCTCAGTAAGGCTCTAATTAATCCCTTTTTTTAAAGTCGAAGAATTCGGTTTTTTTACCTGGAAAATATATTTTCTACGAGATCGTGATTCTGTTTCTTAAGAACCAACAAAACACGAGGCAGGTAGGTATATTTTTTCCTTCGAACAAATAACAGGAAAAGAATTTTAATACAAAGCAAGAGGAATAAAAGTATTGTTCAATTTATTATACATACCTACATACTCGTACATACATCATACTTAACAAATACATGTAACATTAATATATTGAATTTTGTTAAAAAAGGAACGAAACTGCAAAACGTACCAGGGACAACAGGAGTTGACTTTATTGTTCGTCAAATATGTACGAGAATATACAGTAGCCAGCACATACGGCTGGACATAGCTCCCTTATTTCGTAGCGATAGGGATGAATTTCATAATGCGAATGTCCAACTGCATGTGCTGGCTTCTCACATTTTCGTGTGATATAAAATAAAACATTTATAAAAAATACATCCTGCAATGTTTCGTATAGCTTATTAGATGCTGCTGATAGCATATTTAACATGACACTAATGCTAATACTTAATATTCCCGTCAAAACATCTTCACCCCAGTAAATAGTATTTTGTACCACTGGTGGATATTTAGTATAACAAGCAAGGTCTCCGATAACTTGACTGAAAACAAGAGCATTTGATTAGCAGCTTAATTACAAAGTGTATTCTATGTAGCAACAATTCCTACAATTATGAAGCTTCTTGGTACGGAGCGCTAATAGCACTCGGTATCAGTACCGGCACTCGAGCTATCGGAAAAGATTCTGTTACTCGAGCAACCTCGCTTCTAGGGAAAATCCTCTTAATTAGCCCCCGCAGGTGATACCGGGAATTATAAAAAATAGGTAGAGATTTTCAGAGAAATGTTTTTAACGCCCACTTACGACTCTTTTTTTAAAGTCTCCGAAAAATGTTTTTACAAGTCAAAACTAATATCACATGTTTTTTATTTATTCCAGAATATCATTTTCATATTCCTTTTAGTAGTCCAAAAATTTGTTATTACTATGTTTGGCAAAGTCAGTGTGATCAACGTAGAGTCAGAACCGAAATAAAAGACTAACGAAAGAGTGATATGATTAAAGGATTGGAATGGTACCGACAAATTGGTGTTTGCGTAGATGATAGGAGTCTGAAAGAGCGCTGCAGACTGTCTGCGCGACAAGCCGAGACAGCCCGCAGCGAGCGACCCGACGTGAATGCCTAATTACGACTCCCGAGTAGTCCCGAGTAAATAACTTTTCTATTTGCCTCGGGTCGGGTTCGGTAAAACATTAATCATGATTGAGCTAAGTGGCTTAATACGGGAGGGATAATGGCAAGCAATGATCGCTGGCGGGGGGTGGCGCCGCGGCGTCGCGCTCGCCGCTCAGCTGGGCGCAGCTCGCCCGCGGGGCTTCATTCACGAGCTGACGAGGCCACATCATACCCAATAACTGTTATTTGTGTACCCCCACCGCCAATAGATACGTATCTAATCAAAAATTACAGCAATCAAACTCAAAGTAATTGGATAGACAACGAAACCGTATCGAAGCGACATCATACTAATGCGTTTCTAACGAACTATACAGATATTTCTTTTCAGTTTTACTTTTGGGCTGAATATCAACAGATGGAAGGTTATAAGTAGCACATTATTGAAGTTTGTCGGATATCACAGGGGAGTGTTAACCTAATCGGAAATCAGATGGCTTTAAGTGGAGAATGAAGCCGCGATGGCTCCTAAATGGAAAACACAAACAGGCGGAGCGCCCGAGGCGCTGCACTGTTATTGTTTGTACACCGAAACTACCCGCCGTAGTACCCGCGCCGAGGAAGGCGGCCAGAGAAACTTTAAAAGAAAACCGCAAGATAAACTCAACTTACTACCGACGAGATGCTTAATACAAGTTTGGGTTTGGTTAAGAGTTTCACCGTATCAAGATCAAATTCTTGACGTTGTTAATGTCTAACCTTACTACCAGCTCATATATACATATGTATAACCCCACCGAGGTGCTCGAGCCTATCTTGAAAACAGGGCAAATAGTCCTTAGTCGACCACGCTGGCCCAGTGCGAGTTGGTCAACTTCACACAAAACCTTTAAATTACTTCGCAGGTGTATGCAGGTGTCCTCACGATGTTTTCCTTCACCGTATGAGCGTCAAAAAAACGGACAACCACAATTATGAATTCGATTGTCGAAAACATATTGATTGGTACATGCCAAGGCATGAGCCAGCTAACTTCCGAATGGATGTCAACGGTCCTAGCCACTTAGCCACCATCTCTATACGCTTTAATATCTAATCTTACATTACCATAATACTTAACATTAAAATTGACATATCCATTACGCCAACTAAGATTAAACTAGTGTCTGTTTTCCGCCATCGACATTTACGTGCAGCGTTTAATATGCATAAAACCGTTCAGTCGCGGAGTGCCATTACGCGAGGTACGACAATTGTTGCCGTTTAGGATCGGAAGTCGATCGTACCGCGGTTATCGTTTAGTGTTATGCAGCTACAAGGAAAAGCTCTCCACTCGGCTCGACCGCCCCCTGCGGCCCAACTCACTGCTTCTCCTCTGCACTACGAGTTATAACTATTTTAGGAATTGTATTTGGCACTTACATAATTGTGTTAATGGGATCATTGACTTCATTTAGTTTATTATCTAGACGGCAATTACCACAATACTTATATAAGGAACGTTTCTTGACAGACTTCATTGTTCGTCCCGAAACTATTTTAGGGGTTTCCATTTAAGAAACTGATTGTGATAGAATATTGGTGGTTATTTGTAAAAAAAAAACACTTATATAAACATCGTATCTTGCTAGGGGCTTCATTGTTCGAAGAATTAGATTGATGTCAAATATTGTGTTTATTTGTAAAAGTACTTATGTACGAAACGTTTTTAGTAAGCTTCATTGTTCGCTTGTTCCAAAACGCTTTTAGACATTTCAATTTATGAAATAGTGATAATTAAAGTAGAATATTGTGTTTCTTTGTAAAAAGTACTCATCTAAGGATCATGTTCCTTGTTAAGCTTATTATTCTTTTCGGGCTGATACTATTTCAGGCATTTCCATTTATAAAATATATTGAGGTAGAATATTGTGTTTATTTGTAAAAAGTACTTATACAAGCATTATCGTCCTTTAGGCCTGGAAGTATTTTAGTTATCCACCTACATCTCTCCCCACTCCAGTAGGCTTACTACGTAAGGCGCGAGAAGCCCGAGAAGTTGTCAAACGCGACATAATGACAGATTTACTATGGCTCTAATGTCACTTTGTCGCGTTTGACAGCTTCTCGAGCCTGTCGCGTCTTATGTAGTAAGCCTACAGGCGAGTTTAACTCGCGCTAGACCTTTTTTTTGACATAATTAATGCAGGCATTTTCATTTAAAAAGTGTATTTATTTGTAAAAAAATATACTTATGTAAGCTTCATTCTTCGTTACGTTAGGCCGGAAAAGATTTTTTAAAGTTTCATTGCTCGTTTTTCTCTATACTATTAAAATGTATTTTAGGCGTTCCAATTTACGAAATAGAGATTGCGGCAGGATATGATGTTTATTTCTAAAAAGTGAAAGGCGGGTACTTTGCATGGGTTCTTGCCAATTGCGCGTTCTTAAGGCTTCAACCTTTCAACTTCGGCGAGTGGTTGCGGCAACGACATCAAACCATTTCCAGCATTTACGTAGCTTCTCTGTTAAGAAATTTTCCACGTTTTTATTTAAAGTTATATTTTCGGCACAATAACCTTATAATAAATTCTACAATCATTCGTTTCGAAGAATTGTTGTTAAAAATATTGGGTAGGTGATCCAAAAATACTCAACATTACGAAAACAAATTTTCTCTCAGTTCAGGCAGGCAGTTCTTCTTCAACCTAGTTGGAAAACTGCAAGATTAAATGATAAAAACTGCGAGTAAAGAAAATCTTAACGTGTTTGCCACTGGTTGATTGGAAAGAACATAATTTTCTTCTTTGGCAAATGGTTGCAATCTCAGTCGCCAATGTGGCCGGAGAGTTATTTTTTATTTTTTACATAGCCACTATTACGATATTAGAAGACTTCATTAGAAATGTTATGATGATGATGCCAGGCCAGGCAGGAGCAGTCAATCAGTAACTAAGTTAATTAACTAACAAACAGAAATAAAAATGAGATCATCGGTTTGGTTGGGAAATCTATCACAAGTCGAATCGTTTGAATGTCTGAAAAGATACTCTGATTACTATTTGTTTAGTAGCGGTTTACTATTTGTATTCAGGTTGTTCGTCATTTCATAACGTCAAGTTTTTCTGCTAGTACCTGTTACGAGTTGGCCAGAACCGGTTGATTTCCACGCAATTATATAAACTCGTAGCAAACTTTGGCTAAAAGAAACAAGTAACAAGAAAGAGCTAATTTAGAAGACATAAAAATTACTCGAAAATGTTGTGAAATTATAACAATGAAAAAATCTTTGGTGACTGAACAACAAACAACCTTCGAAAACGAAACCAAACAAAGTTCAGTTCGCTTGGAGTGAAGTCCGCGGGTCGGAGGCACCGGGGGGTGGGGTGCGGTACGCGGGGCGGGGGGGCGGCTCACAATACTGATTGAAAGCAAATAATGAAATCATAGGGAACGGAGCCGGCCGCGCCCGCAAACACTGAAAAATTGCGCGAGCACTCGGGACCGACACATCTAAAACTGCACTACCAACACCAAGTGTTTTTACTTACTTACCAATTTGAATATAAAACACTTAATATTAATACGATAAATAAATTTTGATCAAACATAGTTCAAAATTCGAATAAAATAAAATATAAAATAATAATAATTATATAAAAATATTTTGAAAAGATGCAACGCCTGTGGAGTTTCTTCCGGAGAGTTCTTCTCCACACAAGACAGCCAAATTGTGATCTCTCCTCGACGTCGAAAAGTGAAATCTTACTTCGAATAAACACATTTTGAATTTTGAATATCTTATTGTTTCTTTTACGCAATTTATACTTTATGCTATCGAAACATACTTCAGAATTCCTGGAATGGAAATAAAACTCGTACGAAATATAACATGCTACATTTTGTACGAGCACCTCTATATAATTGGTTAAATCCTATATTTGTTGGACGTATATTAGAAAAGCACAATAGATATCATACGAAATAAGATCCACGTGTGGAAATGTGAGTGAAAATGTGAAAATTTGGGTTATTTTTGAAGTTTACCGTTATTAAACCCTTAAAAGGACATATTAGTGGAAATTCAGGCGAAGGAAATAGGCGAATCGCGATAATTCTATCGTAGACTAGAGTACTTATTCATTTCTTTCTTCGTTTTATGTTATATGAGGACAAGTCAAATAGATAAAGTATTAATTATATCGAAGACGAAGGAACTCGTAATAGATGGGCGTGTTCCTCCTACAACAGCGGGCAATGAAGAGCTAAAACTCACACAGTCGATGGAAAAGTCGTCATGATAGACAACACCCATCCCCACTCACCCTGAATTGCCATAAAGTAGTCAAACTTTTTTTTCAGGATGTATTATTTATAAGCCATCGATTAAACGTCATGTTTTTAAACAGTAGTAAAATTATGAAAGTTTTACTAACAAAGTTACCTACACACACCTACATAATTAGTGGAAAAGGAAAAGTGAGATTGCATAAGATTTCCTAATAATGACTGGCTGGCTATGATTTTATAAACCACAATGAAAATAGAACATAAGACGATTGTCACAATTTTTCATTTGTGTTCAGTTATAATATACAGGCCAAGACCTTCCATAAAGAAGGCGACCAAGCGACCAAACACTGGTCGCAAATAAAGGTGCGCCGGGCCGCCTCGCCCTACCGGCAAACACTACTTGACCGATCATTTTTTACATACCCACTCATATTTTATCCAACAAATTGGATACATTATTACCTACTCCAAACAATATGACATAGAGGAATACGACGAGTCCGGAACATGACGAATTCGGAACAAATCAAATTTAAGTCATTAAAAAAAAAGAGATGACAATATACTCAGAAAATGATATAAAACACACAAAAGCCTATATTTTTGAATTTGAACAGTCCCCTAGCATAACTGTTCACGTGTGACAGACATAATTAGCATAAGCTGACACTAGGGCTACAGCGTTAGTTTTCACATCAGTCGTAGTTATTGCCCGTACGCCAGATGCAGCGACACAACCCACAATTTATATCGGTAATATTTTCTTTTCGTGTCGATTCGGCGACTTATCAATACTCCGCCACGGTTATTATGGTATTGTCCCTAGCATTTTACAGGTCCTCACGTGTGCAGCCATTGGGACACGCTTGTCATCGTAATATACATTTAAACTGTCACGCCTCTTTCCGGGAGGGGTAGGCAGAGACCACTTCCTTCCACTTGCTACGATCCAGACACACCATCGTAATATGCAGGATATTACCGTTTTGCGGTAATTATTTGAGATGTCTATTGTATTCGACAGCTCATTTTAAAACGAAGCTTTACGGAGAATTTCGCTATTAATTAAAACGTGTGTTTCCTCGCAATGGCGGACAGCGCCTTCGTGACACCATCAATTTGAACTGCCGACAGCTTAACTTCCTAAATTCTTCAATTAAAAGCTTCGACATGCAAATGAGGGAAATACTGTCCTTAATAGCAGTCCATCGCTCGGAAAGTGGTGGGGGTCTTCTGATTTAGTGGAGCTGGGCTTGCAATGAAGCGGGAGCGAGGTTCATAGTCCGTCGTGTAATGGGTGGCAGTGAGCAGCGATTAGTCGCGCTCGCCGCCGCGGCGCCGGGGCTGGCGCCTCTTGTCGCCACTGCCTCATTTGCATCTCCACATTGCGTCCAATCAAAACACCAAAATTGCTTTATGCTCGTAGACATTAAAAGAAGCAAGACATTTTAAAATCTACACAAAACGAAAAATCTGTTAAAAAAAACTATAAAAAACAGTCTGAGTTACTTTGGCGTATTTTATAATATTAGGATTATTGTTCGACGCTGATAGTTAAATAGAACACACTATTTATTTTTATAATGAACTTTATTTCTTTTTAGGATTTTTTAACACGTACAAATAAATCCACGTTTATATCGCATGTACAGTGACAAGCAAACTGAAGTTAGCAACAGAATCAACCTATAAATAAATATAAAACTCTATATGTGTAGCACTGACTCACACAATTATGGAAATTACTTCTTTTGCTGTCATCGATCTTTACTTTATTTTTTATTTTATTTTTATTTATTTTTAAGGAAAACCAACAGCTAACAAAAGTAAACTGGGATACAAGGATATAAAACATTCAGCCAATTACAGGTCTTCACAACGGTTTTGTCAGACCTCCCATTTTTGTCATATAGAGCACTCTACAAGGATAGAGCAGTACAATAAATAATGTCAACATAATTCACAATGGCTCATCCAGAACCGCTGAGCCGTCGTCAAGTAGCTAAGTAATTACTAGTATGAATAAGGCGTACTTGTACTTATAAGGCACCAGAGAGCGGGCGGGATCACTTTACCAAACATCCGCGTGAAATTGTTTAACAGAGCAATTACATTAGGTAACGTAATCTCGCCGCCTAATGAAGTTAAGGGTATCTGTCGTCGCATCAGAGGCGCCCTCAATTAAAAGCTCATTATGGACGTTGCTATAGAGCAGTGGCGAGATGTGGTTCGGGGCTATGATACTACTAGTCTAGCTAGATGATCACTTTTTTCAAGTCATAAATAAATTTATTGTAATTTATTTATGACTTGAAAAAAGTGATCAATTATTAATTTCTGACTTCTGATTAATAATCAACAATTCAATAATAAAGCTAAGTTTTTTTTCTTAATTACTTGAACTACAGTTTATAGTCAAGTTGTTCATAAACTAACAAAATGATCTCTCTAGCAAAGAATACTACATGTAGAATGTACAATACCCATGTTTATTTAAAATCAAAAGAAAGAAAACGCATTTTTCTTCTCCATGTAATCCAATTTGTACTTGGCGTGACCGCCTTCATTAAAAGAAGATCCATTTACTCATTATGTCATTATGTTACCAAGAACTCCGAAACATCATTCGCATCTCGGCTATTTAGTTTTGTTAGGTAGTGTTTGATCAAAGAACTATAACGGGTGTTAGGGGCGGCTTGGGAATTACTTTAAGGACAGGCTCGTTACGATTTTGAGTAACTTTTCTCGGAAACGAAAAGAAAATTCGCCACTTTCATATAATATTATCATTTTAATAGGACAGTTAGTAAAATTTTTTTTTATCGTTCTTGAGAAGTTTCTTTGGGAAAGTTGCTCAGAACCGCTGACTAAGCCTATTCAGTATTTGCTTAGCCGCCACTTTACAGGATACACGTGACGCGTTTATGGTACAGAAGCCAGCACATGCGGCTGGACATTCGCACTAAGAAATTCACCCCTACTACTACGGAATACGGGCGCTAAGTTCAACATGTCCAGCCACATGTGCTGTCTACTATACATGTTTTATTTTAGCATGGTCCAAGAAAACAAGGTCTTGCAATTAGACCACGTGACTGACACGAGCCTACGTCATTTTGCCTATTCATCCTTGTCGAATGCGTGTAATAGACAAGGATGAACAGCGCAAAATGACGTAGGCTCGTGTCAGTCACGTGGTCTAATTGCAAGACCTTGTTTTCTTGGACCATGGTGTGGGGTGTTTTATCGAGTGTGGCGACTAGTGACTGGTGGCAAACCGCCTCCGCCTCATTTGTATATCATTAGCATTGCGTGCGGCGCATGTCTGTCTGCACTCGCCTCGGAGCACCCTGACACGTATTTTCATAATCGACTCCATCCGATGCTCGCGAAATGGCAAACACTACATCGTCACTACGCAAATACCAGCTCGGTTGTCTAAATCTGTAGTGACAACTCAAGTCACCGCTAACAACTCCCCCGACAATGTTTATCTGATGTATTTTAATGGCGACGACAAAAACGCCATGTCGTTTGCATCATTATAATGTCGTCAACTTTTATATTACGTCCTTCTGTCCCTATTGTGTGACTCGAATCGGAAAGGCAATAGTTTAACGTTCAATATTGTCATATTTTCCGATCTGCAATAAAATTAATTTTGACTTCTGAAGCGACTGAATAACGTGAAACCAGATTTTAAAACTAGTGCATATGAAATGATTATGATAATTTACGTTAAGAAAAAGGAAACAAAGCTTTATGTCTCAAACTTCTTCATAGTATAAATCTTCCTACTTATGTCACAAGAAAATATAACAGAAATAATGGTCATAAAATACCACATTTTATTTTCCTTTTACAGTAACGTGGGAAATTCTAAAAGGCTCTGTAAGATGACAGGGTTTACAGGTATAAATACCGCGTGTTGGGATGTACGCACCCTCATTCGGTCAAGCGTAATTAACGGGTGGTAGCAGCCGTCAACGCGCTTTCGAATCACGCTTGGCCGAACACGCGACGGTGACAGCCTACCCAATGTTCTTCACAATACGTCACCGTTGTTTATCGAGGAACATTACAAGCGGATGAGCAGTTCCAAACTGACGTGAGCAAACGGTTTATAAAATATGTGAGCATAAATATTCAGGAAATCATAACGTGGAACTAATACATAGGCACATAACTCTTCTCTCTTAATGGATAAGGACAGGTAACCACCAAAAATTTCATTCAGCAAAATAAAGCAACATTTGACTTATCTTTGAAATTCTAAACTGAGCTATATTTCAGTGCATTTATTATGTGGCTAAACTGGTCTTCACCAAATTATTGTTTTAAGTCTAGTAGTTCTACTATACACACCGGATCTTTTTGTAGTACCTATATACCTTGACGTGTTGTAAGTTTTATGTAATTGTACACATTTCATTAAAATTTACTTCTGTCTTTAAACTCTGTCACCTAATTGAAATTAATTGAAGTAAGGCCTATTGTAAAACTCTACTATGTTACGAAGTATATAAAATCTAAAGCAATATTCTTGTGAGTATTCTATATAGCAATTAGTAGTACAGTGTGCACGGTAGAGTGGCACAGTCCAACAAGAAGTAACAAGCAATTTAGAGTTGTCTGCAGGACGCCTGGCGCGGCAGTAAACGCGCCAAGTTTGTAGCTAAACGCATTAAACGCATTGTGAGCACATCTCTGCTTGTTACTGCTATCATACTTTTACGTCTGACGTAGCACGCCCACTGCTTCAATAGTTACCAATCAAATTATTTATAATGGCTCTCCAACTGATTCTAGTTTTTTATTTCTTGCGTTACTATTTATCATACTAATATACTAATAAATAATCTATACTAATACTAGCATTCCGCCGCGGCTCCGCCCGCGTTAACAGTTTTTCCCGAGGGAATGAGGCATTTTTCCGCGGTAAAAAGTAGTCTATGTTACGTAAGCTTTCCTATCTTTTAAGTTGGGTTGATTTGCACACGGTGTGCAAATCAAATTTAAAATCAGTTCAGTAGTTTAGGAGTCCATCGTGGACAAACAACGTGACACGTAATTTTTATATATAAAGATTATAAAGAGGAAAGATTTGTATTTTTGTTTGTATGTATGTTTGTAATGAATAAACTCAAAAACTATTACACCGATTTCAAAAATTCTTTCACTATTAGAAAGCTTTGTTCACCCTGAGTAACATAGGCTACCTTTTACTGCTGTCTCATTTCCACGGGATAAACTGTTAACACGGGCGGAGCCGCGGCGAAAAGCTAGTAACTAATATTAATACATCTAATGATAAAATTTAAAATAAAATAACCTTAACAACGAAGAATTATCAATTTATATTTTATTTTCCAAGCTGCTAAACGGAAATCAAAATCTGCTTTTTTGTAACACAAATAAATATAAGTACCAAATCAGAAGAGCCATGAAACTAAGCAGTATTCGAAAAATCGAAAAAGCGTGCAAATGGTAAATCATTAGGCCAAAAAATTTGGTGTTAAAAATTTTAACTACACAAAATCAATAAAAAAGAAAGAAGAGCCTACTCAGTTCCAAAGTATTTATTTTATTATTTGTTGACAAGAGCATGTTTTTATTATAGGCGAGCGGGTCGCGATATGAAGTAATGAAGCTCACCCTCGCCCCACGACGCGTATCAAAATATCGACGAAGATAATATTAAGAAATTACCCCCGGATTATCGGGGCGCTATTCCGCCGCTCATAATAAGGGCCACGTTATTAGGACACGCACATATAAGAAAACTGACCTCGAGTGAATAAACCAACATCGAGGATCAGAGGAGCTGAGCTTCAAGTTGGTGTTGCCAACTACCAATGAGAAAAATCTACTATCTTACCAACATACAAACATTTTTTGTTCTTTCTTTTTTTTTCTTAGATTTTCGCGGTTGTTACACTACAGATTCAAAATCGAATTGCGGAGATATTGCGTTTAAGTGTCTTTTTAATTAATTTATTTTTCATTTGTCTTTAATCTCGATGCCTTTGAAAGAAGGGTTTCGGAGGGACTGGCTGATACTAGCGCAGAATCGAGAACGATAAAAGAGGAAGCCTATGCCCAGCAATAGTAAGTCGGTTTAGTCTAGATTTTTTTCGAATATTCGTCTTATTCATGTGTAACAATTACATTATTTTCAAACAGAAAAAAAAAAAACTTGCAGTAGCATTATAAACAGCAAAATTTGAAAAGTGGAGTTGGCAGCACAGCCTTGGCATAAATCAGGCTCCCCCGCGATGACACCCGGCGGAGCCTTCAATTTGGCACATCCTTAAAATGACACACGAGAAGCGCGCCCTAACGACACCGCGTCAACTCTCGCGCCGCGCTTATAAATAAAATACACTACACATTACAAGCTTTCGATTATCATTATTTACTCTGAATACGCCTCTTTTAGTGCGACGCTATGGCTGAATAAGATATACGCCCACAGAGTTATCCGTTTTATTTTAGCCCCAGCATGTTTTCAAATTCGATTTTGTAAGAAATAATGCAACGTTTAAATTTAAAAAAGGATGATTTCATAAAATGTTACTACAAGAGGCCTAGATAGCCAATGAAGACAGACCTATCAAAATACGCATTGAGAGAATGTTTGGCGATCGGCGAGTTATCGATCAATCGGCTGAGGTCGGGAGTGCGTCGCGGGAAGCAATCAGGCGGCGTCGTAGACAAACTGTCGGGGCGGGCCTTAATTGGCGGTCGCGGAGATTTATGCGGAGAGCCGCTCGTCACGCGGCCACGCGGCCGCCCGCCATCCCGCGCGACCGCACACCACCGCACACCCACAGAACATTTAAACCTGATTGCTGTATTTCGAATTAGCTAGGCAAATTATTACGATTTGACGGCCTCGTAGCCTAGTTGGTAGTACGTCTGGCTACGAAGCACAAGGTCGCCGGTTCGAATCCCGCCCAGGGCAAACATTCGTGTGATGAGCACTTGTGTTTGCCTTGTGTCTGGATGTTGTATTTATATATGTATGTGTATCAGCTGTCTGACACCCATAGTACAGGGTCTGCCTAGTTTGGGGTCAGATGACCGTGTGTGAGATGTCCCCACATATTCATTTTAAATGAACAATGATTATAAAAAAATGGGCCCGGCCGTTATTCCCCTATTCCGGTATTTCTTAGCTTTGAAGGCGTCCTGGCTGGAGGTGTACCGAAATGGGGGACAACGAGGAATGGCCGGACCCTAAAATAAACCAGTAGTGCCCGACATCGTCGTAGCAAATATGCGCAATGAGTTAATTTAAAATCTTTATTATTGTAATTTAATTATTTATAAACCCACTATTATTTATTATTGTTCTATGCGTATTACACCTTAAACTATATTACTTTCATTTGAAGATAAAACATTAGATGATACTGCTACGGCGTAGAATACATACGCTACGCCGCCGTAGCTAAATGCTACGAACGCATTATGCATACACACTTACACACTGACGCAATACTTTTAATAGGAAGGGTCCCGAGACTATCGTTTATGAAAAACTATATTTAAATGATGGACGTATACAAATTTTAGGTAACTTTTATCTTATCTTTTTTGTAAATGAAGTAGTAATTAAAAATTAAAAATATTGCTAACTATCATATACATTGTGTACATTTTCCAATGATGTAACAATGTAATATTTGGTGGAATATCTATCCTTTCTGATACGTATTCTGTGAGGCGCCTATTGCCAAATCGATCCGGCCCTCCGCAAACACTGACCCATACTTATTAACACATTCTGGAAGTGTAACGGGATCACCTTTGCCACGATCTACCGCTAATTTAAAACCTATTTCTGACCTTATCATTATATAAATATTTTTGATCATGTATTTTAAACACAGGTTAATTTAAACATCTAAGAAGAGTATTTGTTGTTTTTTCTCTTGTACTGTTTCTTGAAATAAACAAGTTATCTATCTATCTATATTATCATAATTGACATTTGTTTCTGATGTTTTAAACGGGTCTATATTAAAACCCATAATTGAAAATGTATAATATCGAAAATCCATAATCGATAAATGTCACAACGATTAAAATCCATAATTTTGAAATACATATATTTAAAAGCCCTCAAATCTATATATAAATTTGACAAATATAGTAAACATATATTACATTTTTATTTTTATCACCAAAAATGCTGTTTCTCTTATCTTCTTTTTTACCAAAATATCTTAAACTTATGATTTTGAAAGATTATACAATTATGGATTTTAATAATTATGCTAAATAATGGTATGTATTTTTGAATTATGGATTCTAATTGTTATACTATTTAAAGTTATGGCAAGTCTGTTATGGATTTTCATAATAGGGATATTTATGTTATGCAATTGAAGGGGCACCCGTTTTAAACAGCTACATACTTGTAAAAGGCTCCACCAAAGGTATATGACAATTACTTAACTAAGAATAACAATTTTTCGACTGACTCAAGAGTTCTATATAATTGAAATTGAACTTTTGTCATGGCATAATCATTAAAAAAACAGCAAACAAAGGCAAACACCAATTAGCTGTCGTTTCAGGTGCATTATCCGGAAAAAGGCAATTAAATATCATCATCATTGTGAAATGTTTTAAAGTTGCGTTGTACAATATTTTAAAATTAAAAGTCTACGTTACGTAAAAGTCCAAAAACTATATTAAAAACGTTACTAAAATAGAAATTAAAAAGCACATATTATAAACTTGATTCAAGTTCCGGTAGATTTAAGGTTTGGTTCGTAAATTTAGAATATAAAGCCTCTTTTAACCCGACAACAGCAGACCAAAAGGACGGGTTATGAGTTTAGCAGTCTATAGCTATTTATTGTATGTAAAAAAATAATGAATAATATACAATGATTCCAAACAAGAACAATTTTAAACATTTTATTGTAGTTTCCATTTTGATATTACTTTATTTGTTTTAAACAGAAATCTAAACAACAACATATTGTTTCAATGAATGTCACATTAAGGGCCAAATCATTTTTTCTTTGTAATACAAGTCTAACTTTGTGATACACGTCGCATAAACGTTTTCAAAATGTAGCATAAAGTATGAGATAAATTGAATCATGCTGCTTTGTCAAAGGAGAACGTTATGCATGTAATGATCCTCATAAAATACGAAATCACTCTGTGTTATAAAAATACTACATAAACGCACCAATCTTAATTTCAAGTAAGTAAGCGTTTTTACTTACTTAATTTCTTTACCCTGTTTTACTCAATCGATTCGCACCTGACTATATATTCGGTCGAATACAAAATACCCAAAAATATAAAAATAGTAGTGTAATCAATTAACAATTTCTGAATAAAAGAAAAAAAAATCTTAATTTTATTTCACAATAAACAATACTACAAGGTGACGAGACGACAGATTTAAAAAAAATTTATTAACTTAATATGTAAACCATCACTTGCAAGGGTCTGCCTTGCAATCGAGAAAACTACTTTTTAAATAAAATTAAATTTGCCGCTTGGCAACAGCCGAATATCCGTCTCGAATATCCGAACATTCGGTCAAACGCTGCGCCGAATATTCCATATAAGGTATTAGGCGAAATTAGTTTCTTTTGCATCATGAATTTATAGAAACCAATCGATAGTTAAAATATATGTGTTAGTTTAAGGAGGTCTCGTCTCGAGACAGTGGCTCCGTAGCGTTGTTTTTGCAGGGTTGTTGCGGCCTGCGGGTGAGGATCCGGGAGGGGAAGGGGGGTTAAGGAGGGGGGGGGGGAGTGCCGTTTTCAATTTGCTTTATTTGCGCTTGTTTTAATAGCGCTCACTCCTTATTGCCCGCGCGACCGACGGCCAAATTGCTTCGTGCTCGGACGCCTTTTGATTAAGGAGGCTCACGCGCTTAGGTATCGCGCACAATAAAATGCAATTATTGGTTCGCTCTCAACAATATTAATAAACTAAAAAATATATAACTAAAATCATCTCTTGAAACCCAAGAATTATTTTTAAAGAACCATACCTTTTGTACGGTGTAAACACCGCACATTGCAATTTATTGTAGATTTAGCATTTTTACTCCACGATGTATTAATTAGCTTGTAATACGTCAGTCCGCGTTTAGCACTCACATCACGTGTACTCTTTGTCAATCATTTACATAAATCTTACAGTTTCACTATTATCAATAAAAGTGTTTAACTTAACAGTGATTTGATTATCATAGCATAATCTCAGCAACGTACGTTACCATCCCGCACATTTTGGTCCTTCGAGACGGATCTGAACCAGGGACCTATGGATGCTGTGTATGTATGGATAGACGTGCGTTACCATCCCGCACACCTTTAAAGAAAGCATACCTAACAGCGGAAGTTAATTTAGTCCTGTAACACAGACGAAGGATCGGAAAAATCTAGTAAGTAAATGTAACTTTCTATTTTAAATCGAAGCGAAAATTGAAAAACATTGAGCACAGGCAGGGAGTTGAACCCGCGTAAATGTAACTTGTTGCTACATTAATTGATCCGCCAGTAATGATGGCTTGTCAAAATGTCTCTCACGCAGGTTCAATAAAGCAAATAATGTGAGCGGTCACACCGATGCACTTTTTAACAAACCACTCACTAATTGAGTTGCCCCACTGTTGGCAAAATTAACAGCCTTTACACAACAGACATAATAATTTCACTATTATTACGAAATTTAATTGACAAAGCTGGCCGCGACCGTCGCCATTCAATAATTGAAAATTACACTATAGTACACGAGCAATAGTATAAAATTAATTATAGTAAACTTTTTGTAGAAACTGAACACTGGGTTATCCTAGTTCGGGCACATGAATTATTTTGGTCTAGTTAGAATTTTTAATCTATCTAGATATTTTTTCTGTAAATTACGACATCTTAACATTTTTGTTAAAGACTTACCTCAGCCAATGCCTCTTCGCAATGGCAGTGTGGCAGCAGACGGCGTCGTACTGGTCGGCGATCCACACAATCAGGATGATGTAGAACGCAGTCGTCGTGTCGTTAAAGAATTCCGACATGATCGCCTCCATACCTGTACACAAACACAAATAAATACTTCAAAAACATCCACCCATTCGATACCCGACGCACATTCAAAGACAAGCCCTTTGTTTTGACTTCGTTGAAGGTGGGTAATAAAATGAGTCGTATCTTCACGAAGCAATATCCGTGTCGCCTAAATAAATAACGCCGAATAAACAATCAATGAGAATACGTTGTTGTGATGTCGTGAGAATAAACAGTACTTAAACGATGGCAAAATATGAACCAAATCTTTTGTAAGAAAGGATTTTGTTTGCGAGTAATATTCAGGTTTTGCAAACATGTTAACAGAAAAGTGTTACGTTGGTTTTTAATGAAAACGTCACTGAATGTATCTCTGTATTATTGCGCATAAGTCCCATGAAAATTATGTGAATTGCAATAAATAAATAAAATACGTTATGATGAAATGTAATTCATTCAGAAGCATAGTGCAAGCAAGCGAAGGCCATACTTCTTAGATGTAGCGCATTAAATATCGCGGGTCATATGTGAGAGCGACACAGGAGAGCCATCCTCGGGTGACTCGGGTGTCGGGCCGGGGTGTCCGACTAATTAGGTGCCGACAATTACTCGCTAACGACCGAAATCCGAACCCCGCCTGGAGCTTATTAACCGCCCGACATGCAGCGACGACCGATTCACTACACCCATCCTGCTATCTTTGAACTTTGCAATTGACCTGCTTACATTCACTACAGCTACATTTACATGCCAAGTTCTAAGAATGTGAGCTTGGAAGCTAAGAAAAGCACGAACTAAATTAATTTTGCTTCCTATTTTCGCCCTGAGATGTCTAGATCTACCCAATATAATTGAATTTAGGAAGAGGATTTGATATATCACCGAGAAAATAGTTGCACAGATGCAATTCAAAGTTAGAGATGAATCTGAAGCAAGTGTATACAGGTCTAGACAATAAACTGGTAGGAAGTACTGCGCGCTAACTCGATAGGAGTCGAGCAAGTGTCCGGCTGGCAGGCGAGCCGACTGGCCTTATTAGCATTTTGATGAGCACGCCAGTGATACAATAAACACGTTAGAGTCCGTTCGGAAGTCCGCCGCCGCCGGGCGACCCAACTCCGGCGTCGCTTAACTGCATCATTCATAACCATGTTCGCTCAATTAACTCGCGCTTTGAATTATATCCCCTTGTACGGTCACGTCTGCTGACATCAAGAGGTATCACGTACACCGTATACGGTATAAAGTTTGTTGAAGTAGAATTGGTATTGCATCGGAGATGGTTCTATGTCGGATTCATTTCTACACATTACTGGGACGTCTACAAATTATTCTGTAATTTCAGAAACAGATTTTCTGAAAAGCATCTCTAGAAGTTTCGCGTAATAATAAAATTTAAAGGACTGTTGGTGTCGGGATAAATCTCTAATCTACTATAAATAAATATAGAGTTTGTAGAGTAAAGAGTATATTTATATACGTTTCTAAAAATCCGTCAAGACGACGGTTGCATAGTCTTTATCAAATGCAAACTTTTGTCACCGATATTCCACTTTTGAATTCCTGAGGCAGTTGGAATCCAAGATGCATTCGATGATGGGTCTGATGGCGCTCGTGCTGGTTACCTATTCAGAGCAGCACGCGGCGTAATCCTGAGCGAGGCGGGTAAACAAATTACCCGGACCGGCCGCTGCCGGCTCACACGACGTGAATTGCATCAACTTGTAGTCCAAGAGCCCGCGTACGCCAGACATACGTTATTTTATAAAAGCTGAAAATTCTTGTATATGTGCCTCTAGTACAGGTAAGAACGATCCCCACCCATGTTACCTGGGTAGTGGTTCCTTTGGCAGGTAGCAGGTAATAAAGGTATATAAAATTGTATCTTAAATTCGTTAATTTATAAAACTCAATTTTTTGATATTTCATTCGTAGTAATATTAATATTCGCGTTATGCATTGCCAGACACCTACTATGGTTCCAACCCCCTGCCAGACACCCCTAAATTATAATAATTTGTAATTCTACTTACGTTAGATTGTAAAATCTGAATTTTATATTATGTTATTTGAGGCACTATAAAATGATGTTTTCTCAGTAGCCAGACAGTTTCGAGGGTTCTATCATCCTGCCAGACGCATTGGAAGGGGCAAAAGTTGTGAGAGCGCGGAGTATGTGTAGTAACTGGAGTGAGTGAAACAGAGCGTTCGGTTTATTGCGATTGTTTACTGCGTATCAGATGTCGTTTATTCCAAATTATCTCGTGCTCTTCTTTTTTTAATTTATAAAGAAATTTTATTAAATAAAATAACTACAGTCTGAGTATAACATTTTTAAAACAATACATATAAATAATTTTATACTAAATTATCAATCATGTGAAAAAACTAATAACTTGATTCATGTTATTTGGAAGTTTTCCAAAGTTTATTGTATTTAATTATAATTGAAAAATAATCTTTTAATAATTTAAGAACAATTTTTATTCAGTAATTTTCTTCATAATCACCGTTGTCGTCAATGTCTATATATATAATATATACCATGCCGGGACACTTCTCACAGAATTGGATGACCTTTACAATTGAGTTGCTTCTATGACAGGTATATATACACTCTAATTCTATATTAAATACGTAGTTCGCGATATAAATTAAAATAATTGTTAGTTAAATAAGTAAACAAAATCACGACATCGATGTTTTCTACAGATTAATCTAATTTGAGAGGTTATGTTTACATTCGAGAAAAGAAGCTTTATATCATGGAGTACTTTATATATAGCGCGACTGCATAATTTTGGTCGTTACACACTACATTATAATGTTTAAAAAAAAAAAAGCATAGATTAGGCCGCCCGAAAATAAAATTAGATGACTTTACCATTTGTGCGATTCGTCAGAAAATTAAATTTTCATACACAGTACAAAAAATAGCACCAAACTTGGGCCCTACGTGTACAAGACGAAAATAAACTGGCCATTCATCAAAGGAAGATGGAGAGAAGTATTTTAGGAGTAAGATTGTCAGACAGAATATCTAATACAGAAATAAGAAGAAAAACGAAAGTCACTGATATACGCCAAAATATAAGAAATCTGAAATGGAAATGGGAAGATGTCCTCAAGGAAAAGTGTGGCCCGTATTAGTTCTCCATAGCGAGGGATAGAGAGGAATGGAGGAGACTGGGGGAGGCCTACGCCGAACAGGCGACTTTCATAGAATGAAATAACAATGAAGGATTAAGAAAATTTTTTTTACTAAGCATGCTAAATTAAAATAATACATTTAATAAAGTAATGCAATCTATGACAGAATAAAGGCTCATTTTATTTTATTTATTTTATTTCAGGTAAAAACAACCCATTTGTACAATAGTACCAATAATTTATAAAAACACATTAGTAGGAAAATAACAAAACAAAATTAAATACCAAGTCATGTCATACATATAATAACAGAATGTTAGAATTCACTTTTTGTTTGCACTCTGGTGCGCGCACAGCCAGTGTCTCAGCAATTTCGAATTATAAAAAAATGGAAGTATCAAATTCATTAAAGTCCTAGTATAGATGTTGCCATGCAAACGATAGTAGCGCCCCCCTTTTTTGTCAACTCTTTATGGTCAAGCTATACTCCGCGCTCTCAAAACTTTTGCCCCTTCCAATGCGTCTGGCAGGATGATAGAACCCTCGAAACTGTCTGGCTACTGAGAAATCATCATTTTATAGTGCCTCAAATAACATATATAAAATTCAGATTTTACAATCTAACGTAAGTAGAATTACAAATTATTATAATTTAGGGGTGTCTGGCAGGGGGTTGGAACCATAGTAGGTGTCTGGCAATGCATAACGCGAATATTAATATTACTACGAATGAAATATCAAAAAATTGAGTTTTATAAATTAACGAATTTAAGATACAATTTTATATACCTTTATTACCTGCTACCTGCCAAAGGAACCACTACCCAGGTAACATGGGTGGGGATCGTTCTTACCTGTACTAGAGGCACATATACAAGAATTTTCAGCTTTTATAAAATAACGTATGTCTGGCGTTCGCGGGCTCTTGCTCTATTGGCTCTGAATATACAACGACTGAACTCACTCACTCACTGAGTCGGCAACTTCCAGCTGCTGGAGGCATCAACGATCATTAGCCAGATTGAATAGATTAACGCTCATGTGTAGTATTGATTAAATAAATACAATAAAAAAAGAACATTATAAGGTTTTTTTTTGTAATTCCAGGTGTGCAATTAAGTTTATTCTATTCTATTCTATAATGATGCGTAAAAAATACCAAAAGACCATAATTACATGGTTATGTCAGTTTTTGAACAACGAATATACCTGTAGTCTTAGCATAATAGCACAAATACAAAACACATAACTTATTAATTTCAATACATAGATTTATAAGTAATGTATAATATGACACGACTCAGTGAGTTAGCTCACAGACTCAACAGAGCGTAGTACTATGTCTACGTCTGCTATTAATTTTAATTCCGGCCCGGCCCGGGCGCAGATCGCCGAATATCGACAAAAGGCACGCGCCATCGCGCTGTCTCCACAATCATTGATTCTGTTTAATAAACACGATGAATCTTACTATATTTCATAGCAACGTCGAACAAACTGATTTTTTTTTTAATTGACCTATGCTTGTGTCGAAAGGTACGACCAATCAAGCTTCACCGGACTTGAAAACTGAACTCTGAGTTGTAGGAATCTTTACTTTATCAAATAGAAGATGATTAGGAAAGCAACAAGCAGTGTTTAGTTATAATATTGATCCCTGTGTTTGATTACCGTATAATAAATACTGTCAATCTCAATCTCTTTTTTGTAACATGATAATAACAACTTTCATCTCTGATGCATGCACTATACATAACGCATAACGATGTTATTAAAAAACATTTGAGAGCCAGTAAAATGGCGTGTCTTTACGTCACGATTTAAAACCTTATTGATATAAAAATCACTAAGCTAACAAAAAAAAATTCAAAAGAAAAACTAAAAACGAACAAACTTCTAGGATGAGTAGAGCATACTTGAAACCGTGCGCTTTTTAAGCTTTTTTCAAATTAACTTTATCGGATAAATAGCGAGCTATCAATTGGCGATGCAAATAAATTCTTATTGGCATAGCACAGGGCCGGGCAAGGTTTGCGAAAGGTTGTCAACTGCAGACACTGCAGGTGGTCCGCAGACACTCCGCCCCAAATGCTGCTCTGGACACTTAGTGACGGATCATGCACAGATTCACATTACCGGTATTACAATATTACATAAATAAAGTATACACGGATATACACGTCACAGGTAGTTACTAGTGGTACAGAACAAAAAGGTTACAGAAAGAAGATTCCTACCATTTCTGAAAATTATGACGTAAGCTTGCCGAACCGAATAGGGCTGAAAAGCTGACTTAGTACTACTCCATGCTACTTGACCTGGCCTATAAATAATACTTCAATGTGTGTGCGTTCGATTTAACTTTTTGTATGGAGTGAGCCATGCATGAGTTCTGGGCGCCCCGCCGCTATTTTTCTTTTCTAGTTTGTACTAGTTATTTTATATTAACACTGATTCGACATTACATTACTTTTAAAATATACCTACATCATAGTTTTGCTACACAAAAAGAGCAAGAACCTAACGGTTAGAACAATAAAATAACAATTTTAATCAGTCAAGTAAGTACAAAAGACTTAATACTGATATAAGAACTCAGTTACGGCAAAGATTGTAAACGTGAGAGAATCTAGTAAGCTCAAGTGCAATCCAGGAGTCTACATAAACTAGGGGCGGACTGGGAAATGCACACAAATTGTTACTTCTTACTTCCCGGTTTAATCAAGGGGGACACCCGCCGCGTCTGCCGGCGTCCGCGCTTCCTTCAACGGTGCAAATTGAGAATAATGGATCCTGCCGCCATTTTAGGGTTTAGAAAAATCTGCTAGTCGACTTAGTTCGCTGTTTGCTCTTTCGTGGAACAACAAAAGGTGTTAAAGGCTTTGCGAGACAATTGGGGAATTCTTTACGGAATGCGAACTAATCCCTAGGGCGGCCGGTTAGGTATATGTACCTATCGTAGGTTTGGATGGCGTTATTCGAATTAGATCAAAAATACCTTGTTAGGGCTTAAACATAAGGTTACTGTATTTATTAATGTGAAATTGGTTGATTGAATTATAAGTAACATTTGAGAGCCAGTAAAATGGCGTGTCGTTACGTTACGATTTAAAACCTTATTGATATAAAATCACTAAGCTGACAAAAAAACAAGTAAAAAGAAAAACTAAAAAAAAAAACGAACAAATTTCTAGTAATAGTTAAAGGATGAGTAGAGCAATTGAAACCGTGCGATTTTTAAGCTTCTTTGATTTTATTTGATGTGAGTGATTGAATTATAAGTGAAAAACAAAGTAGTGTGTTGGATGGGCTGCTCCGCGGCGCCGTTTCGGCAGGGAGCGCGGCTAAGCCGTGCATTGGAGATCCGTCTTTACGAGCTCGTTAGTGCCGGTAATCGCGAAGCTGCACGAACCGGATTACGCCTGTGCATTATTAGTGTTTTTATTGATTCACTCGGCTGCTGTCGTAAACTGAGATTATTATTCGCGACTCACCCCCCCCTTCCCCTCGCCCCGTGCCTCACCCCCGCGCGGCCCTCCACTCGAGTTGTTTTGTTACTTAATCGCGACGATAACAACATTTAACGACGGCTAGGTGACTGGCGAAATTCCGCTTCGATGTTTAGTACTCATTCTATTTTCATTAACCATTTACCCACTTAATGATCCAGATCTTTAGGGTGATTCAATGACTAGGACGCGTAAAATTAAACCTTAGCGCGGCCTGTACAGGTTCGTAAAGCGGTATTACATTGTAGGCTTACCCACATATTGAATAATATCACTACTGAAATACCTACTGTTCAATGTTTTTGATAAAAGAGTATATAAATTTCAACCACTTCTAACAATATTTAACCAACCCTCGTCTGAAAGTCGAGCACTCCTTTTAATCATTTTATAAAACACGCGAGCTTTTTAAACAGTTCTTTTAACACGGTGAGTTCATTACATAATTAATTTCGATACCTTTTACATGAAACCGCTACAAAGTAATTGGAAACTCAGTGCAACATTTGGTGGCAATTTAATATCAGCTGATTTGCTATATTACTACTTTTTTATAAGAAAAAAAAAACTAATATTGTATATTGGAGGTCTATTTAATTTTAATTGTATGTTACGCCATGCGTAATGAAAGAAAAGGCTTTTCCTAACAGTGTGACACAAAATAGGCTTTAAAAAAAACCTGTAAGTTATCAAATATTAACTTTCGTGGTAAATAGAAGAGACTTAACAAAATCCTGAAGCTGTTGTTTATTCATAGAAGATAATTTCTTCTTAGTCCCGTCACAATATTAATAACATGACAACATTGCTCTGACGTACACAAACTAAACCCTATTTACAAATTTCCAATCCGCATATCCCCAGCAGACCCAAATCAGATTATTTATACGACCACAGCGTGCGATGCAGGTGCACCGCAAGTTAAAGGCAAATCAAAGCCGAAACTCGTCTCGTCTCACAGAGATTTGACAAACTAGGAGAAGGTATTACAAGTCTGGGTCAATTATCGGTATACACACAAGGGAAGTTGTTGTTGCTTTAATATTGTAAAAAGCACTTTTTAACACAATAAAATTAAATTATGCAAAAGTTTTTTTTTACTTTTTAATATAGTAAAGTAGAGAGTAGTAATAACATTTAAGCGTAGAGCCTCATTTTGTAGATTGGTTTCCAGGCAAATCTGAATCCTGTGACGGATGATATTTGATTTGTCTTATTTTTCAACATAATCGAATAACTAACGTTCAACCGTAAAAATGGAACAATTTAAAAAGAGAGCTTTTTGTGCTTTGCCCATGAACAAAACCGCCAAACGAGCCATATGCGTGTAAAAAGTACATTTGTATTGTATTGTATGCAGGTTAGAGGTAGGATGGAAGACCGTCTTGCAGCAGATACGGCGACTCATCGGCAATTTGTATCGGGCGGGCGCATGCATGTTAATAAAGCCTATTGTGCACCCCCGCAAGATTAGTCCTGGCCAGGGCTACGGCAACATCATTTCGAATCAAAATGACGAGTATTTCCGCCTTCTTTGCACAAAATCGCTTATAAATTATCATCATCATAAACAGTTCTACGTTAGTACTATGTTTTAAAACCGTTATTTATTTAAATATTTTAACAATGGAATTATTTGAAACTAAACCAGGGGTGGAGATCTGATACAGGCTTGCTTAGCTCAGGCTCAAGTCTTCCATAACATATTTAATTTTAATGAATTGTTAATATAGTTAAGTACCTTCTACCTTGTACTATGTTAAGAGGAGAAATATAAAGATTTATTATTATTAATATTAATTCCCGGTTATGAAAGTAATAGCTTAAAGTAGCCTTAAACATAATTTTAAAAGACGTTAGGGATAATACATCGCAGAAAATGTTAATTATATGATTTTAAAATGCATATAATCTTACCAGTATTATCGCGTGTGGTTTCTAATTGAGCATTTAATTTTTGATAGGTAGCCCTGCAGACTGACGGGGAGTGGGGACCTTATCTATGCAACCTGCATCGCTAGACCACTCTCCAAGATTACCGTGAACCCTCCAAGCTTATTGAACACGAATATTGAGAAAATATCCACCATACGGACGATACTCAAAATATGAATATACAAGAAATTCGGTGCATTCTTCTACAACAAGTATTGCTCGAATATATCATCAACAATTTTACTTTTATTCAGGCAACTAGGCCACAATATTAATATTATTTAAAAATACTATATTTAAGATGAAAATTCTGGTACAATTTAGGAAGAAATATTACAAATAAGCCGCACAGAAGTAGCTCATTGATCCGCACTTGAACAAGAGAACAATTTCAACCAGCCCCTTTTAAGCCTACTGTCTGAACATGTTTCCTCTGCTATACCCAATTATGAATTTAAGCAGTGATTTTAAAATCCTATTATGTCGATATTTTATCGGTTAAGTTTGTGCGTAGTCCAGCACTATAGACCACTGATATTATTTCTAACGGCGATTTTTTTAACATTTAAAACTAGACCTTTCATCAGAGATTTGATCAAAATGCATTCTTTAAAGCTATTTCTAAGATCATTTAAATAAACCGTCCACATAACTAAAACTAATTTCTTCTTATTATAAGTTATTTTAAAACAATTACATCAAAAGTAAAAATCTTGCTCATACCAAAATTTTACCTTTCTCATAATAACATAAGATAACAAGTCGACACTTAATAAGTTTATGCGATGAAATAAAACAAAAAAAATATCCATAATGTGCGAATATACAAAAATTGACTTCCTAAAGTATCTGTTCCGCCCTTAATGGTGAAATGGAAGGCAAGTCGATGATTAGCTGCTGAAGAGGTTAATTACTGTAAGCCGCTTTGGAAAGCTCGCGAAAATCGGCCGAGGAGCGGGTATCAAGTCCGCTACAATCTTGTCAGATCTATAGGCATTGTATACGGCCGGGCGCGGAATAATTGAACACACGAGCTTGCATATTAAATACACGTTTTCATTTACATTGTAAATTGGTCTGATAAATGTTTTTCTTTGAGTTTTATTCAGGGTAAAGTACATCCATAATAATAGGTTTTTAAATTTAGTCAGAGAAAGGGAAGAGAGGATACGATAAATAAAGAAACAAATTAAAATTTCTGCATATTTCAATTGTGTGGTTTCTAAACATCGAAATTTTTAGGGGAATATACCATACAATACAATATTCAATAACATATATACACACGACATAAATACTTCGCTAGTACTTATTATCTGTTCGGTAAACATTTGCAAAGTGGTTATTAAAGAATCTATAACTACATATTATTGAGGATATTTAATAATTGGTTGTATGGGAGGCTGTAATCTTATCTTACTACATCTCTTGGGGAAACTCGTTGTTCATGACGCTCTAAACACTATAATTAGAATTTGGAAACCGATTTAAAATAATTCAATATATGTATACGAGTAGGTACGTTACGGCTAAAGATAGAAGAAACTAACATTAGCCGCTCATCAAAGATAAACCTAAGTTTAGCCGGCTAATCTTAAATTTATGTTCACATCTATCTTTAGCCGTAACATATATACCTACCTTACCTACAACAACATCGGAAAGGAAATAATGGGAAATAATGGTATTTCATTTCACGTGATCGGGGATATTCAATCCATTTACCAAAATATCAGGCTGCGAATCGAATGGTATCGATCGGTTTAAATGGCACCCTCAGGTGATTTAATTAAGGCATCGTTTTTAGCTGTTAATGGCGAAAGTGGATCAGTAAGGCGGGCCTTGTGCGAGCCTCGCCGGACGTGCCCCGTGGCCGAATCAACATTTGCCGACGGATCGAATTACCGCCGCCGCGTCAACCTAACGTAATTGATTCAGCGTCCGCCGGGCGCCGACAAGCCTTTTTTTGTCTCTGCTCAGGAAAAAAATGCAAAATCCAGCCACTAATTCAATATTCTCACACTTCCCAACGCCTCTTAGCTGCCTGTCGCAGAGCGAAATTCTGTGAAAATTCGTCGAGCAACTTGAAAATTAGGTATGTACAAAAATGCACTTTATTATTTTGCATGCTATATTAACAAATTCATGCTAATAATTTTCATAGGGAGAATAGAGTCAGGTTAGGGACAAATATTTTTAAAGCCAGTTTTATTTTAACATCATATTTCTGGTACCTATAGTCCATCAACATACTCCGAAAAGAACTTTTGAATACTACATTTTTATAGATAGAACGTTTTTTTCTTTTCTTTATACATCTTACTTGTAGTTGTCTCACTTAATGTGTATATTTATGAAACCAACAAAATGAAATAAACAATAAACAACGATTCACTAGTTTATAAGAAGGTTTAAAATGAGTAAACCGTAATACTGAAAAAAAATTCAAATATAAGAAGCAAAACTGATGGAAGTAGTACGCGGAACTAAAAGAAATGCTTCTCAAACTCCATTCTTTCGTCACAGATACGTTATAATACAACTGGGGTTCTTCCGTTTCTCCCAGATACGTTATTATGTTTCTGTTATTCGGGTATATTCTATGTCTGGCGTGCTCCTCGCAATCGCAATACGAGTACTTGTCCACGTGCAATTGAACACCATCCGACGTGGAAACAGATACGCGACAAATGCACGGGGCGAGCTCTGTGCATTGCTCACCATACCGGAATATCAAGGGTATGGACTACGACGTATTGCAGCCGGTACGACCGTAGTACGTACGTACTACGCCAGTTATATACACAGTTGTTGGTTTCTAAGTAACTGTCTGTCTGTCCAACATCTTCTTAAGATTTATTTTCTAAATACCAATGGCTTGTAAGTATACCGATCTTAACAACCTATATAATATGTCCCCACCGAGTGACTCAAACCTACCCTGAATAAGGGCGAATAGACCTCATTCGACCACGCTGGCCCAGTGCAAATTGGTCAGCTTCACACACAATCTTTGAATTTCTTAGCAGGTGTGTGCAAATTTCCTCACGATATGTTTTCCCACACCGTATAATTATATAGTAAGGAACGAACCTTCGAATACATTGAGACAACGACAAAACAAATTAAAAATTTAAGAACCTATGTTAAATCTGATATGAAAAACTGAAGTTGTTATGTGAATAGCACAACAACATACTGAAAAACAAAACTAATAATAACAAACGCAATAAGTTGTACATAAACCACTGGGGCAAACTCTCGCTGAACACAAATTGATGTCATACAATACAACAAAGTTGTTATTGGCTTCATAAAAGAATGAAAGTAATCTAGTGTATGCATTTCGAAATGAAAAACAACTGCGGAGCCACCTGGGAGGGCGTCGAGGGCGACGAGCAATATCGCTGGATTCGATTTAAACTGCGATACGTTTCGACACGATCCTATCAATATACTCCAATAACAGAACTCAAATATACATATCGCACTTTATACACAATATTTCAATCCAACACAGAAAAAAAATAAACAAACTAAAATTGCTCATCAAAGCAAACATTACCATTGATTTTGGGGAAGTATGAAAACACTTAAACAAAACAACTCCCATAAAATAACCGAATACTGAAGTGCATACAAACGAATCAATCGAAATAAAACAGATAAAACAGCAAAAATACTCGTAGTTTAATAAAAAAAGTCGGCATGTGCGTGCATGTTGATCTGGTGAATCAAAAGGAGATTCCATAACATAACTTGACGTACTTCGTCGGTCGCAAGCTACGAATGACGTCACGACATAATCAAAAGTTGTTCGGTGGCCGCTTGCTTCCGGCCCAGGCTGGCGGATGTCGCCAATTTACACAAACAGGCTTAATTTTTCGATACGCCACCCCACCTACAAGCTTTGAACGCTAATTGAACTACTTCACCGCTATAAAAGGGTTTTACATTTTGTTCACTTTCGGTCGACAATACGGCGGTATAAATTAAAACATTCAACATACAACATGTTAGTAAAATAACGTAAACTTTTAGGGTAGTAAGTAACTCAGCCCATGAAACATCTTTTAATCAGAAAGATTTCGAAATCGAAAAAACTACCATGTTACTAACAATATAGTAGGAAGGCCGGAAGGAAAATTTTGAGTTGACTGACAAAGTAAATTTAAAGAAATTTTGCTCTTAACAAAAAATATGTTAAATATGTTAAAGTTTCAAATAGCTTAAGTAGTCTAGATTATTGGCTTCATTTAAGCCTTCTAAAAGTGTAAGCAAAGTCGCATAGCATAGGAGCGGGCGATATGGTGGTTTTGTTTGAGTTGGGCTCGCGGCGGGCAGCGTCGTCCGGGCGATCGCGGAACTTCGAGTAATTACACCTCGAGGCGAGTTTGGCATCTCGCTGCCGGTTCTTCCCAACTATGAAATGAGTCGCCAACTCGTATGTGGTCTGGCCTGCGGTTTGAACGAGAATCCTTGTTAACTTCTATGCTTGTGGAATGTTGACGGAAAGGTGCATTATTGCGTTGCGTATAATAATAATATGTAGGACATTTCACACACGGCCATCTGACCCCAAACTAGGCAGAGCCTGTACTATGGGTGTCAGACAGCTGATATAGATACATATATAAATATACAACATCCAGACACAAGGCAAACACATGTGCTTATTACACGAATGTTTGCCCTGGGCGAGACGTACTACCAACTAGGCTACGGGGCCGTATTTATAAGTAGCGCGTATATAGACCAGCGTGAGTCTAAATATTTGGATGAAGGTTAAATTATAATAACAGCAAATTGAAAGTAATTCCAAACTATGAAGGAACAACACATCCGACTTGATCCGACCGCTATTAAGTTTTATCGTCCTATTACTATTATTATAATAGTCCCAAAATATTCTATATAATAAAACTGTAGAAATCGTAAATCTGTACACAGAAAAAAAATAGAGCGTATTCAGATTTTTTTCAAATTTTTTGTTTCTCTTATTTTTCTGTTGGTACGGGCTAATCTTCGAATCTGTTGGACCGATTTGAATAAAATTTTGCATAGCATCTTAGACAGTTGCATGAAAAAGCCAAAAATTTATTTTTCTTTCAAAAAACAACGCGGGCGTCGCCATTGGTTATCAATATAAAGAAGTCGGTAATTTTTTTAAATATAAATCGTATATAAGTTATGCAGAAACGAGTAAGAAACTTTATTCGTGTTAAATACCTGTCGCGTTAAAAATCTAAAATAATGTAGCAGCTAAATAATGGGAGCATTTCTGTGCATTTTTCTTGGTCGTTTGAGCTCATCCGCACTCGCTGGGGGTGAATGTTGCATCTAATTACGCTGATCATAAAGCGGCGCTTGTCAGCTGCAACTACTGCGCCGGAGTCTCGGGAACCTAACCTGTTGTTGATTAACAGGAACCAGGTTCAAAGAGAACAGCAATCAAGGAATTCCCAGTAGCGGACTACATCTGAAACTTTATTAGCAAGCTCTTTTTTAAAATGAAATTGTAGTATGTAGTTAGATGTTTTTCATACATACTTAGTGAAAACCCGTATTTAAGTAAATTTTTTATTTAATTCGTTATAGCATGCTCTTATCTTGTCTACTATAATATAAATTAAAATGTAAAGAAGAATGTTTCTTCTATATCATCCTATTAAATTTATATAATTTATTTCGAATCGTCTTCTAACATCCATTTTAAATATCAAGATAGTTTTTCTTCCATGGCTGTGGTGACCTGGTAGAAATAGGCATCTTAACAGTTTAGCCGCCCATTTATAGACTTAAATTCTTATTGCTATAGTGTATTTCTTGATATTCCTGATGTGTAATAAAGAATACACTTTCACGTTTTTTCGTTTTCGTATCATCTCACAGGACATTCATCGCAACATCGATTTTAGAAAAGAAATTCAATTCAATTACGAAAAATATTCATTCACTTAAGTCAATTAATTTCTCATTATTTTTTAATTCGAGAACACGTGCCGTGCCAAGCTCTTGTTAAACTTATTTTGAAATTTTGGGACTTTGTTTATTTCTTATAGCAAATAACTACGTAGTTATCAAGTAACAGCGTTAGTAACAGTCGGATAATATTCAGATTTTAATGGAAATTGCAATCGAGACGCGATCGGCGAACCAGATTGGCGAATAAATTGCTCACTAATTTTGATTTCTAACTGAGTGGAGACTGGTCTATTAAAATAGGTACATATTTAAGAGCAAAATAACATTTACAACCATTTTTTTAACAAATTACAAACTGATCAGCTGGCCAAGTCAATTTGTATGAAAAGTTACAAAAAAATGCGAATTCAGAAAACTACCAGAACAAAAGTTCTTCAGTTTCATGAGCTGAGTTATCATCCGAGAGGTTTTGCGTTATTTAATTAACACGTTGTATACCTACCAATATTATAAATTTATATCAAATTCTTTTTGTAGATCATGAATTAATTTTTGAATACGACGCATTTCTACTAGAAGAGAATTTGAAGAAGAGAATCTACTAAAAAAATATATTTTTCATACGCCATGTCAGCATCACAAAAAACAGTGAAATGTATTGAAATGCCAATTAATAAAGCTTTTATCAATCTGCGAACGAGCGCGAATTAATCTCCAAAAAAGAAGACAGTCGGAATACGAAATCCAATAGCACTGATGGTGATTAGAAAGAAACAGTAGTTCTCCATCAGTGGTCCCCAGACGAGCGTCGAGCCACGCGGAGTAATTCACTTAGTAAGATTGAGTCGGACGCAATCGCCGTTTTACACCTCGGAACGTGAGCTCGCTGGACGTTAGCTCTACTACGGCTATATCGTTTATACACGCCAGTGTACACACTAAAACAAAAATTTAAGGTTCGAATGAATATTTAAAAAAACCAAATACCAAGCGAAAGCTATCAAGTGCTACAACATTACGATATTGTTTTGTTTGATTGCCTGCTACGACGACGCTCGTAGCATATTTGTAGCAAAAGCGTAGAGCGTACGTTTAAGCTACGAATTAACTTTTTACCAAATTCTATAACCGTTGTCACTCGACACCACCCTTACAACAAAAAGGGCATCATAAACAATTACAGCACTAAAAGTTTATTGCTATAAGGCCTTAAATTCATTTACTGGTGCAGTGGCGAGTTCATTTTGGTAATAAAAATGTCGTATACTGGTTGGCTGTAAAAAGTGTGTTGTCTTTATCCCATTTAAGGTATGGTGTTTTCAAATATCTTAGCGTTTCTAAATATTCCGTTCTGATACGTTTTTAATTTAAATGTATGTTTACTGGAACAAATATTTGGTGGCTATTATTTGCCTTGTTCCTGCAATGTTTTTAGTAGCTTTCTCACATTTGCTAAAGGTTGGCTAGAAGATATATATATTTCGAGATAAACTCACCCTTGTGTACTACCACTTAAATGTACTGCTCACTTGAGTTTTAGCGTACAATATAGAATCTATATATTATAATCACAATAAGAAACTAATTCAAAATGTTGTAACAGTCTTTAAAATATTCTACATTAAAAAACTTTTCTCAATTAAGTGCAGGGAAGAACGTACAGGCAAAGTTTCAGTTTCCATCTGAGATAAAACCAGCGTCTAGGGCAGTTTCTATCGGCTGCGGATTAATAATAGAAGAGATTTAGTTGAAGTTCCGATTTGAAATTTCAACCGAAACTTGATCTCGGCTGGGAACTTTCTAAGTTTTCAATCCAAGTTTTAAGCAGGCTCCATCAACAAATACAATTATAATATTATTACAACATTCTACATACAATTTCTTGCCGTACTTAGCTTTGTTAATTCAATGAAATCTACACTACTAGTAATCAAAATCAAAAACTTAGCAAGTGCAAGATACTTGTGTTATGTAAATATGAACGCTAGAGGAATCTTTACAACGTTGTACTTATTATTCTGATGTTGTACGTAGTACGTAGTACTACATCGAAAGTCTGGAACGTTTTAAAAGACCTTTCTTCATTATTACCTAGGCTGAACGTTAACTAAACAGTAATATACAAGACTAACTCATTGGAAAAATTCACAACAAATATTATGATAAACAAGTTGCAAACTTGATTGCAACAGTTCATGAACAAATAATAAAAGTATCAACGGATATCGACATCGCATTGCCCGATAGAGCGATAGAGGAATCAAACAAACGAGGCACAACTTTTCAAAACTTACTCTGATCTGAGCTACTCGAGTCTAACTCTTATTACAAACTTACACTCATAAATCAAAGATGTCATGCAACTGTGTTCTCTATGTGGTATACAATTTAAAATAAGATGTACAGAAAAGGAGAGCATTATAGGCGTTTAATAAAGCTCTATAATATGTATTATGTAAATCGTTTCATGGAATTTATTAGAAGCGTTTACGTATCTTATGTCACGTAGTTAAATCACAATACTTATTTTAACATCAAAGTTAATATTTTATAGCGCCTCTGCTATGAAAAACTTACACAAAAAAATTTTTTTGGGTTATCTTATAATTGTATAAATAAATAAATGAGAAATGTTTAAGTAGATATTATTATATAAATCACTCTCAAGATTTGACTCATTTATAAAATAGAACATCAGTCTAGAGATGCTGTTAATGAATGCAAAGTCAGATTCTCAAAAGCCTGCAAAATCCAGGTAATCCTGTGAGAATAATGACACTGGCTTTTAATCGATATGTAAGTGAAACGCGATATAGGACATGAGAGCACCGGCACACCGGCCGGCGGCAAATCCGTTACCGAACGGGATCCGCCGTACTGTGTAAACGGACGGCAGATGGAAAATGCAGGCGGATGTACTGACAAATGAACCGGCCTCACTTTACGGAGCCGATTTGTAGGTGAGGGCGCCTTGCACGAGACACTACCCCTGTACAGATTTGTAACGCATTGGAGGACGAGGATTTGTCCATAATCTTATCTTATATAGCCATGAGTGTCCCCTATTTAATTACTTCTTAGAGCAATCCGACCTATAAATACGAGTAAGCCAGTTCCCATTAATCTCCCGTTATTTAAATTAGTTTTTAAAATTCAATAGAAATGGTGCATGAGAACAATCACTACATAGTATAAAACAAAGTCGCAATCTCTTTCCCTACGTCCCTATGTATGCTTAAATCTTTAAAACTACGCAACAAACTTAAAGCGTCTTTTTTAAAAGATAGAGTGGTTGAAGAGGAAGGTTTATATGAAATACATGTATAATATACAGGGTGGCCCATAAGTCCTTTGAGTCGTAAAAAAAATATTAAAAAAAAACTAATGGCATTATGCAAAAGGTTTTTATTTTGTAGTAATCCTTATAAAACGGGAATTATTTTTTGAAAATTACATCATCCAAATGTAATCCGTTACAGTTACAGCACTCCTGTAAGCGGCGACTAAAATTATCCATCACTCTCTCATCTCATCAATCTCATCAATCTCTGCAATGCTGTCAGCCGTTACACAGCCCCAAATTGTCACTTTAGGGCTGTGTAACGGCTTTTCGTGTTTGCGTTTTGGATTTCCACAGCTCCAGTAGCGGCAATTCTGCTTACTGACATGGCCGTTGATGTGGAAGTGAGCCTCATCAGAGAATAACAGATTATTAAATGAAGTAAATCTGGATAATTTTAGAATTTTAGTCGCCGCTTACAGGAGTGCTGTAACTGTAACGGATTACATTTGGATGATGTAATTTTCAAAAAATAATTCCCGTTTTATAAGAATTACTACAAAATAAAAACCTTTTGCATAATGCCATTAGTTTTTTTTTAATATTTTTTTTACGACTCAAAGGACTTATGGGCCACCCTGTACTTAAGGATAACCCACAATAACCATTTTCCCGTGTGGAGCCGGGGCGAGTCGCTAGTTTGTTAATAAAAGCTTAAAACCTTTTTGTATCCTTTTTTATAGTGAACTTCTGTCCACACAATGGATTTATATCAATCGACATAAGCACCTGTCCCTAGTGGACTTTGCACCAGTTTTGTCCAAAAAAATGTATCCAATAACCAGAAAATACCATTAGCATTCACCGGGAAAAATCCTTGGTTTATAATAGGAGTGCAGTGTATATAGAGTGAGCGGTGTGCGGTGACAGCAAATTGAATGAGGCGGGCTCGCTGTTTGCAGCGATCATCAATCATTGCGTGTGGATTTCATTTTAATGCGCCGTCATCGGCGTCTAGTGTGTCCGCCTATACGTTACCGCAGCGCCGCCGTTCCGTCACTCCTGACCCCGGCTTCTATTGTTTATCAAATGAGACTTACCCATACACATAGCGTTGTGAAATGAAACACTTATAGTTTGGTAAAGACGCTTGATGCGGACAGAGCAAAGTCTTGTTAATTTGCACGACTCTTTAGGGGGCGCTGGAAATTGTATGACTAGGCAATTTATTCATTTAATTGTAACCTAATAGTTATGTTAACAACCGTGAAAGCCTTGAACTGTATTATATTTAACTAAAAGTCATGAAACTCCCAAGAGCGACACAACATAACCATACAAAATAAAGATTGTACCAGCTCCTTAACACTTTGTGCACTAAAACAAATATTTTAAACGAAACGCAAACCACAAAATTTACAAACAATCTCCTCCAATAAAACATGTCTCTCACATGACACCGCGAGCAACAAAACAAGCAAGGCGAGAACACGAAAAACTGTTATTAAAACGATGACCCCTTCTCCAGGCTCGACGGAGAGCCGACGGTAAACGAATTCTCGTCTATTGTGTTTACGGATACGGCAAATTAAATCCCCATTTGTAGAGTAGGATGCCTAAGGGAGGGCAGTAATCCAGGGCCCGCGCTCCATTGTCAGCTCCGTCGGATCGCAGGGCTTAAGAGCTTCCACGGTCCAGGAGCCCGTAACGCTTTGCAAATTAATAACCGATCGTATCGTTGTCCTAAAATATTAATGTGTAGAGGATTTGTTTCGACGGTCTCACATTGTGATCTTAAAGTTATTCGTGGAGATTTCGTAGCGCTGTGCTACGGCGTAGCAGCCAGATCTTGTAACATGCAACCAAAGCATATAAACGTGTCCTGTTGTAGTTTTTGTATTGTAATTCGATTTATTGGTCAGTAGAAATTCCCAACAAATACGAATTGGTTGAAAAACAATACCTAAAATTTCAAACTATACGCAAATTTAGTTGTCGCTTTTTCCAGTCTGAAAGTTTTAAAAACATGTGTAATATCCTTTTGACTGGATATAAAATGGAATGCTCAAAAGCAGATGGAGCTCGGTGCAAAGCACAAACAGCACGATTCATGCCGCGCGCCGCAGCGCAGGGATTATCTCCACAACAGATTAATAATTCGTCACGCACACTGCCCTACCTAATTATGCACATATTTACGTATACTTATTAAAAATTGCATATTTAACTAGAGTTTCACAATAAACATATTTTAAAAATGCAGTTTGGTTTTTTACTTCTGATTGGATTGTATGATTCATTCAATATTGGAATTCGCAGAAGCGCAATCCATTTGATTGGGCATTGTTTCAGGCGGCCAGATGTTGATACGGTGTGCTGCATACGAGGCGAATAAAAAAAGTAAGGAGACTAGTGGCGCGGCGCCTACTCGTGCATTAGTATTCAAGGAGCAATCCCACGTACGTGCTCGCAGCGGACGTGTAGCGACGCGCAAAACAAAAGCAGCAAAGCAGGTGGGATGAGCCATCCCGCGTCACCTTTCCGCGGCCTCTTGTTATTGTTTCCCGCGTCAAAAACGCCGGCGTCCCAGCGCGGCCAAGATTTGTTTTGTCCAGAGGTCCCCTGTTGACTTAGTGGAAACCGTGCCATGCATGCATACAGTGGAGGTAAAGCAACACTGAGTAAGTAAAAAAGGTGCAGGAAAAGGCTACGCGGTTGCTTTTTCACTATTTTCATGTCTAATAATAAGTCACAAGGTATAATATCTCATTTCAAGACGCTTCATAGTTCATAAAAGTATATGAAATACGATATTAAATATGTCTATCCTCTTGTAGGCAAGAATGGATTGAAAATAATCTCTTTGGTAGACATTTTTCAAAGTTGTCGAGTGGCGGGAGCGAGCGGCGAACGAGTATGATAACATCTTTGGAGCTAGATTGAAAATTAAATCGCGTAAAGCCTTCCCGAAATAACTGAGTGAAAGGAGATTATGTTGAGAAAATGAACCACGAAGTAAAAGCACCCCGTTCACAAAGTTATTAGTTGAACTGCACATATTAAACCAACCTTTACTATACTACAAGACTGAAATTTCTGTGATCTCGCTATTAATGATGATTAAATATCGATAATACAAATAGACAAGAGCGTTAGCAAATGGCCTTACCAAACTATAAACGTCAACTAATCTTCTGGTAAATCGAATAAGGAAACAATCTAAAAAACTGATTTTATCACGAACCTGTGACTTATAGTATTAAGTTTTCATAAGGGCATATTTTACTTCATTTCTAGAAAGTATTGGGTACTTCAGATAAAAAGGTGATTGGCGTATCTGGCAATATTGGATTAATACTTGGTAATAATTATAACAAGTAATAAATTGATTAGCCAGATATTTACTGCGAATTGGTCGGAGATATTAGAAGTACCTTTTAAATTAAAACTGAAGTCGCTACATGACCTTCCCATGAATATGAAAGATTTGTATTACGTGAAGCCAATAACTCAAACTTGTAAGTACATAGTAATATTTTTCCGGGCATTCAGTCCAGAGTACCACTGGGCTTGTGCTTTATTTATAGGCGCGCCCTCGGGTTGCAAACAAAGGTTGGGTGACCTCATGAGTTCACTTCACTATACGACGATAAACTTGTACGAAACTAGAGCTGTAGGCTTGCATAGTGCCACAATTGGTATTGCGTCTGTGTTGGCCTGTTTAGCCAAGGAGATCCGGTTCGAATCCCTAAAAGAGCACAATATTTTTCTTTTCTCGCTTCAATTTAAAATAGTACCTAAAATAACGTACTCAAGCAGACGTCAGCCGTACAAAAATTAATAAACTAGTTAAATCATAATAGTTTGAAGTAACTTCTAAAATATGAGATACAGAACTTATACACTGATATTTTTAGGCCATTTTTTTTGTGAGATCTTTCTTAATTCTAAACTTAATTTCAATTGTCAGTTATACATTTATTCTTGTACTAGCTGTCTGCCGGCGACTACGCCCGCGTTGGTTTTTGACATTTCCGTAGTAATTTTTAACAATCCCACGGGAACCCTTTGATTTTCTAGAATAAAAAGTATCTAAGATGTTGACCAGGGATGTAAAGCACCACCCTACAAAATTTGATTCAAATCGGTCCAATAGTTTCGGAGATTAGCCCGTACAAACAGACAGAGAAACAAAAAAAAAGAAATTTATCTGGATATGTTCTATTTTACTTCTCACATCGTCCTGACTCGGATTTCATCTTATTTTCTTTTCTATGTACAGACATTTGGCCTCTACAGTTTTATTATATAGATATAGATATTTGCACGAAGAGTATAGTGTCTGAATTTGAGTTGTGAGAAGCCGTGCAAATACGAGTGATATTAATCAGACTATATGCAATCTAGGCAGACTCGTACGGCACACATGGCACAACTTCAACATTAGAATTGCCCGGCTGTCTCCAACAATAATAGAGTCGGCAAACTCGAATTTGTTGTAAAGCTCGGAATCCGTACACTAATACACGGTTTAAATCTAAATATAGCGCGATAGTATGCCCCCTAGCCTAGTTGGTAGTGCGTCTGCCTTCGAAGCACAGGATCGCGGGTTTGAATCCCGCCCAATGCAAACATTCGTGTGATGGGCAGTTGTGTTTGCATTGTGTCTGGATGTTGTATATTTATATATGTATGTATATCAGCGGTTTGACACCCATAGTACAGGTTCTGCCTGGTTTATGGTCAGATGGCCGTGTGTGAGATTTCCCACTTATTATTATTATTATAGCATGTTTCCATAAAAAAAAACATATGAAACTGTTGAACTATCATTATCCGTTTTAGCATTTCTAGAAATATTAAACAGATTGTTGATATTAAAATTGAACAATGAAACAATCTTCTGAGATCAAATAGCAGAAGAAAGAAATTACGATGAACACAATTTTCTAATAAATCAAATTGATGCAACTTACAAGAACATTATTGACTATTCTTATAATTCAAAATCGTAACAAATATAAAAGGCAACTCCAGTGTTTTGCTAGCATTTGGAAACTGAAGAAATTTGTTTTGCTTTCCTACTTTTGTTATTGTTTATCGAATGAAAATACTGGAGCTTCGACTTTGTTTAGGAAGACTGAAATTCACCCCGTCTTATAAGAGAACGAGAATAGAATTAATGATCGGAAAATACGCGGAGATCATTGTTAACAACTAATTAAGAGTTGTTTAATAAGACAAAATAAATAAAAGGAAAACATTACGTTAAAAAATACTTACAAAATAGAATTTGTTTTTTAAAGAAATATACTATAACCTGAGCCCTTATTTACATAATACACGAGTCAATTAGCGTTTGATGGAGAAGAAAACGAAAAACAAATCGTTAGCGAAAGAGGCAAACAGTACGACGCCGACTAGACACGTTGTCAAAGATAGTGTATTGACAAGGATCGGGGGGTGAACAACGCACTCCCTGCGTCCCTGCCTGTTCCACCAATCACGTAACATTTCACAGTCGACATATCTTCGTTTTTACAAATATTTGCCGGTACATTTTTGATAGAAGTATTTTTACAGCGATATCCTTCGCCCTACCAAATGCCCAAACTATCGTAAGATTTTCCTTACGATACATCTTTCGGTGTATTCAGCCAAAATTGATATAGGTTCCTCGGAACTAACTCAGTCTATATTTAAAGAAGCAAGTACATATTGTGAGAAGGTAGGTCGTTCGCAACGGTACAAAGCAGCTAGTTTATGGTGCGGCGGGCCGTGAGTCGGGGAAGCCTTGTCGGGCCATACGAAAATGGAGAATTGGTGGAAGTGGGTCAGAAGTATCTCCAAGTGGATGGGCAGGTCGCCGGGCGGGCGGCAGGCGCAACAGGCGCCCCGCCTCCCCTCGCGCAACAGGCGCCTCCACTGCGACTTACTTGTTGAATCGACCGACCTACTAACGGTGCCGTCAAGACGCGCCAATTTTGCTACATAAAAATTAAAGAACCGTTACCCGTTTCCGAGGCAATTCGTGAAGGGCGACGGCTGAGTGAGCGCTAAAAATGGAGTCGTCGTCTTCACGACTCGGCGACGACTATCAAATTAGGTGCATAATACGTAACTAGTTATAGACAAGTACTCGTACATCATCTTATAATAGACGTTAGTAACGCTGGCAACTATCTTCACATCAATCTTATACTGCAGCAGTTACGCCACCTTCCTTGATTTCAATAAGCACCCTATTAAATTTCACTAAATAGACTGGTAACAGTCAAAGTGCATATTGGATGTGCAGCGGTGTGAGTTCACACGTCGCGGCGCTAAGCACGAGCTTTTGGAACGTGACAAGACGACTTCGGCGCCGCAAAAGCTCCTCCACTCGAGTGCTCGCACCCCATCGTTCAGAGACGTGTTTGCACCTCGCGTATCAACATCACAATTATAACGAGACTGAACACTATTTAAATTAGGAACATGAAATATTAAACTTACATTAGTTTGTGAATTATTTTTAACTTACCGACTAAAGCCAGTATCACTGTGAGCAGCGGCGCGGCTGGGAAGGACACGGTCACGTTGAATTCCAGCATCTGAAGAAGATCCACTGCAACAAAATGAAACACATGAACCAAATTACCAAACAGCAGGGGACCAAATTATTGATAATCATTAAATATAATCATATTAGGAACGAACATAATTTGAAGAAATTATAACACTTCATTGTCATTGCTTGCTATCTAGTGCAAGTGCACTAGATGATTCCCGTTTGTATTATAAATAAATTTAATTTAAACTGAAGGTAACGGCGAGTGGTTGGAACAAGTATTGCCAGGAGTGTGCCATAAGCCGTGCTTAGCGCCCCCCGGAGGCGTGCGCGCGCGACGTCTATGCACGTTAACGCGATCAAACGGCTGCTGTATGAATTTTTCATGCGCCACGAGAAGTAATGGTGTCGCCCGAGACGTCGGATCATTCTTTACGAGCCGACAACGGGAACCTTTAAATATACGGTTTATCCATTCCGTCTAACACCAGAAAACACACTCGCAGTGAGTTTTAGAACCACAGGTTTGTAAATAAAATGCTAAGCTGCGCGACACATTAAAGTTTAAATCCGAGTTTGGAAAAAGACCACACAAATGGGATTGCAAAGGAAGTGCTCCGTCCCGCAGTGTCAAAAGGCTCCGGAAGAGCTGAGCAGATCCGTAATAAGATAAAGGTTTTATCGACTTTTCGTTAGCATAGTTTACGTGTGCTCTCAGTTCACAGGGGCTTTGTGGACGGTTGTTTGCTTACGATGGGATAATCCTGGTACAGTTTCCGTATCGAATATAGGCGCCTTCGCTCTCTGTCACAACATCTTTGATGTCGCTTAACTGAATAAAGGGTTCACGTCGAGCTTCCGAAAACGAAACGGATTAAATATACAGTTCTACAACTTATCTGGGTCTACCTATTCATACCTTTCTTGGATGGTTCGATTTATAGAATTAAAGGTGAAGATTTTCCTGAAATGTATATAACATCGTTCATCATTTATCATGTTAAATTAATTTTTCCGTTCGCTTTCCTCGTTTTCGTTTCGTTCAGTACTTTCTGCGATTTACTGCCCGGATTCATATTAGCGTAAAGTATCGGTAGCAAAAGAGGACGCCGATATTAAAAATTGTGCAATATACCAAGCTACTTCAACAATTTTTCATATGCAGCGTTTTAAAATGATGCTTTTTATGATAAAACTTCAGTATTTTGAAGTGGAATTAATAAAACAGAATATTTGTTTTGCAAAATATTAGTTATTGGGTTTGGGCATTCCTATTTGCTACTGAGCTATTTAAGAGAGATACTTGAAGGTAAAACAATATAGTGCAGCTAATTGGCATAAACTCTACTTAAAACGATTCTTAGCGCAACAAGCGCGGCGGTGCGAACCGCGCAAGCGGAGAAGTGTAGCCTGCCCTAATTAGCTAGAAATACGAGAAATAAGAGGAAAAATGATCTTTCCCTGAGCGAACGCCTACTCCACCCTAGCGCACACTAAAATGATATTACCAACTTTCATTTGATTTATTTTCAAGAATTTTTGTTTTATCGATTTGGAAACAGCGTAGCAACGAACTGAATAATATATCCTACAAAATAAGTAACCACACAAATGAAACCCAGTAATTAAAGTCACAAAGCTACCTGGCGATTATGATGCTCTAGAATCTGATTGGACATAAAATAGAGCTTTATAATCCATAATATTATATTATAAATGTGAAAGCGTGGATGTTTGTTACCTTTTCACGCAAAAACTACTTGACGAATCATCATGAAACTTTGTACACATATCCTGGGAGGTACTAGAAGTAACATAGGGTACTTTTTTAACATAGGGTACTTTTTATAAAAAAAAAATATTAAAAAAAAAAAAAAATTTGTCAACAATTTAACGCGGGCGGAGCCGCGGGGCGAAAAGCTAGTATAAAATAAATAAAATTACATGACGGAAGCAGGCCGGCGCGGAAAGACGTCAGATTTTATTGATGACGGCACATCATTATTATCTACTTATTTTCGTTTTCGCTTCGATACCTCGTAATACCCTATTGCTATGGAAAATTACGCTCAATTTGAGAGCGAAGTAATTGAACAAATTACAGGGCAAATCGCCTTAAAGGATATAAAAATTTGTAAATTAGACGCTTAAAAGATTTTCCAACGCAAAATTTATTCTCGCTGATACAATAACATAATATACAGAGCCTTGTTTCAAATTATTTTGAAACAGAGAGGTTTGGTGTTTTGTGTTTCATCAAGTCGACATGTTATAAAAATCAATCGCCGTATATCTCTCGCAAAAATCGGAAAAGCAATGATTGAGCGTTGCATTATTATGTACCGACTAAGAAATTTCAACTCTTGCTTAACAGAATGCACGTATACGTATAAATAATGAGTATTCGATATAAGTTGTCTTCAAATAGTAAGTTCGGTGGAACTGGGAACAATTTAGCGAGTGTAGCGAAGCGCGCCGCGCCGGCAGAAGCCTTGAGACTGCAAGCGACCCGCAACAAACGGCGCCGCGACACCGTGGAAATTACCGCTCGACAAGCAATTTGTACCTCCCCCTGAAATATAGTTCTGTGGGTACTACACCAATAAATAAACGTCTTGATTTAGACACACACAACCACAATGAGAAGGATAAACATGTCACGACTCGAGTGTTGCATGCCATAAAGGCGTTCCATGTAGGTTTATGATAATAGGAATAGTAATATGCGTGGAAGTAGGCGAAAAGGATATGTGTAAGAAAATAATAAGCTTATAGGTAATTACAACTATATATCTAATTTATACGAAACTTATGTAAAGTTATGGTTTTATTTGTTCTCTTAAGATACAGTTTCTACTAGTTTAGTGGAACAGGACTGTAATTCTGAGTGTCAAACATGTCGTTTACCTCTTATTTTTCACATTTATTCTGTTTGATTTTTCGTGTTTGAGTTAATAAATTACTATTATTGGCAAAAATTATGTACACAATATGTACTTTAAAATAACTCGTTTGACAGTAGATAAAAATGCAAATTTACGAGTATTCACAGGACGTATTTGTAAATAAGCCGCGTATTGTGAAAGCGAGACGGTACTAATTAACCAAAAGTCGGCCGCACGCGTGGATTGCATGGATTTAATACCATTACGCATCACTGCGTATCGCTGAGGATATTTATGGTTAGGTACGCCCTACCTGCCTGTATTCCAAAATTACATAACGAGACCGAAGCAAAAACGATCAATACATTTTCTTTATTCAAATAAATGCTTAAAGCTCACAAACGGTCTGTAGCTAAATAACAAAGTATCTTTTGAAATTTCTAAATTGAACAAATATTTTTTCATTATTAAGTATTATATTACAAGTACCTACGGCATGTAGGCGGTACGTGGGCAGTAAAGGCTTTATTTTTTTTGTACCCGATATAAAAAAAAAAACATTCATTAAGCCGTTCCAAAATTTCCATCTTAAATCTTATTGTACATTTCTTTACAGAGTTCCGCGAAAAGGCAAGTGGGATGTTTCTATTTTCTTTCCGATAGAAAAACATTAATTAAGCCGTTCGGAAAATTCCATCTCAAATCCTTTTGTATTTCCCAGTATCTCCTTGTTTGTCGTCATTATAAGCATTTCGAAAAACACCCGTGTTTATCTTAAGATCTTGAAGAAATAAAACAAAATTGTTTTTTTTAATGTCCATTAGCGAATACGCAGATTCAAAATGAACAGAGTAAAAAATACTTTGAATCAAAAGGGAATATTGATAAAAAATACTGTGGAACTCCTTTGTTGAACAGTTAATTATTACGTCAGGATGAGGGAGTTAATTCCGATATTTAATTATGCAAATGCTGAAGCCTTTTTTCGCCGGTGCTCTATGGAAACCTCTTAGTGTTAATTAAGGTTAGTGAGAACAGCCGAATAACTCCGGTTTTACAGAAATTGACTGCAGGACGCTCCCCTTTGTTTTTACAGGAGGGAATTAAACAAAAAATGTGCTTCATCACCATCTTTAATGTGGGGGCATCGTGGGTAGAATTAATGTCGTTAAAGGAATTACCTTAACCTTACCTTCCTGTTAATGAAAATAACATTTCAATTTTGTGGAGATGTTATCGTAGGTAGACCATTTTTTTTGTTGCATTTTAAAAATAATTGCATTCTCGAAAAATATCGTGAGCAATAAAATATTTTTATCGTGAGATGTAAAATTATCAATGAACCTATAAAAAAATGAAACATAACAAGGAAGTAAATGAAACCTGCAAAGTAACTAAGAAGGAAACACATAGTATGTAAATTCTACTAAATAAAATAAAAATAATTCACACAGAGCGTGGTTGACAAAATTGTGTTAACCCAAATTAAATGTGATAATTACTCGTATAAGATCCGAAAACAGAAACAGGCCAATCAGTCTACAGACAGAGTACTCGTAGATTCGACTAAGTACGTCTTTGATTTCCGCAATTATATTAAATATTAAAAATCAAATTATACTTTCCCGATACTGAATAGAGGTTCGCAATTCGTTCAAAGGGAAGTTAATTAGATGCGCGATAGACGACATCAAAAGTGGCACCGAAGGAATCACCACAAGCGGGTGATTCAGCGATCGGCCAATTGAACTAGAAAAGGCTTCACTACTTCAAAACCAATCGACTTACTACATTCAACTCAATGATAAGTAAATCAATCATTTTTCGTTTTCTTATTTTGCTATTAAGTTTAGAAATACATCAAAGAGAAATTTATTAGATTAATTACTGCTAATTTTTGTACTGATGAAAAGCTTATGAAATGGCGATTGGTGCATCATTTTTAAGATGGGTATTAGTGGGTATGCATTAGAATGTATAATATACTCAGCTTAAAAAAATTAAGCAGTATAAAAATGGAACTTATAATACGTGTCAGTAGCACAGAAGAAAATAATAGTGCTAACCCCAATAGCCATAATAGCTATGTTGTTTATTATTCTATCACAAACACGGTAATACCACAGAATACTATAATTGGCAATACTTAGAAATGCCAAAACAACATGCTGGATCTTTCTACACTGGTAAATTTATAAAAAGATTAACAATATGACATCGTTACGTATCGGATGCCTGGAAAAAATCTCTTAAAGCGATAAAACCGCCACGTTTCTTCTCCTTTTTTGTGTATATTTGAATTGACATTTCCAATAAAATTAAGTGAAAAGAACCGCGGTGACCGCTAGCCACCGGCACGGACTAATTAATTTGCTCCATCATTTTATCATCAAACAATAATCAGCATAATTGAACGCCTGATGATTTTACCACCGCAAATTAATTGAATATTTTCGAAATGCAAGAATTTCATTGTTATTACTATCCGGGTTAGCAATGCTGAATTTACCACAAATAATATCAATTGGAACTTATTATGTGACCAACCATTACACTGATTCCCTATAAATAGTTACAGCAGGTACTTTTACGTTATGTTATTTTACAAAAAATTCAAATAAAAATGATGTTCGAATAAACATATAACTAAGCTGAAACCTAACCATACTGAGACCGCCATTGTAATACTATTGAAGGTATGATAAGTTTAAAGCAGCAGGTTTTCTATGTTCATAGGATGTAGGGTAAAAAAAACCTTAGATACGTTCATCATCATCATCATATAAAAAAATAAAATGAAAATAAATTATTTCAGGCGAAACACGTGTACTAGCTGGACCACCTTGTTCCGACCTCCACGAATTCTTAAAGTATTTTTGGATTTGAAAATGGAAGAATCCGTGTGAGAACAACCGTGTATTGTTCTCACATGGAGTATGGACATTCAGGTGAGCGTCCAAGGTTCAATACGTCCGTTTACAATGGGTAATCCGCTCAAAGAGCGATACGGAACCCACACACGGCCCAGCTCAATGGAACAAAACCCTCTGTGTTATTGGAAAAGAGGTTTACACTATTTACGTGCTCTTTGTACTTTATACATTCTAAAGGATTTATCAAACATTGTAGCGTCGAATATAAAACATCAAACAATATGTAGGTATTGATCTAAAATATTTTGTTGAAATATTTTATTTTATTTTATAAAACAGATTGCCAACGAGATATACACCATAACATAAATTAAATTAAATCTACACATAATAAAAACTAAGTGTTATCCCAATTATAGGCAATGACGACATGCTTATTCTAAATGTAATTGTTAGAGAAACCGAACGGATACCGTCAAGTGCAGGTGCAAGAAATATACATACAAGGGGGTCCGTATAAGCGTTTGAAACTAATAGAATCACCTATGTTAGACAAATCGAAATTTCTACGCAGAATATTCCAAAATTATTATTGTACTACTAGCGCCCCTCGATGGGGACGTATATGAGTTGAGACGAGTAAAGAAAAGAGTAAGAAATATAGCAGAATATTACCAAAATGTACTCGCTGGACATTCATTACACAATATCTTTTTACGGTGCCCGCACCCTCCGCTAGTACAATACAAAAGAAAAATTCTTCGACATTTCCAAAACGTTTTCATCTTCGCTAAAATGTTTTACAAAATAATATTCAAACACCATCAAGCGACCGTTATAATAGGGCCGGATTAAAAACCGGTGGAATACAATCGCTTTTTAGATAAAAGGGTTTCTGCATGTTTTCCTTTTTTTATTTAAATAACCTGTACGGAATTTAGAAGCCTTGTAATGAAATAAATGTAATCAAGGATGTTTGTACGTAAAAAGCTACAAGCACGATAAAAGGCCCCTGGCGATTAGTTATTTTTAGGTATCATGATCTATTAGTCCAATGATTAATAAGTTCTATAGTAGTTATGTGACATAGCATAAAGGTACTTATATGAAAATTTCAAGCAAAAATGACATGTAAGAATTTTTTTTTTTTTATAAAATTCTTTAGCTGAACTCTAAACCTGGTAGGAATTACAGGAACAGGAAGTATTCCGAACATCTGCTTGTTTGCAGGTAGATTTTTCAATATCTTCAAGGGGATAGGTCGTCATAGAGACCGGCGGATTCCATCGAGGACTCTATTTGATACTGTGAGCTGAATAGTTTATTCTACACACAGAGGTAAGAGCTGCTTTTCATACGACTTTGATGTTATTCAAGAATCCTCTTTCACAGCAAAAGTATTTATGTTATCTGATGTATAGGAACAGAAAATATTAGACGAAGTAGGGGTACCTTCGTATCAAGTGGACTATTTTTTTTTCTTTACTATTAAACGATACATTTAAAATACAACAAACATAATGAGGTGTGAATATTGATTCGTATCGTTCGATAATCGTGCAAGACCTGCGTCAAATAAGTACAAAATCAAAACATTTTTTAATTTTATTTTTTGATAAAGTTGATAGAATAGACAATAGAAGTGTAAAAAATTGCTATATTTGTATTTATTTTTTATGTTTTGTTATCTTGTATTAGGTATATTTGGCCATAAATTATTTTTCTTTCTTCTTTCTTTCTTCAAGTATATGGGTCAAGGATGCAGTTACAGCTCATAGAAGAGCCACAACGTTTTTCACAATATCATTACTTAAAGATTTATACTCATTATAACCATAACTGAGCGTAGTTGCTTTTTAGCCTGCCAATACAACAACATGTTTTTTGTTTCTTTTATAATCGTTTGCTCTTTGTATTAAGAAAATTCAGTATCAGATCTAATTAACTAACATCAGTATATTTTCTCTTTCACATGCGTCGATAACTGCCAACCTGTTTTCGTAAAGGAAATATCTTGTCATTTAATCATTCAGGTGTATATCCCTATGTACACTTGAATGATTAAATGTCAGGTGCGATAAATACAAATAATATTGTTTCCTGCTTCCTAACAGGAATCGCTAAGTGAACCGTGCTTCGACATCCGGTGCTGATCTGAGGTAATCTAGAATGAATCCCGGATATCAGTAACAAGCTCATTAGTTGGAACTAGTCGCACATAGCTAAACATTCTGCTTAGGTCACGGGCTTTCGCTTTTCATATGCAAAATACAAAGGAAATATATCTCATAAGAAAGTTTGTTATACAACCGGAAATCGAAGCAAAAATGAAGATTGCCTGACTATATTGGATAGCGTGAAACAAAAATTTCGTACACACACTCAGAACATTTGCAAAATAGCAATTTAGACCAAACGATTCTTAAGTAGCAACTATTCTTTGAGCACAAACGCCAAGATAATACAAGCTCATCCCTGCCAACCTAACAGAAGCCGAGGGAAATTGAGATTATTCATTTCTTAGAAGAAAAAAAAAGAATTCAAAACAATCATCGAATTGAAACACTAAGCCAAGTGGCGGAGCGCGAAGCGAAGCAAATAGGGAAAGAAACAAATTATCTCTATCTGGCTAATTGTCGACGGATCAAAGGGGGGAGCTAGGTAAATCCGACCCGTTATATTATTTTTATTTTTGAGAAACGAAGAGGCGGGGCGGGCGCGGCCGCGGGCGCTGTTCGCAATTATTGTTATTACAAAGAGATTGCCGCCGAGCCGGCTCACGACTCCTGAATTTTTCACTGAATTTATTCCGACAATTCATAATTGCACTCTATGTGTACTGAGAAAACAAGAGCGATATGTTGTCTGTCAGCAAAAGTAAACCGGTAAATTAGGTTTCCACCGTCTGCAGTGATATTAAAAAAATACGAGTATATACTTACCGATGAAAATGAAGATTTGATGATGAGCGTAGCGCAGTAACATCGAAATTGAGACGGTCTGTAACAAATATTTTCTACATTAATTTATTTAAACTTTGCCGATTTTATTTTACATTCCTAAAGTTGCCTAGTAGAAAGTGCAACCTATAGCAATGAGGACGATTTTATGTACACCCTATTTACTATATTATATTAATGTTTGTGGTAGTGTTATTGTGTGCAATAAAGTATATGTATTATATCCTTTTTCTAGTCTATTACTTTACAAATCAAGATTTTATTTATTTCTGTGGACCATTTCAGTTAAAATAGCAAACTTTACGCGATGTTCGGTCGCCTCAGAGACCAACCTGCCACAATCAAAACTCACAAATTGCCAAAACTTAAGTTAAAATCACATGTCTTTTTTAGTTCATCCCCTAAAGCTGCTACAAAATAGACAACGAACCCTCAACTAATTTTTACTAAGTTTTTAGCTGTGAATAATAAGTATAAATTTTATCTAGTTCGCGTAAAATTGAAAATACCTCGTTGTACCACGAGAATACTGCACGGGAATACTTCTATAGGGGCCGATCGCACTGTTACTTAAATGGATTCAATCTGCACTAAGCGTTTCGTTAATGAAATTCAATCGGGGCAGCGCGGAGAGCAAATGATGTGGCGAAAAGATTGATAGCGGCCTGCGCTGTACGCTTCACGCCATACGCCATACGCCATACGCCGCCCTGCCTCACCTACGACCTTCGCTTTTCATTTCTTAGCGGCGAGCGCACGCTGCTTCGCCCCTCTGAATACATCTACAACGTGTTAACTAAAACGCAAACCTAAGTGGTGCTCAGCCCGTCAAAATGGACTACATATTGTTGTTTCACGACTTTTATAAATTTTTTTATTTTCTTGCTTGGTCTGACAGTATTATTTCTTATTTATTACGTTGACAAAAAACTGGTTAACACTCAATCAACCCATACAATATGTTAAAGAATCTCAATTGCTCTAAAGATTATGTAAATAAGCTTTTAGAAACACTAGCCTGCTGAAATAAATATGTTATATTAAAAAGCATTTTTAATTTACTAGTTCAACGTTTATGTTTCAGTCACAAAATGAAACTAAATAATTATTAATAAAGAACTACAAATTTGAAAGTTGGTCGTAACTATTTGTCTAGGAGGCCAAGCGGCGGCGCGATGTTCCGACAGCGTCCACCCTGAAAGTCCAGCGTCCAGCGTCCAACACTCAATGGCCCGTGGGTAATCCCCGCAGCCGAGCTGTTAGTTTTTACGGGGCCCGTAAACTAAACACCGCACCGACACCGACGCGATCGATACGCCCCTCTTAATATTAAAAGCCACTACGTTTAGAGAACACCACTTTCATGTCGCCTTTCCTTATACTGGCAGAAAATACGCTTCGATACTAATGTAATAAAGAGTAGGAGCAAAAATACACCGAAACAGCTCGTTTGGACTCTATTAAGATTCACCCCTTTTTAGATCGATCATTCGCTGGAGGGCGATAATTTTACCCACACTCAACGCTACGATTACCTCATCAAAATAAAACTCACGAGGATTAACTCTGCTTAGGTGCTTGAAATTATAATTTTCGGTTAATTTTAACAATAAATCAATAATATTACTATCATACCGAAAACACTGCCAACACACAAATCCATTTCAAATTTAGCTATCTCATAGGCAGCTAAAAATACATATGTTTAATATATAAACTATGTACGAACGTTCTCCTAAGGACACGAGTTTTAGTTAGCACCTATCTATACCTACTTCGGAAAGTATACTAAAATAAAAATAACGTTTAAAAAAGTATTATGTATAGAATATTACGCGCGAAGTTAATCTTTATATATTTCTATCTAGTCACAGGTCATCGCCTCTGTATGTGGCTTTAAACTTGAATCCTAGATCCATAAAACTAGACTAAGTCGTACGGGGGCAACCGTATTAAAAAAAAAACAGAAATCAATATCGTGATTACCAAATGATTTTGTGATGTAACACTTATGGTGTAAATCCGGCATATTAATACTAGGGAAATTCCAAATCGGCTGATATTTGTAAAACAACAGACGAAGTTCTAGGGTTGTAACTGTTGTAAGTGGTCCCCTGCTTTTATTACCCGCCCCAACAGTGATCGATCAAGGCCCGACAAACACTTATTGTTCCGATCCACTTGCGAGTTCGAATGTCTAATTACGAAACTGTTTTCGAGTTACCTTGATGAAGCACTACGAACGTAACAAGTTTGGCTTATTATAACCAGAACTCGTGCACACCGTGTTAACATGAAAATAGACCTACAATATCCAAATAACTATCTGTGTGGTTACGTCTACTCAGTGGTAAAAATATTTTCGTATAAAGAATTTATTTTTATTACAGGGTTAACAAGAAAACATTTTTGTGTCTTCATTGCCTATCAGAAAGATGATTGAGTCTCGAATTTCGCGAATAGATGCGAAAATAACCAAACTAAATTATAGAGGAAGAGCAATTTGTTTTCATAACAGGGTTAACACTAAAACATTTTTAAGTCTTCATTGCCTATTATAAGAATGATAGTATCTCGAATTTTGCGAATAGATACGGAAATAGTCAAATAAATTATAGAGGAATCTGGCCGTTGAGGGAAGTGGGCGTTCACGGAATTGCGACGTTGGGTGTCGCATTGAGCGTAACGACCCAAAAAAAATCCGCACTAAGTAATCATTATAACAGATTTCATCTCGTATCAATTTGATAGCTTAATTGTAGGGTTGTAAATCTAAAGGGTTTAAGTGCCGAAAAAATTAAGGTCAAAATTTGTACGAAAATACAATCTATGTGCCAGTCCTTACGTTTTATATCCGCAAATAATGAAACTGGCAACTCTCTGACTCTTTATAATTACAACCCTTTAATTTATAATTTACTAACTTTCCGTTTTTCCTGTGGGAATGAGGCATTTTCCTGGGATAAAAGGTAGCCTATGTTACTCAGGGTGAATGTAGTTTTCTAATGGTGAAAGAATTTTCGAAATCGGCACAGTTGTTTTTGCGTTTATTCGTTACAAACATACACAAAAATACAAATCTTTCCTCTTTATAATAATATTAGTATGGTTAGTATGATATGGTAATAGGCCTACATGTTCAAATAGATATATGTATGTAGTTAGTTACCTCTACTGAGCGGCAAGAATATTTTCGTACAAATAACACATTTTGATATTTTTAAGTCTTCATTGCCTATCAGAAATATTATTGTGTGTCGAATTTCGCGAATAGACACGGAAATAACAAACTAAATTATAGAGAAGGGGGACTACTTGAACGAAAACTGTGGTTTTTTGCTCAGCGGCAGGAATATTTTCATCCTTTACAATAGATACTTATATTTTTATAACAGGGTTAACAAGAAAACATTTCTGAGTCTTCATTGCCAAATAGAAAAATGATTGTATCTCGAATTTCGCGAATAGATACGGAAATAACTAACTAAATTATAGAGGAAGTACTATTTTAATGTAGCAACCTAAAAATAACTAATTATTTTACCAGATCTCTTACTAAATAATACTGGTTAGCTTATATTAATTGATTATCTATCTTTATTTTCACGTTGTCAATTTCAGGAAACAGTGACAATATAAGTAATATAAAACAAACACGTCTTGCTTGCTGCTCACCTAACATTCAATATCAGCTCTATCCAGAAAACAATGAATGGTTCCGGTGAAAGAAAATAATGGTACCCGAGAGGCAGCATTCCGCAATTCACTTTGAGCTTTGGCAGCGCCAGAAATATGACGGCGCAGTCTGTGGGTGCCGATAGCTATGAAACCCGAGGAGAATATGTTAGGCAATACGCGCGCGGTTGACAATTGATTAATGCAATTTCTCTGCTTCCTGACGCGGCGTATGGGATTAGTCTGGTGACGTATTTGCGCCATAATCCGCCGTATCGTGTCGCATGCTGTATTGATGACACACGCAAATGATTTTGATATTTCATTAACATAGTCACTGACTACATTATAATTGCATTACGCTAAATACTACATGTCGGACCATGGCTAGGCCAGTATTTCTGATGATCAATACCATAGAAAAAAGTACTTTTTTTTAGATTTTATACCCATTTATATGCCGACATCAATAATAATGTAAATACGTTCAGCTTTTAAGTTAAATTATACACTGATGTCAGTGAGATAGACGTATTCAATTAAATTAGTTTCAAACTAGTTGAAACAATAAAGTGTTTTAAGTCCTTATAGAATCGCCAGTTGCGTTCTACAATCGGTGAGTTGTGATGTCTCGAATCTCGCAAAAGCTCGCAGTCCGAGCAAATTGTTGAGACAACTTTTGACAGCTCACACGTAGAAGTATTTGCGAAGGAGTTTTGTAAAACAAACATAAGGCGAGCCGCGGGTTAGACGGCGCGCGGGCGGCCGTGGTGGTGGAATTTGGAGCTGCAATAAACTTTGAAAGGGCTGTAAAAGAGCTATAACTGTAACTCGGGGAGAGCCCTGATTTTAGTGCCGCCGATGCGATGGCGAGCGACCGCGCCTCGCATGTTACCTATTAATTGATCTGTAATGCTACCAACATTTTACGCTTCCGAAAAATCTATAATAGACAATTTAATAAATTCTTTAAAGTTGTAACTATTTATTTTTATTTGTGCGAATTAGTACAAGTTATAAGGGTAGCACGATGCGGAAGTAAATTTGCTTTAATTATATAGACTTATAGGAAGGCTCCCTTGAGCCGCCCCTAGACGCGTTGGTATATGACTTTTTTTTTGGGTAGTCTTCCGCTCCCCCGCAAGTCCCGTGATTGGTCGTACCTTTTCGACACAAGCATAGGTCAATTCAAAAAAAAAAGACAAAAATTTTTTTTAGGACGACCTCTTTTGGAGACTTGATAAAATTGTATTTTTGTTATATTAAATATTTATGTACGATCATGTCTTTATGACTTGAACGCCAACTACTCATTGTTTTTTAAGTTATTGGGCTCAATTCCAGAGTGGCCGTTAAAATGTCTAATTTTAATTAGGTGTCGCTAAACCACTTTGCAATTCTACGGGAACTGTTAAATTCAACTGACATCGCTAATTTTAATCTGACGTTCCTTATTTTATACAATCCATAGACAATCAATTAAACTTAACTTTATCTGGCCAAACGCAATTCTATGTATGCCATTTTTACGCGAAAAATCGCTTAACTGACTAATCTTAGCGGCGATTAAAATAAATTATTATGATAAGGTTGTATGGCAAGGATATAACTGGTCTTTCTCATCAAAATAACATGGAAAAACAACAACTTGAATTCAACTTAGACAATTTAGCAAATCACTTAAACCCCGTTAAATTTAGTTGGCCAGGCACCGTAGAATAGCACTTGTGAACTAAAACTAGTTACATTTTAGACATTTTAATTTTAAGTTATTTAGACGGTGGACGCGTGGAATTGAGACCAGTATCTATTAATTTAACTTGAAATCGAGGTTAAAGCAATAAAAACCCCGTTAACTACAAATATTCATTTCGCATCCTAAATCATATTATAAATTACGGTTAATTATAACTCAAGCTTGACCGGCGTGAAGCGCTTACTTTTCGTTTAGAGACATGTTATATTACTACTAGCTTTCCGCCGCGGTTCCGCCCGCGTTAACAGTTTTTCCCGTGGGCATGAGGCATTTTGTTATTTTACTCAGTGTGAATGTAGTTTTCTAATGGTGAAAGAATTTTTGAAATTGACACAGTAGTTTTTGAGTTTATATTACAAACATACAAACAAAAAAATTCAAATCTTTTCTCTTTATAATATTAGTATGAATACTATGAATTAAGTATGATTTGAATCATACCCAAAGTAACGCTCCATAAAAAAATATGTAAGAAAGACAATAATTAACGACTGACGCCAAAAAATTGATGACAATGATGATTATTTTATTTATTAATAATTTGTATGTAAAAAAGAGTCCCTGTCAAAAACAACAAATAAATACAAGACAATCATGCATGATTGTACAAGTGCGGTAATAATACAACGTGTACAATTTATGATGATAGCTTTAAAATCAGTCTTATTGCCTATATAAGAAAACATGGACTCTTGTTTTGTGTTAGGCGCCATCTGTATATCTGACTCAAAACTTGTTCAGTCGTTGAGTCAGCCACATACGAGCTGTATTCAAAACAACAGGAGAGAAGCAAAAAATTTGAGAGAATGCTCCAAAAGTTGACGATAAATTTCCGAATATTAAGTATCCTATTTTTTTGTAATAATAATTGGTGTCAATAAAGAATAGTTTACAGGGTTTCTTCGAGAAATATAGTCATAGCCAGGCCGGATCCCACTCTTCACCTCCTCACATAAAGTGTGCTCTTAACCCTTCTTTGAAGTATGGCTACTCGACGCTAGATGGCGTTAGCAAGCGACGAAAATTTTTATTTTTGTAATTTCAGTATAATATGTACACATATTGTCATCGAACCCACTTTGACTTGCACCCATTATGTGATATCTCACTACATAGTATAAAACAAAGTCGCTTTCTCTGTCCCTATGTCCCTATATGCCTATGTATGTTAAAATCTTTAAAAGTACACAACGGATTTTGATGCGGTTTTTTTAAATAAATAAAGTGATTCAAAAGGAAGGTTTATATGTATAATACATGCATAATATACTTAAGGATAACCCACAATAACCATTTACCCGTGCGGAGCCGGGCCGGGTCGCTTGTTATAGAAAACAAAATTAATTAATTTGACTTACGAAAACGAGCATAATGAAGAATGCAGCGATGTAGGAGCTGCGCGACGTCAACATTGACACGAAGCGGTAATGCTCGCCGGTGATCACATTCCTGCAATTACATTTACAACTATAATACCATAAGTTTAAAGCTTTTTAAAAGCTTTTATTTAACTTGCAATGTATGTATGTATGTAAGTTTGTTTGGGTGGAATCTTTGAACTCAATTTTGAAGTAGATATCTTCAACCGATTGAGCTGAAATTTTGTATACACGTTTAGTTTGGATGACAATGCACGATATGATATGTGACGTCATTCTAAATCCAATATGGCGGGCTACCAAGATGGCGGAGTAGTTATTTTTAATGCACTTCTACAATATGGGTATCAAATGAAAGGGCTCGTTAAGAGTAACTTGAAAAATAATGTAACGTGCGATAGCTAAAAAGTAAAAAATAAATTAAATGCAAAAAAAACTTTTTTTAAAGAAGCTTTTATATCAGCTCTTTAAAAAAGAAGAAAATAATTTTATCCTTAAAAACTTTTAACTATCAACTTATAACCTTATTTTATATACAATTCATATGATCATAAAAGCTTGTCGCGAGGTTTAATTACCTACCAATATTAAGTTATTATTGTAATTTAAAATAAAATAAACTTAGGTACTATTTTATTTACAAATCGCGCGACAAGCTTTTATGATCATATGAATTGTATATAAAATGAGGTTATAAGTTGATAGTTAAAATTTTTAAGGATTATATTATTTTCTTCTTTTTAGAGCGTTGAAATAAAAGCTTCTTTTAAAAAAGATTTTTTGCATTTAATTTATTCTCCTATTATTATGCTTTGCTTCAGTATCTCAGTACAGATAAAATATAAATGATCATAGTGAGAAAACGCTATTTGCATCTGTCAAGAAAATGTTTTGAATTATATTAATTTAAAACCAGATCTAATTCAGTAGCGAAACAATACAATGGGCTGAATTCTGCCGTGGCCGCTAAAATCTCTAAATTTAAGTTGTTGGTCTCTTTCATTCATATGGGAATCGAAAAGGATGGGGAGATGAATGAATTTAATTTTGAATGAATATTTAAAATAAGCAGCGCCGCTGTCAAATTCAGCTTAATTTAGTCGGGATGTTTTTAAATTCCTGATAAAATACGCGTAAAATCGATGTTTGATGTGTCTAAATGTAGGTTGGCAATCACCTGTCCCTTTTCGTTCTTAAGAACGTGAAAGAGACATAACAACTTAAATTTAGATATTTTAGCGGCCACGCAGAATTGAGCCCAATAGCTTACAAATAATCATACCTATTAGTTACAAAACAGTCTTCATTATAATTTTACCTCAAATATCCTTTATTGTCTTCTTGCTCAGCCAGGCTCTTGATGGAGGACATGAGCAAGTCGTCGTAGCCGAGAAACTCGTCGAGGACGAACCTCGAGAAGGGGTCGCCGAAACACTCGTCAGTAAGGGGGTCCAGCGTCACTATCTTAACAGGGATCTTCAATCGGAGCCGCGCGCTCGGCGACAGACGCAGGAACCCATATTCCAAAGAATACTCTAGGATATAATCGTCATCTAAAACAATAGAAAATGCTTTAATAATAGATATGCTGTTGTTTTATTCATTTATTTACCCGGACCGAACTCCGACAAGACTCTACTCCGACAAGACACTACTCCGACAAGTTCGGTAGGTTAGGTTAGGTTAGGTTTTATGTTTTGTCGGAGTAGTGTCTTGTCGGAGTAAAGTCTGTCGGAGTTAGGTTTTAGATTCCGTTTTCGTGTTTTAAAATTTAGGCCTTTCGTTCATAGACATTACAACCTTACATATTTAAACTTTAGACATTGTAATATTCGTACATACATAACCGATTTATTCATACCTTTTGAAGAGTCATTAGTAGAAGCATCGTCCAGTGAGTCCTGTAAGAAAAACTGCAATTTATATTATGAGGTAGTAATAATGGCTAGTATTTTAAAATTTTATATATACTATAAAAACGGAATATCACTGAACTACGTCACATTTAGATAAGAAACATTATTGTTCTTCACCTTTTGTCTTTTGATAACACGGACTGGAAATGATAAAATAATAATAGGGTACATTAACCTGCTTTAAAATGGGTATAAAATCTAATAGCATCATATTAACAAACTACATTAAAAAAATAAAATTTAAATTAGTATATTTCAGGTAGCCATATAAAATTACATAAGATGTCAAAATTAATAAAATAAACATATAGACAAATTAACAATGCATTTCTTTTCTTTGGTTTGTCTTCTAACCTACATTTACTATATTAAATTCCCTATTGGTAGATGACTATCAATCAAGTGATAATAGGTTTTATTTTCTATCGTTAATTAATTCTTCATTGTCATGACGTAAGTGTTTGACTTCCTGCTTGTGTATTTCGATACGAAAGTAATTAATAAAACAGGCAAGCCCCAACCATATTTAAAATGGATCTGCATTAAAATTTCTTTGACAATCCACAACTATTGAACTAAATTAGTCATCACACTCAATCAATTTATTACATACTAGCTTTCCGCTGCGGCTCCGCCCGCATTTATAACAGTTTTTCCTGTGGGAATGAAGCATTTTGCCGTGATAAAAGGGCCTATGTCACTCAGGGTGAATGTAGCTTTCTAATTGTGAAAGATTTTTTGTAATAGGTTCAGTAGTTTTGATTCACACGTTTGACACATACGTTCAAAAGTACAAGTCTTTCCTCTTTATAATATTAGTATGATCATTATGACTATTGCTTTACTACTTACATCCAGCAATTTAGAATCCCTGTCCATGTCTTCAACGAGCCCCATTATTCCTTCCCAAATGGAAGATGACGGCTCCACTTCTTCTCCAGAAACTATAGTTGCATTTAGGTCCGTCTCTGCGCCCGCGTCACCTGTAGGGAGCTCTGCTTTACTATCTACATAGGCTGTTTCCATAACCTTATCTGAGGAACTGTCTTCGGCTTCGTCATGAACTCGGGTGATATTGCCATAGTCTGTGCCATCTCGAAGATATTCGTTTTCTTCAACATCATCTTCTTTCATGGTTGATGATTCTATGTTAATGAATCTGGAAATTAAAGAACAGAGCCATAGTTAACATTGATATCTGGCTGCAAAATGAGGGTTATTCATTCAGTATGTCATATCCTCGACTAAGTCATATGCTTTACCTATCACTATACTGTTGTGTGAGTTTTTTTAATGTAGGGATAATGTCTAATATTGTTATTGTGTTTGCAGATGTTTTGTTCTACTTTATTAGTAAGATGCAATTTCAAATTTATGTAGATATGGCACCCCCAAAGCAAGTTTACATTATGATTTATCAATATTGAATACCAACAAAACATCCAACTAACTGAGCAACAAAATAAAAAAAAAGGATTTATTTTTTTAATTAATATAATTATTTATTTAATAGCAACTAGTTTTACACCTGCTGATAAAGTAGCAGTAGTAGATGCATGTTAATCCACTGCCTGAATTGCCTGATGTATAAATACCAAAAATTACAATAACTTTTAATATATTAACAGGATATAAACACAAACAGTCTCTTATCAGTAAATAGAGTGCACAGAGCTTTAATTTATTAGCTTTATTTCAATTTAATAACATGAAACTCATAAAGATACTATGTAATAAATGTCAGGCTACTTGAATGAACTGGTGAATCAATTACAAAATAAGTAATATCGTAAAAATACCTTAAAAAGCTATGCTTATTAAAATTGTAACCTTCCTATTGATTACTGGTATCAATAAAGAATATTTGTATTGTATTGTATTGTTTATAAGGAAAATAACCTAAAAAGTTTACTGATGTCATTAGAATATGAAATTGTATTAAACTCACCCTTCTGTTGCCAACATGCTGATCATAGAGTTAAGTTCATCCTTATCTTTTTTGAGTTTCCTTTCCTTGGCATAGCTTTGTTCTATTGTGTAATCCTGAGCAGGATTCCTCAGTATCTCTACCCTGAGGATGCCATCTCGCGGCCATGAATCCTTCACATGGTTCAGACATGTTGTAGGTGATCTTGAAAATGCCATGTGTATGTATGCCAGCACGAAAAAAGCTATTAAAGCTTTGAGTAGTACGAGAAACTCAAAGAATCTCCTTACCGGCCTGGGGAACGTGCGAGCATATGCAACTGCAAACTTATAAAACAGAGCATGGAACAGCCTGTCTCTTACATGAACTAAAGGACTCTGGTTATTATTCCTATTCCGATTCATTGTAGGGTTTATAATAGGGCCACCAGGTAGAATATTATTTTCAGGGTTCACTCCAGGTGGCAAATTGTTCATCATTTGAGGTCCACCAGCATTACTCATCTCTTCGCTGAAGGCTCAATGATGATTTGATGGCTGAATTACACTTATGCTGTTTACTTTACTTAACTCCATTCACATTTTATGTAATGTTATCTGAAAGAGAAAGTGAGATGTTAATGTTATTTCCTTTGACTTAACCTCTGACAGAATGTCAAGCAGAACACACTGATGATAATCTTGCCAAGTTACCAATAGACTACATAAGCAAAGCGCTATCAGCCTTGATTTTGCAATCTGTTTGACAATGATCATTGATCTCTTTATAATTTGCAAAAGAAAGTCAGGGAGTTAAAATATTACGATAAACGTTTTACCATAATAATCATCAGAATGTTATTGACTAGTAGCATCGTAATTACGGTATGTTATTGACTAGTAGCATCGTAATTACGGTTTTACGTCAAATGTTCTAATAAAATGTTAATTTGATAAGCTAATTACGGTAAAAGCAATCAACAACATACGATCTGCCTGTACGTCGTAAACACAGTTTTTGCACTGCAAGTTGAACATTCACTGGTAGACCTGCACAGCAATACTTTGCTTATTTTATTTACATTAAATAGCCATATACAGATCACAGAGATAGTTTTATTCACTGAAATCGAGGGTAAATAAAACTGAAAAGTACAATTTCTTGACTTGTCATTTCATCTCTTTCGTTTGATCTGTCAAAATTGTCACTCACTTGTTTTGTCTATGGCTAGTTCCTCAATAAACGAAACGTGTCTCCTTTTTTTTTCAATCAAGGTTCCGTTCCGTAATTTTGCATAAAACAAAAAAAACAAAAAATATTTAAAAAATATGTTTATGCAAATATGTTGCCTTAGCAAATTAAGTTAAAAGATACACATTACTCAGACGTGACGTGACATGACATTAGTTGGTTTTTATTTATTTTGTTTACAAATTAACGAAATGTATGTAACAAAAAAGCCGCAAGCATCAGTAAATTATCTTTTATGTGTTCTATCGATTTGTATCATCTTTCTATTTAAAACTCAAATTATCTCTGTCACATCACATTAAATATTTATTAAACGTGAAGAACCCTATTTATGCCATTTAATCTCGCACTTGGCTGTTTCTTTTTTTTTATTGTGACAACACCAACGTACTTTTCCTTGAAGCTTTTAATATCATCGGCTAGATGGCGTTAATAGAAAAAAAAAACAAGATGCTTAATATTAAAGTTCTTTAAAAATCTGTAAGATGTCCAGTCCAGCAGTGATAAGTGGAAACTGAATAACTTTCCCCACCCAAGGAACATACCTTCAAGTCTCAAATTTAAAATCATTTTTGTAAACTTGTGTCAAGTTGTGTCACGTGACCAACTACTTTGTATGAAAAGAAGAATTTTAATTTTGAGATTTGAAGTTAAAGGTAGGTAGGTATCTTTAGTAGGTATGTTCTTCGGGGAAACTTACACAGAAACTTATTCAGTTTCATGGGTAGGGGTGGGTTCCTCTCTAAAAATATTGTGCGCTAATTTATTTACACTCCATAAAAAACCAGAGCGAAGCGCGGCTTTCCCATCTCTCTGTAAAATTCGACTCACATACTATGCCACTTCAGTCAAAAGACTTACAGTTTGGTGTTAAATAATAAATATTATACTTCAGTTTACCTTACACTCTCATCATGTCACAAAAACAGTACTATATAGGTACTTACTTACCTACTTACATAAAAACACGTTCACACGTTCTTTCCCGGACGGGGTGAGCAGGTTTCAGTTAGCCAAAGAGCAGATCTAAAACCACCCTTAAGAGTTCGGGTTAAGATACTGTACAATAAATACGAAATATAGACAGAAAAAATAATAATATGTATAAATATTGTGTGTAATTTTGATATAGGTACCTAATTAAATTAATAATCTCATTGTTACTCCCTGTTATACCATCATATGGATACTTAAATTGTAAAAAAACACATAATCGCTTTGCTCGTAAATAAATTTTGTGATTGCTTGATTGCATCAACGCACTAGGCCGAGGGTCGAGGTTCCCTTGAACCACCCCTAGACGCGTTGGTATTACTACTCTGGGGTAGAGCCTTCCGCTGCCCCGCAAGTCCGGTGAAACTTGATACGTCGAACTTTTACGACACAAGCGTAGGTCACATAGAAATAAGTTAATAATATTGATCAGATAACTGATTATGTACGTTATTCGACGCTCTTACGGTGAAGAAAAACATCGTGAACACCTACAACATAGTGGTAGACTAATCCAACACACATTTTTACGGGTTTTCTCCACGATTTAGTTTAAAATTGAGCTTATAGTACCGATATTTCGACCGGGTCACACCTATCATGGTCACGGCAGAACTTCAGAAGATTACAGCAGAAGATTTCAACCTATGTTCCTTAGGAAAAAAATATCATTTTTATGGGTACTACCACTATGTTGCTGATGAACAACCAGTAAAATTTCAAGGCGTTAGTCAGGATGCGTAGGTTCTAACATGCATTATACAAAGACTTGCTCTTTTCCCTGATCCGTTTATAAATTTTAATACTACACATTACACACCAGAAGCAGTAATTTCACAGATCATTAAAAAAAATAGAAAATCTGTATGGTGTAGAGACAAGTGAGCGCTCATGAAAGAAATGAAAGAAGAGGGTCACAATCGCATATTAACAAAACCCAAGCAAAAACCCATGGAAATTGAACAAAGCACCACTGCAGAGACCATGATTGACATCTATATTGTACACTTAGTTTTTATAAAAGCTCCTTTCACAAGGATCTGTAGAAAAACTGTTGAATACAAATAGCTTGTAAGGGTGATAGATGTGATATCTGCTGGCGAACGCACATTCGAGCGTGTTTTGTATTTTGCTGGTTGTAGGTATGAAAAAAATATGCTTAGCGATCGTTTATACCAGTTCCAAAGAAGATACAAGAACCCATAAAGCAGCTAAGACAATTAATCATAATAGATTTATAATAATATTATTGATTTTCTGGGAATATCATTTAAATAATTTATCTCACCTTATTCCATACAAAAACAATCACGTTTTTTTTATTTATTGTGTAAGTAAGCTATATATTTTTATCATTCTCAGTTCGACAAGTTTGCCTTGCGTCTTGTGAACTCGACTGTGTAGCAACAAAACAAAGTTGTTTTCTACAATAGAATCCACATTAATCGTGCTGAAGCCGAAGCGAGTGGGTTAGATAGAGCCTCCAAGATAAAGGAACTAAACTAAAATTACGGGCCGCTCATGTTATAAATATTCAAAAAGCCGTTGGACGGACGCGTATAAACAAACCACCACATGTGTGTATGAGAAAAGCTGTTTCACCTCCGCCTCACTTAAATATAGGTACATACTTACTTACTTTGTGATAAAAAATACATAGTTATTTGTTTAGCTGCCCAATTCTAATTGGACAGAAAGAAAGTACTAAGACAGGGATGGCGAACCAACGGCACGCGTGCCATCAATGGCACGCGACGCAATATTTTGGACACGTCACTGATCACAAAATTCATTATGCACTAGGTACTGAAAAAGTTGTAAAGTACTTAGGTAGGTTTGTATTAAATATAAAGAGTCATTTAACATTTCTATATAAAAATGATACGTTGGTACATAAAGGTTCGCCATCCCTGTACTAAGACATTACTTATTTCTAGCTCGCACCAAGAAAAAGAGCTGGCCCTAAATTAGGGTGACCGATCAGGCCATAATTAACCACACAAAATGTTTGTCGATTGACAAGATTAACTTCGGATTTGTCGCACTACATTAATGTCTGTTTTAACGTCATCCTAATTCCGCATTTTTTTATGAATAAGTATTAGAATATAACGTGAATGGTCTTGACAAAACAATAAAGAACACAACTCCGAACCATACGTAAACTTTAAAAACGTCACACGTAGTTTCTAAATACGCAGCCAAAAGTCGTTTCCACTTGGAAAAAATTGACGTCTCAATTATCGACCGGCCAGGAAGGGGACTGGGTGAGGGGAGGGGAGGGATCCTCTTAATTTATATTATTCTCACGTTTTTTTATTTCCCTTCCACATCTCAGTCGATAAGATTATACCCAGCGTGATTTTAAAACAAGAAATAGAAGGACGTGTTATGTAGTCAAAATTATGGGGTAGGTATTTTTAATCCCGAGTCATCCCGACCGAATGTACTAGGAACAACTTTTTTGTGTTATAATAATAATAACGTATGGTTTAAACACAATCTTTCATTGTTTACTTCCTTCATTCTGTTGTCCATTATGAAACGATTTTCCTTTGTTAAAAAGAAACGCATACTTACATTTCTAATCCAATGTGGTTTTGTTAGGTAACTTTATTTTTTATAGTTGAATCAACTTGTACCTATGTAACTATTAGGTCAGTCTATAGTCAATTTTTATACCTTTAACTTTTCAGGATGGTTAGGTATTTATTAATATGTATTTCCATTTGAAGTTATTTGTGTGTGTATCATCCATCACCCTGTATCGGCGTCGGTCAGCAACTCGCCGCTTGCGCATGTTCCGAGAAGGCTCTACAAATAAATTTACTAGTAGTTAGAACTGTCATCGTTTTTAACAAGTTATGTGCTTAGGTATTATACAGAAGATATGTATGTCGGTATAGTGGAAATTAGGAATTTCATAGCTTAGCCCTTAAATAAGAACTTTACTGTACGCCGTACACTTCGATTGACTTATTTGATTTGATTTGATAGAATTTCTTAAATATGACGTTTTTAGATTGTAGGTAGATGATTTTTTTCTTCCATCTATCTGTTAATATCATAGAAAAGCGAATAAAAAACAATTCATATTGTAAATTGCTTAGATCTGTTTACTCTAGCTACATTATATTCTGTAGAAGGGATTCGAATCCGTGACTGTAAACTTCACAGGCAGCGTAGATATAGGCTACACGCTACGTGAAGGAGACTGTTCATGTTGGTTTTTGTTTTAAATTGTTCAATTTACAAATTTACAAATTAGTACATTTAAATAACCGGTACTTACCTAAACAAATTCTAACTAAAATACAGGGTGCCAGTAATAGGTGGACTTGTCGAAGCGACACTGCAATTTCGGCATTTTATTACCTACCACTTCTCCGAATAGAGATTTTATCGTCTTATGAATATTTTATTAGTTCCCAAATCGAATGAGCCGTAAATTATTGTGGCGATACGAGCGGGTAAAAAATATGACCCAATCATTGAAAGGAAGATGCGAGTGTCTGTCTGTCCAATGCCGGGAACGACGACGTTGTTATGGCTTCCTGTGATTAGCTCCAATTGAGTTATATGTGCCTATAAAACATATTTCTGGAAATTGTTCACAAAATGGGCCGTAGGTTTTATTTGCAAGGTAATGTAATAAAATCGGAATTATTGGCTCTGAAAAGAAAAGTTTATTCATAAGCGCATCATTTTAGAATGGCTTCCCAGAGCCAGCACCAATTCGGACAACATTTGTTTATGAATACCTATTCATAACAAACCGAGTGCAAGTGTTAAGCAACTAGCAACCATCCATATTTTTTTATTAATATTAATTATAGCTTCTTTAGACAAAAACATATTTTTTTACGAGTCATCTCTGCGATTTAATTTTAAAATGAGCTTGCCGATAAAATCTAAGAGTGTTCATGTAGGTATGATAGAAGAGTAATACTGATTAAAGAATTGTCTTCGTCAGCGCATTTTCAAGCCATCCATCAACATGCATGCGTATAATTTTCTTTGTGCTTCGTTCACTTCTTAATTAAACATTTCATTACCGTTCACAATGGATGAGCTTCTCCGCCTACCGCAATAATAATAAAATAGCCTACGCATGCATGATGCAGAGGCGGACTGATAAAACAACTAGTCCATGTTATAGTACGATGAGCCATTCGATCACAGCATACACAAATGCATGCAAGCAGTGCAGTGTAGTTTAGCTGATAAACAGTCACACTCTACCTAAAGTCATCTACCCATCTCTTTCGTTTATCAAGAAAACATTAAGACAGAATACCAAATAGGAAAAGTAAGTGGTAAGAAGATCTAGCTAGAAGATATGACGGAAGTTGACGGAAGTTGTCAGTACTAAAATCTTCTGAAGGGATAATACCTAAATACTATTAAACTCAAACCGATTCAGTTACTTGGTGATTCAATTAACTCCTACCTCAAGAGGTCTCAGATGTGAAACTTTTATATTAAGACCTTATGTAATGTATGTATGTACGTACATACCATTTGAATGCAAATAAATTAATATGAAAAAGGTATTGAAAAAAAATCATGTTTTCAGGGTGCGATTTGGTTACATACAGAATAGACTCAGACAACGTAATAGACTTTAGAAGATAGGATTCTTAAAAAGGTAGGTATGCTAGACAAAAATAAACCTAATACTTCTAAGATTGGTTAATAGAGTTGTTTATTAGCTGAGCTTCTAGATAAGTAAAGCTCAAGAATTAAAATACAACTAAAACGTTACATTAGGTATCCTCGTGCCTCGCTCCCGATACCCGACTATGATAAAGCTTATGATTAATCAATCACCAAGGAATATGTTGTCGGTAAAAAAAACTAATTTGTACTTGCTTACAAAATGGATGAGAGTTGAGGATAGATGGACACGACAAGTTGAGGCGATTTGGAGGCATTGATCCGTCAGTTAAGAATCTGTGTATTGCTTTGGAAGATAACTGTTTAGGTACATTAAAATTTTAACCTTATAAGTTTGAAACTAATCGATAGGCTTTCTACCTTAATAATGGGAAGTTTATAGGAAGTAAATCATATTTTATTACCCGTATTTTATTTTATTAATATGATAAAATGTAGCCGAGTAGTTCTTCAGAAAACATTCTCCGCGTAACCTTCGTGGCGATTTTTTTTTATAATGTAATCTTAATATAAATAGATGTAAATTAAAAAAGCCATATAAACAATGTGTACAGTTTTTACTAAATGTAAATCAATGAATAAATAACAGAGATATTGCATGTTTCTTCTCCCGCCGCTCCTCTGAACTCTGTGATGGCATAATTTTCGTTCAAAAGTAATCTGAAAACAAAATTTTACAGTAAATCTTATTGAAGTTGACTTTGAAAGTTTTTACTCATTCAATAATATTAAAAAACTGACTTTTGTGCTGACTAAATTATGAAATTAGCTACGAGAGAGCATTTAAACAGAATTACATATTACATAGAAAAAAAAACATCAAACGTGCTAGAATATTTTATTTCTAGCTTTCGGTATAATTAGGGGCAAATGCAATTACTGCATCACAAGAAATAAGGAGTATTTAATGGACATTTGTAACTTTCGTGGTGCATCAGGTAACTTTCATGGTCAAATGACCACGAAAATTGGGCCACGAAAGTTACAAAAATAACACATTTTTGAGAATTATGATAAAAGTAATAAGTAAGTTTACAAATGAAGTACATGACAATAAACTCGCTCGATCTATCTTCTTTTTCTTAAAAAGAATTTTTTGATAATAACATACTATATCTTTCTACATATGCGCATAAAAGTTACATGACCAGCCCAACTTGAAAATATTCGAAGAATAACTTGCCTCGTATTTATTTAGTTTTGAAGCGATGAGTACACTGGTGTCCTCCACTGATGCTGGGTCACTACCAAGTGTCTGCAAGCTAAAATTTGCAGCGACAAGTTTTCGTTCTTGGAAGGTAGGTGTAGTTTCATTGAGCGCTCACGAAACCAGCGAAATCGTGTGACAGAGATGTTATATAATATAATTTTTCGAAACAAAGAGATAGAATGAATATTCTTTTATAAATATCTGCCTAGTTAAAAAACTATTCATTCCATGTAATAAATTATACGATTACGCATTAAATGCAAAACTTATCAAGGATTACCTTGAGCGCGAACCAAGTGTGACCTGCGAAGAACGACTATTTTGATCCCGTTTTCGATGTTGAAATATTATTTTTCAAAATATTATACATGATTTTATATGTTTTATGTAAAAATCGTACGCATAATTATATAAGGAATCATCTATATTTAGTTCCAACACTGTACGGTCGATAGTTTAGGAATTAAGACCTTGTGACCACGTTTTGAGGGTGTTCAAAGAACTACTCAGCCGTGATAAGTCGTGATTACCCACACCCCAAATTTTTCGCAAAATCGTAACAGACAAAGTCGAGAACTCGAGAAAGATTATTGAAGTTTTCAATTTTTATAATTTTAAATTATTTTACTGCAATATTTTTATATATGACTAGCTTCCCGCCGCGACTCCGCACGCGTTAATAGTTTTTCCCGTGGGAATGAGGAATTTTCCCGTGGTAAAAGTTAGCCTATGTTCTTCCGCAAGGTCTATTCTATTTTTATGCCAACTCCGCCCGCTTCAACAATTGTTCCCGTGGGAATGAGAAAATTTCCCGCTAAATTGTAAATTGTAAATTGTAGCCTATGTTCTTTCCTAAGGTCTATTCTAACTTTGTGCCAAGTTTCACCAAAATGGGTTCAGTACTTTCGGAGCATTTTCAATTATTAGGAATATTTTACGTATTTTTTTCACACCTTGGGTTACATTATTGAAGTTTTAGGAAGGATCCCTACTTTTTTGAAAATAAAATATAGCCTATGTTACTCAGGGTGAATGTAGCTTCCCAACAGTGAAAGAATTTTTGAAATCGGTTCAGTAGTTTCGGAGCCTATTCGATGCAAACAAACAAACAATCAAACCTTTCCTCTTTATAATATTAGTATAGATATGCCTTCTAGTATATGCAAGTTGACATAATAATTTTTAAAAAGACGATTCAACCCTTTAAATTAAAAAAATAATAATATAATTAAGCCTATTTACTATATACGCTGCATGAAAAATCTTCAAGTTTTCATTGAAACTACTTAGCAGTAGTTATTTACATTTCCAGTCCTTATCTCCTAGTGAATAAGATAATCTGCCATAGCCAGCCCCTACTGCTCACACTCAAAGACGTTTGTCTCCTTCGTTTCGGTCTTTCTCTTTATAAACATTTGCTTTGCTCTATGCAAACAACTTCACAACTACGGGCCTTTGCAGCAACCATAATGCATGATACAACATAATCATAATCAAGACGCTCTTATTTCCACTGAGAAAAAATGAAGATTGCTAATTATAATATACTATCATAGCGTAGAAGAGATTATCATCTTCATCGTAATTCACAGTAACATAAAATTAATAAAATATCCGATTGCTCCCGTTATGAGATTTTTTTTAATTCTTAATTTATATCCATAATCTGCAAAGTAATGGTTATTTTCTTCCGTCTTTTTAATAATCTGGACGTTGAGGGAAGTGGGCGTTCTTGGAATTGGACGTTCGGTGCCGTGATGGATTTTTACACTAGGTATATCAAACTCGGTAATTTATTGTTATAATGTAGAGCTTTTATTACAGTTGAAAGTATAAAAAAAAGTTACTGAATACATATATCTATAGTGTAAATTCAGTAACTTATTTTTAGATTATTTATAACGTGTATTTTTACATACAATAAAATAACAATATGCTGTCGTTGCTAGAGCGATGGGTTTCATTTTATCCAAGTCGAAGTAACACCACATATCGACACCTCTGGGCTCAAAGGTCGTAAAGGACAAAATACGACTTTACAGGAGAGGCAAAAAACGAAAAAAAAATTAAGTTTATAGCTGTAACTTTTTTGTTCGTCAAGCTAAATAAATGGAACCTAGATCATTATACTTAGGATTTGAGATATTTTTATGAACATATTGTAAAAAATGTCCTAGTTGGTTATTTACAGAGATAGACTTCCCTTTACGACCAAAAATTATTAATAAATGTCCTTTATACCCACCAAAATTTCACTCTGTGCAAGTATCTTGAGGCGTAAATCTAATATTTTTTACCTATTATACGAAATTAAGGCAGTAAAGTACAGGTGGTTATATAATTTTGGTTGTAAAGAACGACCTGCAACTTTAAATAGTGACAGTAAATTCAAATTTAAAATGATACTATAAAGTATAAATGTAAAATTACTTGTCTGTTATCAGGCAAAGAGCAATCGATATGCATTAAAAATGTTTTGAAGAAATTTAATTGAATTTTTATTTTGTTCTTTATTATTTTAACGAAAAAGAAACCATTCCTTTAAGAAAAATGTTGAATTGACGGTATTTACTAGTATAGTATACCTACTAACAAGTAAAAGAACCTCAACAAAAGCAATTTCTTACCTTTAGCTAAAATATAAAAATAATATTAATATTCCCGACGATAAAATTATTCTTAGGTGGATGATGCAATGAAACAGTAACAAGAAAACCTTATACACCCTACAGCCTACCTACAGAGTGCAAAACTATGGCTAACAACTAAAAATTACAACAGATACCAGTACTTTTATGAAATATTTTTGTATTGTAACCACAATAAGAGCTACAAAATGACAAATTACGAAACAAACGTGATTGAAAATAATGATCGATTTCTTTAAAGTGTCACAAAACAATGACAATAAATCAATTCAATCACAGAATGGAACACCGCATCACATTCGTATACAATCAAAATAATTTGCAAAAGTTGCTGCTATTTAAATTATTTAATGTTGTTATTAATTCAAAATTATGAACATACATTTTTTTTATAACAAAAGTACTTTCTGTGTATTATTAAAGTTTAAAATTGATTTTAAGTTCAGTGCCAGCAATAAAATAAGGAATGATTACTATAAAATATTAATTATTTTGAGGGCGTAAAGGACAATTTTGTAAAAAAAAATAGCTTTACGCCCATAAATTTGCAGTAAGACTTGCCCTTTATCCCTAAGTAACAAAACTTTACGGGTAATTTGGTATTTAAGTCTAATTTTTGTTCAATATTTCTGTTTACTCTGTCAATGAAAGTGGGTCGTAAAGGAACTTTTTTTGCGAATTTCGCTAAACTAATTATACAGATCGATAGAGAATTAAAAACTGAATAAGGCTGCATTCATAAGTCATTTCGACCCAAATGTCCTTTACGACCTTTGAGCCCAGAGGTATCGATATAGCTTCGCGCAGCCGAGGTAGCTCTGTAGACGTCTTGATACACAATACAGCCTGCAGAGGTAACCAACTTTTGGGATTACTTGTCTTATTTGACCAATTAAACTCAATTTTGCAAATCATTTATATTTAAGTATATAATCCTCAAAGAGCATCATACAACGTAATCAACTTAAATACCATAAAATAAAATAAATTTGTCTTGTACTTACTCTGAAATGTTTAGGTATCCTTATTAACTCGTATAGAAATACATTCGTCAAAAGTAATAAAACAAAATACATAAATTATTACGCACAACTTAGACATTCAACTTTAATAACATTTAACTCAGAATCTGATGTATCAAAAGTTACAAAATAAAAAGTATTTTCACGCTTACTGTTTGTCCTTGACTGAAAGTCATAAAATGTATCACTGCTGTTTAATTTTACTTTTTTTAAAGATACCGTCCGTTATTGGTTGATGTGTAAATTTTTAAAATTTAAACATCATTTCATTATCATCTCAGCCGAAAGATATCCACTGCTGGACAAAGGCCACATCAAGGGCAAAGTAAACATCATTTATTAGTTAACAAGCCTCAGGTTCCATACCTCTGCCCCTGATCCACTCGCATCCAGCTGCGATATCTTCATTTGGCGGCCGGCAGGTGTCACGTGGTGCCATGTCTTCCGTCCTTGTTACACCTACACCATCTACTATAGCCATCCCTTTTCCTTTTGTACTGCTCTCTGTAGGAAAGCTTAGCAGGGCATTTTATTTTTTAACTTGAAGGCTTTATTTATTTCTTTCGAGTTCGTGCCGCGTACAAATAAATATGTTTGTATCGTGCTTGGATGCGGGAGAGCCTGCTCGTATGGGAAACATGTTTTTTGAACACGTAGCTAAGTTTCTTACTATAAATTTAATGTAATAAACGTATAGGTTTTCTCTTGCAGGTTCAGGTTTATTTTTTGTACGAATTTCAAGTTTTCTTGAAATTAGGCTATAGCATAAAATATAATCTGCAAAATATGGATAGAATAGCCAGCACATGCGGTTGGACATTCGCACTACGAAATTCACTCCTTGCAGCTCTCAAGTTCAACATGTTCAGTCAGCCACATGTGCTGACTACTGTACATACGAGTAAGACGATGGTAATTATATTATTATTTTAAACAGGTAAATTATACTTCTGATGTTTAAGCGTACGAATCTGTAAGTAAGTGTTTTTTATATTTTATTCATTATTTCCCCTTATCTATTTAATTAGACATCACTCATGGTCAATAAAACAAAGTCATGTAATATAATTGGAAGCTGTCAGAGCCGGCACTGAACCCAAACCACACGATCCGCTGCCACCTGTCCGCTACATGACAGCCGCTTTCACGCACCGCTAGCTAATGCAACATTGTCCTTATTTTATTAATAAATCTTTGCTGTACGTATAGTCGGATAATTTATTTACAAACGTAATAAGATCTTAATAAAAATTCAATCATATTTAACTTTTATGAGTAGTTATTATTAGAATATTTTGTGCATCCAAAAAAGGTATTTATTTTTGGCAGGTCCATAGATACTGTAAAAAGAAACGTTTTATACTTAAAATTTAAAAAACGTTTTGTAATACACGCAGTTACAATAACCAAAAAATATCACTGTTGTGGTTCATAAATTAAAACAATTTTATAAATAACTGCCGCAGATAACAATTACATTCTGAGAAAAAACCTCATTTTAATGAGGAAGTGTCCTAAAAAAATCTAATTAGTCCGTCAGTTAGATTACTAAAAAAATGTACGCGTATTTTTTTATTTGTCTGGGAAACGAAAATTGCCGACGATACAGCACTTTGAAATTTCCAATGACGACACGCCACTATACAAATTGTACGGAAAAAGTGACGTCATAGTACTCTTCTCCTACATTTTAAAACGATATTATCTTCGTCAAATTGAAAAAAAAAAGTGTTCAATTTTTTTCGATAATCTAACTGACGGACTAATTATAATCGATTTATTTTTTCCAGGACACTTCCCTATTCGTTTCATACTCTGTCTTCTGTGTAATACAAAAGACATAAACGCGCTCTCTTGCGCTTCGGCAAAGAGCGTTTACAAAAGATCTAATAGATGCTAAATAACTTCATAATGATTAAAGTTACTGTTTTAAAAACGTTGTCGTTCGATTGCGATAAAGATTATAGTTTAAAAGAAACCAGACGGTCGGATGTTACGACTGTTTTGCAGTTAAAAGCGTTATAGGTATGTGATGGCTCAATTTATGCGAATTTCTTAGTCGTAAAATATTTAAAATTAATAATGAAGAAAAACCTAGCGGAGATTTTTGATATATCTAAACATGCAACAAATACTTACTTGTTTAGTTGAATTGCTCATTCAAGTGTAATAAAAAATATAATGTTTTGAAAAAAAAAAGCGAAAATTGCTCTTCCTGATCAAACTTTGCAAGACTTTGACTTTGTAAATCACACTCAGCCGCATTTATATCATATCAGTGTTACGCATAGCAAGAAAGCCCCGCATCAAAATTACGCAAACCGCAAAAAAAACACAATCCTACAATGTACAATTAATTTCAGATGGTTTTAGTATCCAAACCGTTTCCTTTACAAAGTAGCTATACAAGTACGCAAGAATATACTTTAGCTTAAAAAGAATTATGCTATACTTTTGGTTCTCACATTGATTTAATAAGTACTATTCTCAATGTTCTCATATATGTCATCTGTAGTAAGTTTTCTTTTTTTTTCAAGTTAATTATTGTCCGGAGATACTGGCAGCTTTTAGTACCCGATACATTTTAGACGATTTAATCGGTAAACCGGCTAGGTGCGTAAAATGGTCGTGTGATCGTGTCCCGGGCTCGTTAGTCGATGAAGTTGTTGCCTTGCACCTCGACCACTTTTTATTGGAGCGCTCGAGATACAAAAACTTAATTATATTTTAATAACCACGGAACTACAACCTTTATTATGAAATTTCTAGGTGATAAATTTGGATTTTATACTCCAAGATTCTTAAGGTGTTGAAAAGCCGCTGTGAAGTGAAATATTTAAAACATTGTAGTTAAGATACTTATTCTATTACTGGTCACTGAAAGCTTATGAAAATTGCCCCTATTATAATCATTTGCCTATAATAAATTAAGACTGAATATTTTATTTACAAATTTAAATTCGGAATAAGAACTTTTAACCCTCCGTGACTTAACCACTGACGCTGTTTTTTTTATTTTAAACTACATTTTAATCAGACTGAGGCTCGGTGCTACGTAAGGCCGTGTCGCCGAGCCGGTTCCTTCGCGCTGATAGAGTGGTTACGCCGCCACCTTCCTTCGCTTTTTGTCTTGCTGCTTTTATTTCGCTTTGGCGAGCTAAACCCACAGATGGTACGTGCCGATAACCATAGAGCCTTTAGAACGTGTACACGATTGAGGTTAGTATATAAATTATTTCTAGATCTTTGGTAGAAGATCTAAGAGCGTCTTTCTGTTAAAATGACTATTATTATCATTATTTCAGCTGAAAAACGCTTCTGCTGGACAAAGGCCTCCAAAGACCTCCACAACGATCGGTTCTATGCTCCAAAATCCAGCAACCCTCACCGGTCGGTCGGTCTACTTTGTGGGGGTGAAATTATTATGATAATGTACAAATTAAAGTACTCGATATAGCGCGAAAATGTTCAAGGTTTTCAATTTACACAGACACAGGGCTCAATTCCGGCGTGGCCGCTAAAATCTCCAAATTTAATTTGATAGCCTCTTTCATTCATGTTATGGGAATCGAGAAGGATGGGAGATGAATTAATTTAATTTTTAGTTCATGATATTTAAAAAAAGCAGCGCAGCTGTCAAATTCAGGGATGTTTTCGCATGCTCGCTAAATAGTGCCAAAATAGTGCGAACTACGTGTAAAATTGATGTTTAACGTCTCTAAAATTTAAATTGACAATCACCTGTCTCTTTTCATTTTTAAGAACGTGAAAGATACATATGGCTTTTAAATTTAATTTAAAGTCTAATATTATGTAGAATCGGGCCCACTAAAAGATTACTGAATAAAAACAAACGCTAAACATTTATTTTAAATGTTCAAGTAGTTTACAGTTGCCATAACAAATTAAATTTATGTTGTCTTCTAAGGAAACATCAAGGCAATAGGAGTACATATTTAGTTTAATTACTAACTTATTACAAGTAATTTGCTTCTGCATAAAATAAGCAAGATGACGAAGACGTTTTGTGGTTAGTGTACCGTGTACAATCAAGAGTCAGCTAAGCTAATATTTTGGACTTTGAACCGTGCTATGTCTGTAGAATAAAGGACAGATTCGCGGTGTGCATGTTTAGCCTACCTTGCACTTAACTGTACCTACGTAGTGTCGTAAAGAAATTACAAATTATGACAGGAAAACTATCAAAGTATCGAATTATAAACTTACATGTTTATGACTAAGTTCACATTATAACTATTATTTTATTCGTTCTTCTTTATTTATGTTACCTTTCTTCGACATCATCCATCATCCATACAGTTCACAATACAACTACAGTTGTTTGTTTTATTTTTTCAGTAGAATTTCTTCAATAAATTAGTAGTAACAAGGTCTATTTATTATTACACGCTTTATATTAGCTTCACTTGTAAGTAAATATGTATGTAAGAAAATCTTGGAATCTTAATTTGATCCACTTCCCGGTCTTCGATTAGGATGAAATTTTGCACACGCTCTGAGTTCTGATGACAATACATGACTAGCTAAGAAACGTCATTACAAATCCAATATGGCGGCCTCCCCATTATTGTATCTAAAAAAATCTTGGAATCTTAATTTGACCCACTTCCCGGTCTTTGATTAGGATGAAATTTTGCACACGCTCTGAGTTATGATGACAATACATGACTAGCTAAGAAACGTCATTACAAATCCAATATGGCGGCCTCCCCATTATTGTATCTAAAAAAATCTTGGAATCTTAATTTGACCCACTTCCCGGTCTTCGATTAGGATGAAATTTTGCACACGCTCTGAGTTATGATGACAATACATGACTAGCTAAGAAACGTCATTATAAATCTAATATGGCGGCCTTCCCATTATTGTATCTAAAAAAATCTTGGAATCTTAATTTGACCCACTTTCCGGTCTTCGATTAGGATGAAATTTTGCACACGCTCTGAGTTCTGATGACAATACATGACTAGCTAAGAAACGTCATTATAAATCTAATATGGCGGCCTCCCTAAGATGGCGAACTGGCTGTTTGAAATCCACCCCCATGATATGGGTATCAAATGAAAGGGTTTGCTGTCAGGAATACGAAAAAAAAAAGTCACGTGACTTAAATCCAATATGGCGGACCGGAAGCGTGTTTTTTAGTTTTTTAAACTATGTATTATTATTTTCCCTATAGGGTACCACTAAAAGAGTTCAAGTTATAACGTACCTACCTACATGCACTTGTTTCAGTTCTAAATTAAAAATTACCTATTCTAGGTAGTACCTTTTATTTATTCTGTGGTAGTACCAACGACATCCAACAGAGCCTGCTTACTCCATGGTAAGCGTAAACCCGCTTTGGTGGAAAGTAGTTTTGAGCCGGGCAACGTAAAATATAACAAAGTGATGTTTGACAGAAATCCACGTTATCACGACGACATCCGGCCGTAGACACACGTGCGCGTAGGCAGACAGCCCACTCCTCTCCTCAGATACAAAAACACAGGCATAGCACAAGTACAGTACAACCATACACACATCCATGTACACCTGCCAGGATCGTTCGTAAATAATATAAAGGTAGACCAGATCAGCTAAGCGCCGTGTTTGAGACAATAACGTAGTATATAGATAGGTATTTTTTATCTGTTTATTTCATCATCTTGTTAACAACACTACCGGCTGCATTGGGTAACAATTTAAAAATAAAACTACTGTTTTAGTTTGCTAGCTACTGTTACTGACTTTTCAAATTGTATGGAAGATGTTCTGTTTATACGAGGAGTAAGAGTAAACTGAAGATTAAACACCTCCACATAAAAATGTTAATTCTCTTTTCTTCTAAAAAGCTTTTGCTAAAAAGGTTACAGAACCGTTGAATTTAACAAAGCTGAATAGTAAATTCACCATTGTTTTTTTTATCTTATTTCTTTTTAAATTTGCATAATATGCTTGTGTGGGAAAGATACGACGAATCAAGATTTACCGGACTTGCGGGGGAGCGGAAGGCTCTACCCCAGATTCACCATTGCACGCGAGAAAATATTTTAATACAATATTACAGTTTCAGAAAGGAAAGGCACCACTCAAATTAAACAGTCAAGCTCGATACGTTGATTTTGCGAAAACTAAAATAAGCACAAAAAGAAACTTGTCACAATAGTTTTTCCATAATTATGTTTTGTTTGATTGACCAAAGAAGTTAAGTTAAGTTAAGTTGTAAAGGACAGTGGGTCCCACAGGTATACTTGGGGCTATGGCTGACTGTACCTCGTTCTGGGAGTCCTGAGCGATTGTATTTTAATTAAGATGCTGAGAACACTGAGTCATTTCCTTTTCTCCTCACTAATGATGCATTTGCATCCTCAGCAAAGATGGTGATGTCAGTGAATGTCGCCGCGATGTGGTAAATGGGAATTGTCTGTACAATTTTACCTATATCGAAGCGAAAATAAATAATGAAAAATGACGAATAATAAAACAGACAAGAAACAAACAAACAAGTTCACTATTTATTGCTGTGTTGCTAAGATATAATATAATACAACCATATTTTAGTTTTCTTTCAGCAAATGAACGAAAAACTAAACAGATTTATTTTCAAAGTTTTAATTCGTCACCTTTGATGTTTTGTCAAATACTACCGTACAACATAAGTAGTACCTATAGTAGTAGTACTTATAAAATCCTTGACTAATTAGTCGCCTAAATCCAATTCAAAGCCGCAAATGAAGAGAAACATTATCGTTTTAAAGGAGGTTCTAAAAGAGTCGCAAAAAGTATGCAATTCGATTTTTCGGAAAGCTCCGTATTTTTCTATTACCAATATTTTCTTAAAAATGCTGAGACGTGTAATTTTATTTGTGTAAAGACTAATATATTTTATTGTCAATAAACAAGGCATTTGAATTACAAACTTAAAACTAAGAGTTTTCTGTTTCTTTTAAGATCGAGATCCTCTCTAATTCCAGACAATGCGAAGTTCCGTCCACTTAGTTCAACACCCTCGTCGGTGCCGGGAGAGCAAGCGGCAAACGGAAACGTAAAAAAGGTAAGAAAAAGCAGTAAGAAAATGATTGTATAATATTATGGTTTGGATGTCCCGCCGCCCGCGCACCGCTAACCCCCGCCGGCGCCCGCCAGCTCTCGACGAGTTAATCAGCCATCGGACTTCGGAGCTGCTCAAACTTTTGGACATGCTAGTAAAAGTTTGTATAAGCTTGTATTTTTGGTAGACTAAAGTGTATTTTTCTCCTTAGTCCACTCTATTGCCAGAGTGGTCGTGATCGGGTAAGTAATATATGACATAAAATTAGATCATATAAACGTTTAAATATATAACAACGTGTCATATAATATTGGATTGGTATAATAAACGAAAAACATAACAAACGTATGACATAACTTTAGAAAGTATAAAATCGTTTAATATAACTTCCATTTCATATAATAAACTTTTAAAAACCATTTATGTGGTATAATTTCGTAAAATATAATGATCATAAGATATAATAATCAGTTGGACTAAACAACAGAAAAAAATTGCTCATTTAGTATAAAATTATATTGAAATAACATTATTCATATGACATAAACTGTTAAATGCTTTCTATATTTTTTCCGCTACACGCTGCCTTGGTTGCTGTTCTGTATGCATGCAGGCTAGCAAGTAAGCATGCATGCATGCAAGCAAGCAAGCAAGCAAGCAAGCCAGCCAGCAAGCAAGCATGCTTGCATGCATACAAACAAACAACATGCATGTAAGCAAGCAGGCATGCATACATGTCAACCTAACCCGAAGGGTATGGCGGTCGAGGTTGGACTCGCTACGCTCGCCAACCTCGCTTCGCCATACCCTTCGAACCTAACCAACAGTAGTCGGGGTGCCCCGAACTCCCGTGCTCGCTACGCTCGCACTCAGTAGTATAGGTTTTTGTATACAAGTAAGTATAATTTATAATTAGTATCTAGGCTGTTGATATTTTTTAAACGTTATGTTTTAGTATTATACATTTTAGTAATAATATTATAATTTGAATCCTTATACTTTTTGATAAATATATCTTTTGATTATTATACGTTTTGGTCGTTATTCTTTTCATATTTATACCTTATTGACTTTATGTCAAGTAAAATTTAGGTCACTTAATTGTTATATGAAACAATTTTATACATTCTGACTCTTATATAAAATAAATCATTATACCTTTTAAAGTTATACTAACTGGCGATTATGTCAACTGCTAATTATGCCTCTTAATCGTTATTGAAATGAAAATATGTCTAATGTATTTATGTCATATGAGACGCACCCGTCGTGATCATCATAGTGAATCACGATGAGTGATGATATTGGTACATTCCTTGCGGACGGAAGCTTTCCGGGTACATTCGTGAGCTGAGCACTCAAAAGTGTATTATGTAAATAAAATGAAATAATAATAAAGAACTTCGTTGCTCTTCTATTAGCCAAAAAAAAGAAAAATTGTCATAATCTCATCTTATGAAAAATTATGCCTTAATTTTCTTTCTGCTTGAGTTGTAAAAGCTTTTGTCTGAATGAAAGCTTTGAACTTGCGTCATGAGTTATCAGTCCCTCATTCATGTCAGATGCGGCATTTAAAAAACTAACTGAAAAATGATATCTCTAAACGGACGTCGGTGACTTGTTAGGTGCTAGTTAAGTACTCAGTTTAAATAAGTGTACTCAACTCAATCCTCACCTAGCAGTCTGAAAGTACGGTAAAGTTTGAGCATCGCAGCACAGTAATGGAAGATAATGACTCTATCGGCGGCAGCGAGGCGGCTCCTCAGCGGCGCGGGCGCAGCGCTCCACCTGCCCTGCCTCTGCACGCCAAAACCTCCACTTCTCAGAAACACATCTCCTCTAACCCGCCTATGAAATTTACTACAAACGACCCATCATGTAAAGCCATGTTTAGGCTAGCAGAGTGTTCTATTCCGTCCCCCGGCTTAATGGGAAAGCTGAATGCAGCAGCCAAAGGTCGGGTCAAGTTAAGTACCTTAAGGCATTTATCTAACAGTTTACTGCCGCACCATACTAGGTATGATGATGATGAAGCTATCATAACTCCGGAAAATCTTTTCAAGTTTGTAGTTTTATGGTTACGATATACTTATGTCGATCGATATCGATTAAGCTATTCGTAGGTGTACGGTTATGTTCGACAAGCAATTACATCGGAACAATTTCCAACCAATCATTCCATGTAGCGAATGACAGATCAAAGCTCGAAGCTTTTTAATGAAGACTTCATAGGCGCGCGCGCAGGCGGCACTACAAAGGCGCTGATCGTTTGAAGTCGCCGCCGCGCCAGCCGGTGACAGTGCGGAGGCGATGATGCCTTTATAAAAACCGAATGATTTATTCCAAGACTATTCCCTTCGATCGTTTACAAGTCTATCAGTAAGGTGACCATTAAAATGGGAAGTGAATCTATCCCACCAAGCATTGGACCAAGATTGTCAATTAAAATCGTTTCTATGGTAATTGCAGTTCTTTCACATGGTCCAACAGCGGCAGTTAGGTTAACTATGAAAATTTGCAATACATATACAGGTTGATGTCCTGATTTCTCGTCAAAATCGTTAAAAACTTTGAGACCTTTTTTTCTACTATTCATAAAATACATCATCAACTGTAGCTATGGGTTAAAATCGCTGACTTTCATAAAAATCTACATAGACATTTGAACATAAATAAAACTAAGCATTTACAGCCTCATAGTCACCACGAACCAAGTCGACTCACATATCACCTAAGCTATAAATTATCCCAGCTTATGGCGGTAGTCGCAATTTACGAGTCTGTAACAAAAAAGGCGGCTTTTGTCCAGCAACGGCGTGCTAAAGCTCACGCTTCGGGCTTATTTTCAACAGCCATAATGCCCATAAGCTATGCTTTGAACTCTCTGCTAGAAATATTCTCTGGGGCATTTTTAGTTACAATCCTTTTTTATCTCTATTACCTTTTAAATTACATACGTACTAAAATACGTTTTTGCTATAGTTTTGCTATGTGTAATCGAACTTTTTTTAAATAGCAAAATCGTTTCATAACATGATAACAATGGTGAAGTCCATAGAGTATGTGTTAATGGTATGGTAACTAAACATATGGTATTTCAAAATTTATATTCAAAGTTTCTTGATTTATTTTCCTTTAGTTCTTTTTCCAGTTGTGGCAGATACACAAATATACAATTCTCGGAAGACCCTGAGTGGCGGCACGAGACACTAAACGGTTCACAAACAAAGCAGAAGCTTAAATAATAGATATTCTTCAGAAGAGGATAAGCAGTCTAATGTAGAAAAGTACCGCGCAAATTACCCATAAATAAAATTGTAAGCAGGAAACGGTTGTAGTAAATAAGGATTAGAAATATTAAAATGGAGAGTATGGCGTAACGACGGAAGCCGGATTAGACTCTCCCAGTCGTAGGTAGTGTAGCAGTAGCAGCGGTGTAAATGGGAGGAAAATGTATTGTATTTATTTTTGCCAACAGCCAAGACGTTGTTTGAAAAATGTTTTTTTTTTTTTAATTGACCTATGCTTGTGTCGAAAAGGTACGACCAATCAAGCTTCACCGGAGTTGCGGGGGAACTGAAAAAAGTAAAGCAAAAAAATTCTAATAAATTACTATGTATATTCCTGACAAAATCGTGCAGTCGGCCGATCTAGGTATGAAACACAAAAACGAAACACATACTTGTAGAACCATTTTATAGGAATCTTCAAGTTCCGCGTTATCTGGATATGTAACAGAGCCTTGAGGCACGATCTCTGAACACGGTGGGGCCTTGGGCGTCGACGACGACGGTGCTCCATCACGCGACCGTTACAAAATGTAGGCGGCGACGCGGGCGCAGCTCGTGAGTACCAGTACCCTGTAAGTACCCAGTACTCGGGCTAGGGTACCACCGCCGCGGATATTGAACACGCTCCGTGATCGACTTTGCCACGGTGTGTTGTTCGAGAAAATTAAACATGGAACAGGAACAGATGGTGGTAACCCCCCAGTTTTACTCTTAGAACTATTAGATGGAATAATTTTAGTCAATATATATGTCACCATAAAATTGTAAATACCGTTAGATTACAAATTTAACTCGCGTGATTGTAAACTGTCGAAAGATTGTGAACTAAATGTACTGATTACAATTGAACTCATTAATTTTCGGTAGATTGTAATCTATCGAAGTGAAACGGTTAAATTACAATCTGTCGCGCGTTTTATTGTCAACTGTCCAAAGGTTGTTCCTGATTGGTCGGTCTTACAGCAGGACGTTCTATGTCCATACAGTTGGGAATAAAACACAGGCGTCAGTTGAATAAAATTAATGCACTTCAAGAATTGTGACATCAAGTATTTATCTATTATTTAGTAGATAATCAGTAATTTTCACATCATATTATGGTATATTTTTGGAGACTAACACTAACTCATTTATCGTTCAAACTGCTATTCTTCTATTAATCATGGAATTATTTACTTCCACAATAAATTTATAGAACTTATTATAAAGTAGTAAGTTATTTTCAACACGAAAATAATTGAAATTAACTTAAACACAGATTGTTTACGACATACATACATAATAAACGAAAAAACAAACAAATATGGCGGCGCAGAGCACATGACGATTAACCAATCAGCGCGCGAGATGTGTTCCATCCTATGCCGTTTCACAATTTGATGGTTTAATTTCGATAGATTACATACAATCTATCGAAAAATGATCTGTTAAATTGTAATCAGTATGTTTGGTTCACAATTTTTCGATAGTTTACAATCTCGCGAGATAGATTGTAATCTAACGGTATTTATAATCTTACGGTGACATATACATTAAATTAATAAATAATGTGGGGACATCTCACACACGGCTATTTGACACCAAACTAGGCAGGGCCTGTATATGTCAGACAGCTGATATACATACTTATATAGATAAATACATACTTATATAAATATACAACATCCAGACACAAGGCCAACACAAGTGTTCATCACACGAATGTTTGCCCTGGACGGGTTCGAACCCGCGACCCTGTGCTACGAAGGCAGGCTTACTACCAACTAGGCTACGGGGCCGTCATTACAACTCGTATTATTTCAAAACATCGCTTCGCGCACGTTTATCTGGCGACGACGCACCGGAAGACATTGCAAACTTGCTTTTTAATATGTACCTATAACTCTTTGAAATTATGTACTTAGCTTTCAGTGGTCCATCCAGGTGAAGTAATCAGGAGAATTACTGGTTGGGAGAGTTAAGCGGGTTCGAATCGGGAGAACTACGGGTTCGCATTTATCGCAGTTTTTTTATATAGCGCGGTCATTCATTGCTTGCTTTGCTCCCATATTTATTTGTCCATATTCTCCGACCTACACGTGTGTGCGTGCATGGTTATATTATCTCGTAAAATATATAGGTAATAAAAAGAAATAGGACTTCACAACGTGTGACGACAATAGTAAGTAAGACGTAGGCCGACGCGTGGAGCGATAGTAAAACTTGTAATCCAAGAGCTTTCTAAAATATCAACATGACATTTTTAAAGTTCTGCCTATCTTACTTAATGTAACAAAATGATATCAAGAAGTTTAGTCATACTCTTGTTTATTTATGATAGAAAAACCTTACTGGTTTGTTCAACATAATTTTTTTAACGTAAGTTCGTGTGTTGAATTTGATCTAAAATATATTCTGTAAAGAAGTAGGTAAGAAATACGATTCGTTTAATTAATCTTCGTAATCAAAATTCTCAATCCTTCTGCTGGTACAATTTTCTCGAAGTCAAGTAAATATTACGTTACCTATTTCCATTCTACGTGCGAAGGGAACTTTAATGAATATGGATCCCTGTAATCTGCAGACTGCAACGCATAAGCTATTCAAATCCAAAAAGATTATCTCAGTACTAAATAAAACCCACCATACCTAGTACCTTTGCACGTGGAACATCACATTTATCCATGTGTGAAAGTAAATATTATGTCTTTTAAAATTTGAAGTACGAGTAATATTTAATACGAACCCGTACCGAATCTTATAAATGTGACTTTTAGTTTGGGCTCCCTGTGAGCTTACTAAAATTCTACTCACCCCGTTAGGGAAAAGAGCGTGTCTTTTTAACTAAGCCAAAAGTTAAAAGTTCTATTTTATTATGGTTTTTTAAAACACTTAATGACGTCGCTATATCGGAAGCTTCAATATTTGTCTTCTCATAACTATTTTTTCAGTTGTTTCAGTAAAACAGAAATAATGACCTTCCGAACTTGTCGTATCACATATTTTGTAACATCCTTTGTAAATGTATATTACAAAATTCCATCCACTAATTTCATAAGTAACATTAAAGTGACTCGTTCGAATTTTCTGTGCATTACCGAGTACCGGTACCACACACGGTGTATCAAACGATGGCGTGATGGTAATGGCGCAACAATGATGAAACTATTTGGATTTGAGGCATAATTACCAGAACATCAGCGTCACGGGGTGAGCGCTGGTGACGTCTACCACCGCCGACGGCGACCACCCACCATCAGACATCAGGCTCACTGCAATACACATTACCTAATAACCCGTTGTTTGTTGCTCCAATTTGTTCTTCTAAATTACTCGTTGTCCTTTTCTTACAAAATAATTTGGTAGGTAGTTCACTGAATTCTGTTTTTGAACCCTCATACAATACAAGTCAACTATTCTTATCATCTTCTTTAACATCATCAAGCCGTAATTAAATAGTGAGTCAATATGCCATAGGTCATTCATTATGCATCAAGAGGAATGTACCTAAATAAATAATTCTTAAAGTAATTTCACAAAAGCCGCTAAAGAGCTAGGAAATTCTGTGCGTTTTGATTAATTTCGTTATTTAGTGACACTCTCACTCATGCAGAGTCCAATGCGATGTCACTCTTGTATTTATGAATGATGGTGAGTGCCGCACTCACATCAATGTGCATTTACAACCAATTCCGATTTGTTTGTAGTAACATTAGAATCATCTGAAGTCGTAACAACAAATTGCTACCTTACCATCTCATTACCGTTTGCAATATTTCCTCGTAAGCTGCATTGCTGAGTAGCATTGAGAGAGCGAAGTCGTCAGCGAGACTAATGTTCCCGGAGGCCTGGCTTCAGACCACCGCTGTCATGGTTCCGGCACGCCTCAAGCCTTGGATTAGCATAAGTAGCATGGCATTGGCATTACGGTTAGAATAGAGGAATTGGAAGGGAATCATGAGCAATAGGAATCATAGGTAGGTAATATCTGATACGTCCAATTGCATACTTTCAAAAATGATAGATATTTAAAATTAACAACCAAAATAACGTTAGTTGAACTCTTGACCCATAACATTTGTTAACTATATTTGAGCTCAGACTCGAGGAAAAATAATATACCTCATTAATTATCGTATCACTATAAATTTTCAACATAACAGTAGTAAATTCAAAACAAAAGCAATGAATTTTGATACTTTACCATCTTTAATCGTCTCTTTATTTATCTGTTCTCAAATACCACATTCTAGTGGGATAAAATCCTTCCTTGTACCGTACTGCTTCCCATGCACTTACTTGCAAATACATGGGAACATCCAGCTAGTTACTGGCTCGTAAATCGCCTAGAGCCCAACCTAACGACCAGTTGCTTGCTTGCCAGTCCGCCGGGCTAGGTTTATTGCACTGCCTTCTAGATTGAGACATGAAGGAATGAGTAGCTATACGTTATTTCGTAAACGCGAAGTGGCTGGCAACTGGCATGCCAGTACTTTTATTAGTGATCGATCGCAAGTTCAACTTGTTAATGACTAAATTAACGAACACGTCTGAGCCCTCATCAATTTGTACCTTCGTGTTGTAAAGATGTGTTTGTGCTTTAGCATCTAGAGCTAGTCGTACTAAATAAATACCCTTTGTCAATTTACTATTTATGTAAGTATTTACTATATTATCTCCCTGAAAGCTTTATTTAATCCATTTATGGAGGTTCTAATGTTGGCGACTCTTGTTTAAAATTGTTAGAATTTTTGTATCATTCAACATTTCTTCTGTTCCAAAATGAGAACTGTTTACTTTGAGGAGATTCTTGCTTTTGCTTTGCCGAAGGAGCCTGTTCGACCCCTGACACGTACCATTGTTTTTTTCAGTTGTTATGTACTCGTTTAACTCGATTCTCACAATGACAGGAAACATATTTTGGAATCTACGCACATGGTACGAAGAATTTTGAAGATAGTGTGTTCAGTCTACATACTAAACCAGCCAACTAATTTATCCAATGTGGGTGAAAATGCCTTTTCACTTTGGTTTCAAATTCAAAAATGGACGTTGGTTACACTACAGCCCAAATCTGTAGGAATCCTGTCAAAAAAATAACTGATTGTGATTCTCCTACAAATGATTTCCGAGAAATTATTCGACTACAATCGGCACGCCTTAGATTAAAATTATATCAATCCGAGGCACGTTGCTATTCAGTCAGTATATTATATAAATGTTTATCCACCAAGTTCCATGACTCATAGAAATTATTTGAAACCAATTTAGGAATTCCGCTCTCCAAATCTTTGTTTCATATCAAAGCACGCCCTCAATTTTGTTTGGTTTTTTGTTGTATAGCTCACTCGTGCCGGCTAATGGTCATCTTTACTTGAAGTGGTAATAATTAGGGTTACGTACGTAAGATATACGAGAGACAGCCACATGTAATTGGGACCACCCGCGGAGTCCGTAGGTGGAGGAATAGAAGAAGTTTTACGCGAATCCGGGCCAAGTACTCATTAAACGTATTGAGTAGAGTTTTAATAGTTTGGGTCTTTAAATAGGACGGCTTTATTAAAACTAATTCTATGACTATTCATGATGATGATAGTGAATGAACTCCTACAGATTTTAGCTTTCTGTTTTCGTGCCCGCGTTTGACTCGTGATGTGAAGTCTTCCTTATACATATTGTGTAATTGTAGACGTGATTGTATATGTTCTTCTTCCAATTCATAGATTTATTGATAATTTTCATCTAAATCAGTTCAACAGTATCTCTTGAAAATGAAACAAACAAACTGATAATAGAATATCTATATTTACGCGTGTATAATATTATTGAGATAAATAAAATGTACGTCACTACAATAATACTTATAATTTATCTACAAGAGCGGGAAATTTATACCAAGATTTTTTTAATGATCTTTGAATTCTGAACTGAAGTCTAGTCAAGTCCATACCTAGTATACAGGTAGATAGTCTAATATATATTATTGCCTGTCCATGAACGTAATGTCCAGAAAAACCTGTCACCCTAGCAAGAATTTGGTCACTCTGTAAATCACCTTGAACACATCTGTGTAATTTCTTATGTAAAGTCGTGCATTACTTCCGCAGGCGTTGCAAAACTTGCAAATCAACGGCACGAAATGTTTGAAATAGGCGAACACATCGCATTGTCCATTACTTCTATTCTGATTAGGAACTTTCACACGCTACGGATACGTCCCCTCAGGATGCAGCCCATTGTATGTAATCCTTCAACGCCAAGTGCTAAATTACCAAGGACTCTCTTCAACCACTAGCACTCTTGATACAAGAGCGGTTCTAAAATAAGGACCCTTATCAAGAGGCCAGTTTATCAAGAGGAACGTGATTATTTTGCCAAAAACTGGCTGTGTGGATTTCTGCGAGCCATGGGAACGGATGTGGATGGAGACTCGAGTGGCGCCGCTGGAGGTATACCGACAAAAAACTACTTGCTATGGCCATTTTGCTACAGCATATTTAATTTTGTGTCCTATCCTAGGTTTCCGTTTAGTGTCATTTAAAAATATAATTTTGACGTATGACCCTCTCTAAGTTACGATTACGTAGGTACGAGTAAGTTACTATTCAAACATTTTTTATTAGATTCGTACACTAACTTTCAGAGGGCGCCGTAAAGTACAAATAAAATTACTGGAAAAACATAGAGAGTCGCATAAATAAGTAAAATAAAATAAAAAATTCGTCTTACTTTTTTCATAATTTAATGAAATGGGGATAGATAAGTTTGTACGAATTAACGGTTCAGAAACCAATAGTACTTATAAATTAAGCATTAAGTATATCATTATTGGACCAGAAAGGTCATGATCGTTGTAGCCAAAATTGTAGTACCTACATAAAATGTACTACGTCAGTTTGGTTTACTATTTAAGGAACAAAAGTGCATAACTTGTGCCACCACGATACATTTTTTTTTATTTTAGTGCTTTTGCGATATTAGTTAGACTAGTTGTCCGCCTGCGTTGTTTTTCGACTTTTCCGTGCACAGTTTTCTGTAGGAATAAGATATTTTCCCATGGTTAAAAGTATATATAAGATGTTGATCGGGAATATAAGGTACCACCATGTAAAATTTCATGCAAATCGCTCCAACAGTTACGGATATTTGCCCGTGCAAAAAATCTGATGAAACACTACTTTCTTACATCCCCCCGACTCGGTATTTTTTTAACCGATTCACGTGAAATTTTGTAAGCAGGTTCGTTAGTTATATAATATTTATTCTGTCTAGTTTTATGGCAATTTATAAGCTATAAGGCAAGAGATTATATTAGAGAGCTTTGTTATATTAATCAAATTGTATAAAATAATAATTACCTATGTAAAAATATTTTGAAAAGATGCAACGCCTGTGGAGTTTCTTCCGGAGAGTTCTTCTCCACAGAAGACAGCCAAATCGTGAACTCTCCTCGACGTCGAAAAATGATTTGTGAAATCTTACTTCGAATAAACACTATTTGACTTTGACTTTGAGATATAAAAAAATATACAGAAGACAGCCAAATTTTTGAATTCGCCAGAAAAGATAATTTAAATGATTTAACTAGGTGATGTAACATCCAAAAGTTAAAAAATAAATTCTTTGAACTCTTTGAACTCAATGAAATAAATGTAAACACCATAATTTATAGAAAACATAATATTTTATTGCAATTTTGTATAATAAATACAACTAAAATCCTTAAAATAATTTGACAAAAAACGAAACAAATGCAACAATGTCTACTAACTATTTCGTAAATTTACTCAATAAATTATTAATTTAAATTTCTAGAATAATTTGTACGATTTTTATAATAACGTTAAACTAAGTACTTACTAACTAAGGAATTATTTACAGTTTTCTTTACTCTTTAATAATCTCACTTTGGTAAACTGTGGTTAATTGAGTTGCAATAACATTTGTGTACTTATTTATTTAACTAAACTATTTATCTTAACTTTATCATCATCATTTCAACCGAAAGACGCCTACTGTTGGACAAGAACCTTCCCTAAGGATCTCCACAACCTACCCTTAACATACTCTTAAAAATAAATATTCGAAATATCTTCCAACCGAAACACGCACTCAAATTATTCATAAGCACACATTCTTACAGAACCATTTTATATTAATCTTATCTACACTCTGAGCAAATAGGTAATTATAGTTACCTAGATAATAGCTAAGCATATAGATAGATACATTATATACTAAATACATTGTACAATTTATTTGCCTGTAGCAAAAACCTCTCGTCAGATATTTTTACACAAAAACATACATTGGTTATTTCACTGTTATCAACATTATTAATTCGGTGCTTAGTGAAATATTTATTGAGGATTTTATTTTTTTGAAACTGTTTCCGTTACTATAATTAAACACAGCGTTTACATAAAATCATTTAACAGTAAATAGTACAATTCCAATTATACATCTTATTTTAAGTATGATGGGAAAGAACACAGATTTTGTAATTTAGAAACTAAGATTGTCTACTTATATGTTATCAGGAATAACTTGAGTCATATTCAGATGAAAGCTGGTTTTAGCAAAGCCAAGACGCACCAAGACGACTGTGGCTTGTATTGTCATCACAATATTATCCCCAGCCAACAGTTAAGAGCACATTTGTAAACACATTCATTCATATTCAGCAGAATGTCGTGTGCTGCATTATGCATCAAGACACGTTTCGGCGCCGAAGCATTAGTGCGATTGTCTGCCTGCCATCCGCAAGAATGATTTACTGCGTGGCTAGCCTAGCTCAGACTTACAAAGTCTTACCTAGCAGTCTACGCGTTTGACTCAAGTTTTGTCACCTATTTCTTGAAGCCAGTTTATGTTGGTGTCTCTACAAATACTGCTGTCGTAAATTGCGAAAACATAGCGTGACACGTGTTTGTGTAATAATCTTTTTGTCGGTTGCATGAGGTATGTCATTATTAAATTATATTTTTCAAATTACAAAAATCTCACTGTAACAATCTGTAGAGCCTCTCAGAAAGTTTATTATATTCTAGCTTTCCACCTCGCGGCTCCACCCGCGTTAACATTTTTTCCCGTGGGAATTAGGAATTGTCCCGCGGTAAAAGGTAGCCTATGTTATTCCCCAAGGTCCATTCTATCTTTATACTAAGTTTCATTAAAATCGGTTCAGTAGTTTCGGAGCCTATTCAATGCAAACAATCAAATATTTCCTCTTTCCGCAGTCTTATAACTTATTTTGTACTTGTCTTGGTCCGGTAGTAATAACCGAGTATGTATAGGGTGCTCTGGTTTTGATTGGCGCAGTTTCTGAACCGGTTCCTCAGTACCTCTTCATTACGGGCCGAGCGACTCGACTTGTATTAACCGAGGAACAACCAACTAACCGACCGACTAATAATATTGCGCTTGCAGTAAATAAGTAGAGACTACAATATACAATAAAATATGTACTGTAATAATCTAATCTAACTAATTATTAGACTGTAATGTTCTAAGGGACATAAGTAGCAGTTTTCAGTTCGAAGAACTGTTAGCTATAAAGTCAAACTGAATTATAGTTGTCTCATAAGAAAGATAATCCGCAAGACTGGATAGATAGCTGTACATATTTGTAAATCTTATAGACATTCATTTAATTTAACCCAAACGGTAACCTCATCAATTTCCCAGAATGCTAGCTTGTATTAATAAATCGCAAAAAAACATGCCAGTAATAAATAAGACAGATTTCCTCTGCCTAATTAACAACATCGGTTCAAAGCAATGTGAGCTATTCCTTAATGAGTACACTGATTGCTTTGTAGGCATTTTGTAGGCTAATATATTAACAGCAGCGCATGAGTCAAATGAGTGAGATGTTGGACCGTTGGAAGTGACAGAATCACGCCAGCTATAAGCCCTTTAAATCCCTTCACAATTGACGCCGCAATCTCAATAAATGTAATTAATAATTACTTGGCAGTTGGCACAAGGGAAGTCCTTAAAATTCTTATCATACAAATGTCTGTATGATACTCGGACTAAGGAAGCCTATAGTATATGTATAGTTTTCCGTAAGTAAATAGTGATTTCCAATATCTAAAGTTTTTTTTTTGAAATGTTACTAAAATGAAAAATGTAGGTTTCTTTCTACGTAGGTATTTTTCTTTCACGCATTTTTATGATGCACACAACGACACTAATTAGGCAAGTTCAAATTCTATTTACAAACAAACACGTGTTCACCAGATTTACGAACAAAACGGCTTACAAAACGTTCGTGTTCTCTAAAAACCTCTAGTTCGTCGTCCGCTCTACATCAGAGGCGATTAGAGCCGCACCGGAATTAGTCGCGACTGTGTCATTAGAACATCCACTTCCTTAACTGCGCCGGCGATTATGTCAACCCTTCCCTGCTGTCTTTTTATATGCTGATGGATATCGAGTCGTATTTCTTTCTGAGCTAAGATTTGTTAAGCGGTAATGAATCTTCCGACAGAAGGTACAAAAAATAGGGTCAAATTTTTGGATAGGATTTTAGATACGACATGAGTCGTATGAACGAAGAAAATGCTTCTGATATTGGGTCTGTGGACGGGTACAAATTGTTTTTGCTCAAGCAAATTTGTCAGTGCATTGTGACGATAGTGGGCAGTCGTTAGATCAATCAGCGTGGCGCCACATCAGAGCCGAGCCAGCATTTGTCACCGGACCACCGGCGCCGCCGTATTTATAGCAACGCCTGCGCCCGCGCACCCGTGGGCGGCGCTCATACGCTCCACTATTCGCTGCATCACGACATCACGCAACTTGCACACCTCAATACTAAACACACAACTGTTTACCCTTGCATACCCTCACCATTATATAATACTTCTAGTATTGTACATATTTACACAAAGTATTGTACTTCGATTCTTAAATCTAACTATTAACGAACCTGAGGTAGACCTCGCTGAATTCCTGTCACGTTTTGAGTATTAAACTATGGAATAGACACGTCGTCACTAATAATGAAGACACATACACTGTATGAGCTGCCGAGATAGTTTCCTGTTCAGGAACTTTCTTTTCTTTGTCTCTGTGGTGTTTCCTGTTCGGCTCCTTGCCTGGAGGATGGGATTTTTTGTGGAAACATAGTCTCTGTAAGTTGTTCTGCATGCGAGGGCAGTCGTAATCCTCGTTGCCGTCGCATCGGCAAGCGGCTAGTGCGGCGGCTTTCTCCTGCTTTCTTAGTATTTCTATGGAGTTGAGGCACTTGTAGGAGCACTTTTTCCCGCGGCGGTAGGTAGGCCGGCAGTACTGGTCGTAGTAGCCGAGCGCGGTGGAGCACTGGGCGTCGGCGAGGCAGATGAGCTGGGACAGGCGGCAGGAAGCCGTGGCGTTGGCAGCTCCCCGCAGCACCTGCGGGCGGCATACCTCCATCCTCTCCTTCGTCTCCACACAGTATTCATCCTCGCATTGACACTGCAACAAAAACACACGCATCTTAACCAGACGGCTTCTATAAATGTGATTCTATTCAACCTCGTACCTTTCATCTAGAGAAAATCATAAATTCTATCGCACCGTAACGCATAATAATAACGCTTGTTCGTAAAACTTTTTTACGATCCCACCAGAAACATTCCACGTGCTATCAAAACACGCCGTGAGTTCTGAAATCTCAATAAATACTGCACGCGCATTCAAATTCCTAAATACATTTCAATGGACTAGATGGCCGAATGGACAATTGGACAGCAATAAAATTATGCTTATCTGTATGTCGTAAATTAAACGATTATCTATATTTGCATAAACTGTTAGCGGATTAACTATACAACACGCAAGAATTTGTACGCTTAAAATCTCTGTTAACTTTTGGATTAAGATAAAATTTACACGTGGAGAATGCAAATGAATCGTTATTTCAGCTGCATCGTGTGACTAATTTATTTTAATACACTTGAAGTAAAATTTAAGCTTAATTTACGGGTCATCGGGCCCGATACAAGTAAATGAAGACACGGCCGCCGTGTTACGCTTGTTTTTTGTGAGAGCGCGCTAACACCTGCGCCGGAGCATGCTCGCGGGCCGCGGCGCTGCGGTAGGTCCCGATCAAGACGTCAAATCTCAAGGCTGTACGCGGCCGCTCTTTTGCCCTGCCTTTCGATACACATTGCCCAACGATCGTACGACATAATTAAAGGGTTTGACCGGTTTAAAACTGAAATAATAGTTTATCTATGCGCGGCAAATGGCTCTGGTATACCTGGATGTATATTGAACAAAACATTTATTTAAACTCGATGTAGAGTCGTTTAGCTACAGCTGTTTTTGAAAGGTACATTATAGGAAATTAATGGATATTTAATTGAGCAGTTTCTGCGAATTTCGTAAAGGTTGCCTGGTGGAAGGTTAAGGAGTAAATGAGGTTGTGTTTCTGTAATTCGGTGCGAGGGAAAGAGGCAGGTGCGCGCCAGGGAGGTCTTGTCGCGTACAACGTTATGTCGTGCAGAACTACCTAGGTCATTCCTGTTTGTACAGATGCTATTGAATTGTCTTCCTTGTATTTTTATTAAGAGGATTGTAACCTGTACGTTTTCTTGCCGTCGTCAACATTATAGTAACTTTAAACTGAAACGTGAAAAGTGAATTCACTCGTTACAAGGGCGCAAGTCAAATGACTCTAAACTGCTTTCCCACTCTTCTACCTATAACAACATCAGTAAACTACCTTCAAATATACAACATCACAAAAGAAGAAAACTTTTAGCTCCTCATTTTTTTAATTTTACGTACAGGTAGGTTTAATTTTACGTACACAATATTCCTTCTTGGGAGTGTCATACGGTCCCCCAAATAATGTAATATCAAAAAATGTTACAACGATTAATTTTTATCACAAATAACGTTACAACGAAAACACTTTCCAACAAAGGAACTTTACTTCAAAAAAATTATATATCAAATAATGTTGTTTCGAGATATTATGCAACGCACCAAAATAACGGTTTTAAAAATTTTTATTTAACTTACATTGTAAATAATTATGTAGGTAATAGTAGGTATGTATTTATATTATATGTAATGTATACGGAGGACGACAGAGATGGGCAAAATTTATTCGAATGACGAATAACGAATGAAATAAAACAAAATTTATTCGAATGACGAATAAATTTTTCGAATGATTATTCGTCTTCAAATTATTCGCGGATAATTTTATCGAATAATTGATTTATTAGATAACTATATAACAGCGTTGGGCAAAAAGTAATTGTAATTATGTAATTATTTTTTTGATCTATTAATTTTTTTTCAAAGTCGAAGTCGAAGTCGAAGTCGAAGTCGAAGTCGAAGTCGAAGTCGAAGTCGAAGTCGAAGTCGAAGTCGAAGTCGAAGTCGAAGTCGAAGTCGAAGTCGAAGTCGAAGTCGAAGTCGAAGTCAAAGTCAAAGTCAAAGTCAAAGTCAAAGTCAAAGTCAAAGTCAAAGTCAAAGTCAAAGTCAAAGTCAAAGTCAACGTTGAACTTTTTTGTTTCTTAACGGATTGCTTTCAAAATCGGTATCTAGGGTCCCCAGAGGTGTCCAATGACGAATCTGAGGCCAAAGTTGAAAAAAATGGCCGCCATTTTGAACTTTTTTGTTTCTGAACGGATTGCTTTCAAAATCGATATCTAGGGTCCCCAGTGGTGTCCAATGACGACTCTGTGGTCATAATTGGAAATAATGGCCGCCATTTTGAACTTTTTTGTTTCTGAACAGATAGCTTTCAAAATCGATATCTAGGGTACCCAGTGGTGTCATTTGACGACCGATCATTAGGCGACCATTTTTTCCAATTTTGACCTTAGATTTGTCATTGGACACCACTGGGGACCCTAGATATCAATTTTGAAAGCAATCCGTTCAGAAACAAAAAAATTCAAAATGGCGGCAATTTTTTCCAATTCTAAAATGAGGGTCTCTCGTCCTCTCCTTTTACCTTAGACCTATTAGACTTAGACTTAGACCTAGACTTAGATCTAGACCTTGACCTTGACTTTGACTTATTTTTTTATTTTATGTTTTTATTTTATTTTAACTACGTCTTCCGGCGCGCGGTCGTCATTCAAGAACCTTTCTGCCCCAACGGCCGTCGGTTCTACGGTCGGTTTTATTCGTGAAATTATTCGCTATTTATTCGAATAAAATAACGAATAAATTATTTGTTATTCGAAATTGCAGACGAATGATTTATTCGTGAATAAATCATTCGCGAATAATATCATGACGAATAAATGTTTATTCGAATAATTATTTAGATAAAAAATTATTCGAATAATGCCCATCTCTGGAGGACGACGACGCGACGCCGCCGGGTCGGGTCGGAAGAAGTGAGCTTAATTTGTCCCACTTCTTGGGAGCCGATTGAGCTAAAATTCGGCACACGCATGTAAGTCTAGTAACAATACAATTTTGCGTTACATGCAAGCTTGTGCTGATCAGTGATGATGGAGCCGAAAGATAGCCTTTAGAATTTGCCGTTCGAAGGTCTTACGGTAGTCGATTTTGTGCCATTGATATTTTTGCTTTAGGCACTTTTCCTTATAATATTAGACTCGTTTGGGTAATTGCGTTGAGTACTTTTGGTAGAATACATGGTCCAAGAAAACAAGGTCTTGCAAATAGACCACGTGACTAACACGAGTCTACGTCATTTCTACGTCATTTTGCCTATTCATCCTTGTCGAATGCGTGTAATAGACATGGATGAACAGCGCAAAATGACGTAGGCTTGTGTCAGTCATGTGGTTTATTTGCGATGCCTTGTTTTCTTGGACCATGGTAGAATAGTGCATTACTTTAAACATGTACGTCAAAGTAGGTATACAAGATCAAAGGGGCCTACGGGTGCGAAGTGGCGCCGCCATTCTTTAAAAAATAGTAACACAAAAAACACAAATAATAGTATTTCAAAAATTTTAGAACGGCAAGGATCGAGACGGTGTTCTGTAGGATATATAGAAGCCATTAACTTTATTTATTACTAGCTTCCCGCCGCGGCTCCGCCCGCGTTTATAGTTTTTCCCGTGGGAATGAGGTATTTTCTCGCGGTAAAAGTTAGCCTATATTTTTCCGCAAGGTCTATTCTATCTTTGTGCCAACTCCGCCCGCTTTAACATTTTTTCCCCATGGGAATGAGAAATTTTCCCGCAGTAAATCGTAGCCTATGTTCTTTTCCAAGGTCTATTCTATCTTTGTGCCAAGTTTTACTAAAATCGGTTCAGTAGTTTCGGAGCCCATTCAATTATTAGGAATATTTTAGGTATTTTTCTTACACCTTGGGTTACATTATTGAAGTATTAGCAAGAATTCCTATTTTTTTAAAATAAAATATAACCTATGTTACTCAGGGTGAATGTAGCTTTCTAATAGTGAAAGAATTTTTGAAATCGGCACAGTCGTTTTTGAGTTTATTCATTACAAACACACACACACACACACACACACACACACACACACACACACACAAATACAAATCTCTCCTCTATATAATATTATTACTAGCTTTCCGCTGCGGCTCCGCCCGCGTTAACAATTTTTCCCGTGGGAATGAGGCATTTTCCCGCGGTAAAAGGTAGCCTATGTTACTTAGGGTGAATGTAGCTTTCTAATGGTAAAAGAATTTTTGAAATCGGTTTAGTTGTTTTAGTTTATTTATTCGTTACAAACATACACACAAAAATACAAATCTTTCCTCTTTATAATAATAGTATGATGAAGTATGATTAGTATTAGTATAGAAAAGAGTATTGTAGTTATAGATGAAAAAATTGCGGAAAACGGCCAGTTTCCTTATTAATTTTTAGAGTTATTAATTTTTAAAGGGTGGCGGCGCCTTGTACCTTACACATTATAATATTTATTTATAACACTAAAGAATAATAAAAATATATAAGAGTATATTTTTTTAATTTAAGCTTTTATTATTTAAATACACAAAAATAAATAAAATGGCGCATAGAAAGTGTAATTTTTTATTTATTCTTTATATAGCATAAATTGGCAAGACCATTTAAAAATGATAGTTGATCCATAGAATTTTTTTTTTTCAAATGTTCTTGTATTTTTTCTTCCCTTTTACATTTTTTTTCTGCTCTTGTAGTTGTACTGACCTGTGCTTTTAATTTTTCAATTGTGATTTCTGTATGATGTTGTTCTTTTTTGAATTCTTCAATTGTCCTATATAAATTCCATTTTCTTTTTCCCAATAAGTGTCGCCATCTATTATGCCACGATTCTATTTCATTTTGTGTGATGGGCAAACATGAGCCTAATGCCATATGAACTGACCATGTTTGTGGAGCATATAAAGGTGGCTGTTTTTTGAAAATTACTTTTAGTGGATTTTCCTTGCTGGTTGTTTTTTTGTAAGAACCGTGAATGTAATTTTTCGAGAACCATTCAACCACTTTGGTCGCTTCTTCTGGTAAAACCTTCTCAACAATCAGATCAAAGGCTGCAGGAATATCAGCAGGTTCTAAATATGCCAACGCTGGCAAATGGCGCATTTTATGTGCAAATTCCACAGACTCTGTGTATTTTTTCGCCAAATCATTATCAGCCTTTATGTGTCGCCAGATTATTTGCGTAAGATGGAAGTAGCAACATTTCTGAGCGCAATCTGGGAAAACTTGCTGAATGGCATTTATAGCAGCTTTCTCGAAGTCGGTCATCACAACTTGAGGATTTAGCTCGATTTCAAAATGAGCAGCCCTGGATCGTAGAAGTTCCAGAAATAATATATAGCTTTTTTCAGACTTGTTAGTCATCAAGCCGAAAACGAGAGGGCAAACTTTTTGTGCGTTTTCGTGCATAGACACTAAGCCATGAATCGTGTAAATTTGATAAAAAAGATCTGGACAAGTCTGAAAGGTTCCGTCCATTATCCAGAATGGAGACCGTTGGAGAAGCTGTAAATTTTCTTTAGTTCCAAATAGTACAATAGTCTCGTCCTCACCTGTTTCATTGCGATAGTGTGCCAACAAAAAATCTTCGAATTTTTCGGGTACATTAAAGTCCGCTAGATTTTTAGGCATATTGGACTCTTTATTTCTCGCCCGATGTATGACCATTTTCATTGAACTGGTAGAAGGCAAGTAAATTGCGCTGCTTGAAGGCACAAATTGAATTACGTTTTGTATTAATTGTGACGGTGTGTCCATACTGGAGACGGCATTTTGTTTTAATTTTTCTTTTAAATTTAAATCCATAATTTTTTCTGGTTCAGGTTCGTGAGAATGTTCACCATTAACCTTGATAAGTTTTTGAACACCATTTTCATTTTCTTGTGTTATGGCTCTTGTATAGCATTTTAAAGAGGATCTTTTCACACACTGCCAGTAAGACATATTTCCCTTCTTTGCATCTAACCCGAACAAATATCCACGGCAAACCAACTGTTTCTTATTATATTTAGAATTAACAAAGAATATATTAGACATCTTTAAATCGCCAACACAGCGTACACAATGAAATATAGGAGTAGTTTTTGACTAAATACAAAAATTTTATTTTAACGTATTTGCGAACAAACTTCGAGAAAAATTGCCGGGAAATAGAGCGCAAACTTTTTTTTTACACGCACCTGGTGCAAATGCGTGTGAACATACAGCCAACTTCACAATTAGGCATAGGTAATAATTTAAATAAAATAACAAAGAATTTAATTATTAGACATCTTCAAATCGCAAACACAGCGTACACAATGAAATAATAATATAAATATTATTTCAACGTATTTGCGAACAAACTTTGAAAATAAAAATTGCCGGGAAATAGAGCGCAAACTTTTTTTTTTTACACGCACCTTGTGCAAATTCGTGTCAACATACAGCCAACGTCACAATTAGGCATAGGTAATAATTTAAATAAAAAAATCCGTTGTTTTAATATTTCATCACTACATAGTATATGAAACAAAGTCGCTTTCTCTGTCCCTATGTCCCTATATCCCTTTGTTTGTATACTTAAATCTTTAAAACTACGCAACGGATTTTGATGCGGATTTTTTTAATAGATAGAGTGATTCAAGAGGAAGGTTTATATGTATAATGCTGCCCGCCCGCAGCTACGTCCGCGTTGGTTTTCAACTTTTCCCATGAAAATGAGATGATCCAGCCTGAAAAAGTAGCCTATGTCACTCTCTACCTCTGGCCTTCAATAAGCGTAACAAACACAAACTGATTTACTTTTGCATTTAACTTAAACTCCGCACATACTCACTGTTTTTTCCGTGGGAATGAGGTATTTTCCCGCGGTAAAAAGTGGCCAATGTCCGTCCTCAATGTCTATTCTATGTCCTTACCAAGTTTCATCAAAATCGGTTCAGTGGTTTTGGCGTGAAAGCGTAAAACACAGACAGACGGAACGATAATTAGTAGGGATCTATTGTATATTTTTTCTATAAAAGATTTTTTTACTTGTTTAAACATTTAAGTGAAGTTACATACATAGTACTCATAGATAAGTATTATTTTATGAATATTCTTAGATTTTCGCGGTTTTGTCAAATATTTTTTACGGATTATCTCCGCGACTTAATTTTGAAATGAGCTTACCATAGTACCTATGAGTATTATTTTAGTCCCAATCTATTGATGATTTCTAGTGTAATTTCGGCATACAGTAGTTTCGGAGTATCGTTATTCCTAACATCGTTCGTTAGTGATGCAGTTATTCTGGCGGGCATTTTTTCCGTACAGAATAGTTTCGAAACAACATGTTTTGGGGGACCGTATGACATTCTCTTCGGTCTAGTCACAAAATATGAATTACTTCTAGCATTTCAAGATAAAGCATTTATATATTTTATAAACACGCGTCCCAATATCACGCATATTTGTTTTTTGCCTTATTGTTTGTTTCTGATTTCTCTGATTTCAATATTCTCTAGCTAGATAGAAAAAATGTGATTCAAGTCAGGAATGTGATGGCTGGATATTGCCTTCCGTTCTAAAGGCTCTTTCGTCAGTTCGTTGTCCTTACTTTCAAATATCAATTTTACGCTGAAAACATTTTGTGGAATCTATGAAAATTGCACGCTTCTATAAAAGGTGTAAAATCCGATTAATTTGCTATATGCCAGCATGGTCGACTAAGGCCTGTTCATCATGATTCATCCTCGCTTTGGTGATCGTGAATAAAATGTTAGTGAACATACCATGGATTATAATGAGCATTCAATTTAATAGGTTCATTTTATAAGAGTCATTTTATTTACGTTATTATGAAGGAAATAATAAATTAGTTTGTAATAATATAGTGGTTGCAAGAATTGCAAAAAATTATCGTTATAAATTTGATTTAGACGAGGTAGCAATTAAAAGCTAAATTTCGATATCTTTTTAAAATTACTAACTCTCTACATAGCAACGGGAAGAACTCAATTTTGAACACTTTATATGCAAATACTACGCATAATATTGTTTTAATTAAATACTGATCATGTTCATGTATGAAAAGATATTCTCTATTAAAAGTACATCTGCCATGTAAAATGAAGCGATTAATGCATTGGCCATTGCAACAGACATTCACAGCTCCATAAACAATAAAAATTACATCAACTTTTTATTGCATTCTAGTGGATATGCAATATGCATTAATTCACGCTGTGAGAGTAATTACCATATTGAAAAAAATACATGAAAATATACTTACATTATACGACCTACATTAATTATAACCTAATAGTAAATTGAAGCACGACTATTTGAAATGGAAAATCTTTGTATCAGTTGTATACGAGTACCCATAATAATTATCTGTTTGTCTTGTATATGTTCTGTTTGCCAAAGTGCCCAAAACAATTTTGTGCGCTTTGTGGTAGCTCAGATTTCCACATTAGGTTATAAATCTTAGTCTTCACGGTCAAAATGAAGAAGAAAGAGCTTATTTAGGTAAAGACAATGGGCCGCCAAAGTCGCCATCCCACCCCTATTCCCAACTGGGCACACAATATAGCGGGGTCGTCAACCGCGCCCCTTACTTCGTGTCGGACAAATCTGCCCGACGACGCGACGTCTAAATTAGATTTTATTGCGGGGCGTCTGCGTAAGCGCACCTCACCAAAACACCATCCTATAAAGATCCCTCTAACTCATGAATTTGCTCTGGCACGGTATGACAAACTCGCGCAATGAAAGCTTTATTCAAATTGGTTGTCTCCCTCAATTGAAAGAGACATACATAAAACAACTGCTCCTGATGAGGAATAATTTTGACAAGTTTAGTATTTGTGAGCCAGACGCAAGTTGAGTCAGATAAATGATTTATGATTTGTAAGAAAAAATAAGCTGCCTACAGATGACTTTTTATTTATGTACAAAATAAGTCAATATTAAGTGGTAGAGCAGCATCCACTACATTGTTTATTATGCTGGTCGATGAAGAAAGATTAAAAGAGTGACCTAACAATTTAAATAAAATGAAATATTTTTCATTAAATAGGAATATCTACGCCTTTAATTTTTCATGCAGATTTTCTTTTTAAGTTTAGCAAATATTTGTGAACAATCAATTGGACGGATACCATGGATCTCTTTTCTGTATGCCACGCGTCGTTTTTGTTTGCCTTTGGTCCTTTTTATGAATGGTCTATTGAACATTGACATTATTATTCGCACAAAGACTTGCAAGTGAACCACAGAAATAATTTTATAGCCTTAGAAAATAAATACAGATTTTTTTCTATTTATACTCTAAGCTAAGGTTATAGCATAATGATTGTTCGTCTTTAACTTACTTCTCTTTACTTTTTTTAGCACCAATATGATACTATCATTGACATTTACAACTGCAGATAACTTTCTGACCAATATGAATGTCTTCAACCTCTTTGATCCCCTGTACAGTTGTTTTCGTTACTTTTTATTACACATTTATTGTTAGCTGATAATGGGTAAGCATAACAATTAATGTGGGTCGAACATACTAACTAACAATTTAATTTAATAATAACTAACAATTTAAGCATGCTGAGAAGTACTTTAAATTAATTAGAGAGATAAATCTAAATTATTTCGCATTTCCTTGTTAATTAAAAATACTTTACGTAGTTTGAGTCTGTTTAAACTTTTTTCTAAGCTTCACGTCTGTCCTTAACCTTATGTTATGAATGACACTACAAAATTAGACCCATTTGTGCAATCACCTTAGAAAGCAGGTATTCAATCCAATACCGTTATATTTTCGCTGACTGACAGCTAACCGTTAGATTTCACGATATTTTATGTGTTTTATAAGGTAGGTTAACTCTGCATCGAATCAACTTCAACGACTTCATGATGCCAAACCGACGCATGCCATTGCATTTAAACGGCTTATACATTCTGATACAAGTGCCAATAAAAATATTTGATTAATTATAAGCTTTGGCAGCTTATAATAATTAAAAAGAACATTGTGATCTATGATATATAAAAAAATATCACAGATAAGAAGATATGTTATTAATTACATCGATGTCATCACACTAAGTAGATAGATACTAAGCACATCCTTTTAGTAGACAGATTAAATGATTAAATCATGAATACCAACCTAACAACAACCAACGTACCTGCTTATTATTACACTTATCTGTTATGTCATGATAAACAGTTTTAAACCGGCTGTTAATCATGCGTTAAGGATTATGGCAACACCTTCTGACCTAAGAAAAGCCCGACCAGTATAAAATACCTCGCCATATTGCGGAATTTCAATGGAACTAATTCTATAATGGAAATCGTTGCCATAAACATAAAAATATACATGTGGCACCACCAGAGCAGGTTTTTTAATTTTCTGGTCAGGCTTCACATATTATTATCGAGTGGACTGTTTCGAGGGTAAGAATATTCGAAAACGATTTAACCCACTTCATACAAGATACGATCGATCTTTTAAAAGATCACAGTTGTACTCGTATGGAAACATACATCATTTTTTTATGATATTTAAAATTCCTTAAAAAATCAAATCAGTAATCGATTCATAAAAAGAAAAAAAAAATGAAAATCTTTGAATAGTGAGTTAAGGGGCCGGCTTCGAAATCGCGCTGCGCGTAGTTCCGCACGTTTATTTGTCTATGGTCGGGGATTAAAAAACAATTGAACTTACATTCATGAGCTCCTTCCCCTCGACGGTGGTAGTGAGAGCGATGAGCGCGTGCTCGCAGTTCTGGGGGCACTCGCTGGCAGGCTCAGCTAGCACCTCGTTGCACAGCAGGATGTAGTTGTTGAGGGCCGCGCCGCAGCCGGTGCGGTATGCGCAGCGCATCTTGGCCTCCTCACAGGGCGTCGCCGCCGCCGCAGCCGCCGCAGCCGCCGCTGCCAGCAGGGCTGCTACCACCCACATCACCTACCAACAATACATTAACCTCTTTTAGTACGGAGCTACACAAATATAGCTGATGGACTGACATCTGTTTGCACTAACCTTGTCTTTTCGTAGTCAAGAAAGACCTAAGTTAACTAAAGCTAAAAAAAGAATTGGTTACTAACAGTCTAATTGGGCTCATAAAGGTAGGCAGAAACTAAGCTGTTTAAAAAAAGTCTGAAGGTTACTAGCAAACGAAATTTTCACCAAATCTCACCTAAATACTTTAGTTTTTAGGCATCAACTTAAGCGATTCTTAAGTTTAGTGCAAACGGGTGTTAGACCCTTTTCTTTTGAGCAAATCCAGTGAAAGATACATTGACGATTTTTCTTCTTCGGCCTAGCGTTTTCCGGGCCTAACGCCATGGTAGTGGTATGTAATTCTGTGCTGATGATACAATAATTGATGTGTCTATCTGGGAATGTGTCTCGTTGGGAATGTGTACCGTTGAAATTGTGTCTTGTTGAAACTAAATCTATTAACACGTATTCGACAAGGATGAACAGCGCAAGATGACGTAGGCTTGTGTCAGTCACGTGGTCCGAATGAAAGACCTTGTTTTCTTGCACCATGGATGTAACCTAAGACGCCATAAAAATGTAATTAAGTATTCTTCAAACCCTTGACCGATCAACGATTTTCACGCCCAGGATTAAGTCTTTGCTCTCCCGTGGCCTACTTAAGTGCCTCTTGTTATTGGTGCGCGCTGGCCGAACAACAATGGTCGAATCACGCTCATCTCCAAAAGTTGTGACAGGAGTGTTCTCGGAAGGCTGCGCGGACGCATGGAAAACAAACAGATCCGCCGCACGTCCGAGCTCGCTACTATCTTACACGTTTACCGTAACTAACTGAGCTAGGGATGACATCTAATACCAATTCAATCTATCCTCTGATTTTTTTTCTCTTCGCAGTCACTTTCATACCATCGTATTGTGCTAAGACCATTATACTCATAAATAGGTATCCGTCTTTGCTACGATAGAAATTCCCAACTTTAATTTGACTCAACAATTTAGCAAATCCTCAAGTGATATGTAGTCCGGTCAATGAATGGCTCAAAGGGGGGTGTAGAGTGCGTGAGCGGGAGCCTAAGCGATTTCTTCAGAAACTTATTCAGAGTGCTTAGGGATAAAACATACTAAAAGTCCCCACGTCTAGGAGGTGAGCTGGAGGGGGGAGGGGTTAAAGGTCTCATTTTTAAGTTTTTCGCCAATATTACAGAAACGGTGCGTTGTAGCAAAATATGATCTTAGATGAAATGAAAGCTTATAAAATTCTCTACAACTTTTATTCTATATCAATTTTTCATATTCCTAACCGTTTTTGAACTACACGCTCCTGAAATGTAGGAAGTACTGTTTAGTAGGGGATTTATTGAAATGTTTGTATGGGAAACATTTTTTATTGGACGAGTCGACGAAACTTGGCATGGTTGTAGAATAGGTGATCCTAAGTAGAAATCCACCGGGACCCATGACTTGTACTCCCTATGAAGCCGGGGGGAGGGGGGTGAAGTTGGATTTTGCTGCCCTTTTTGTTGACGCTATATCTCTAAAACCGTAAGTACTATGACAAGTTTGGTATCATTTTCGAATAACTCGTTAACGTAGAACTTATTTTCGGAATTATAAAATAGGGTGGCCATACAAAAAAACTAAATTTTAGGACAAAATTCGCAAAACACAGATTAAATCTTTCCACATAAATGTCGTTTACTTTTCCCATGGGAATGGTATCGATACAAAAAAAATATGGTCGTGTAGCAGCATTCACGGGCTTTACAAATATATAACTTTTAAGGCACTTACTTGTTAAAAAAAAACACCTCTTAATCTCCTACCGTTTGTTCCGGCCGCTCTAACTTTCCATTCTAACCTGAATTTCTACATCTCCTATATGTTTGGAAGGTTTTGTAACACCCACAACATTTCTGCCATACATTATCACCCCTTAATACCACTATTTTAGGACAAATTTGGTCTTGGAGCTAGTTCCATGTTCATTACCTTTGTCTGCCGCACATGCAATTTTATTTTTTTAACCCATTTTTTATCAAGTAAGTGCCATAAAAGTTATATATTTGTAAAGCCCGTGAATGCTGCTACCCGACCATATTTTTTTGTATTGATACCATTCCCATGGGAAAAGTAAACGACATTTATGTAAAAAGACTTAAAGTGTTTTGTGAATTTTGTCCTAAAATTTAGTTTTTTTGTATGGCCACCCTATTTTATAATTCCGAAAATAAGTTCTACGTTAACGAGTTATTTAAAAAGGATACCAAACTTGTCATAGTACTTACGGTTTTAGAGATATAGCGTCAACAAAAAGGGCAGCAAAATCCAACTTCACCCCCCTCCCCCCGGCTTCAGAGGGAGTACAAGTCATGGGTCCCGGTGGATTTCTACTTAGGATCACCTATTCTACAACCATGCCAAGTTTCGTCGACTCGTCCAATAAAAAATGTTTCCCATACGAACATTTCAATAAATCCCCTACTAAACAGTACTTCCTACATTTCAGGAGCGTGTAGTTCAAAAACGGTTAGGAATATGAAAAATTGATATAGAATAAAAGTTGTAGAGAATTTTATAAGCTTTCATTTCATCTAAGATCATATTTTGCTACAACGCACCGTTTCTGTAATATTGGCGAAAAACTTAAAAATGAGACCTTTAACCCCCCCTCCCCCCTCCAGCTCACCTCCTAGACGTGGGGACTTTTAGTATGTTTTATCCCTAAGCACTCTGAATAAGTTTCTGAAGAAATCGCTTAGGCTCCCGCTCACGCACTCTACATTTCTTTATTGACCGGACTAATGGCAAATAAATAGTCGTGTGAATCCGCCACGTCCTCGCCCTTTCTTGACGACGAAAAAGGACCAAGCAATAAATGAACACTATTTCATTTGATATCCATCTTAAGTACTTAGAATATTATCACACTATAATTTTGTAACATTTTTGGTAATCATAATAAAATTGCAAAACATTCATTCGTCTACGAATTTGCTACGTCACGTAGTCACTACTTCTACTACGCTAATTAAATTGCAAAATTTCTCGTATTAACATTCGATTTTCTAGCAATCTACAACAGTTCAGTACTGGATTTAAATACGAATCACAAAATATCATATTTATTTACATACATATTGAGTATCAAGCAAGGAATAGTGTAGGTACTAGTGCGTGGTACTAGATAATCGAGTTGTTGACAGCCCTGTGAAATAGATACAAGCATTTCAGGGTCGTCGCCCGATGGAGAGTGCCCGCAAAAAGAAAAGAAAACAAAGTGACAACTTAAGATGTCCACCAAGCGAGCGTTACATTACAATAACAATCGCGCCAGAGAGCTCGCCTCTATTTGTATAACAATAAGGCTCAAGAGAACCTCACGAACCGAGGTTCGTTAATTAAATTACAATGTACGATTGTGTGTAAATATTCTATTCGATTCGAGGAATAAAATGCTCAGGATTGTATCCGAATACAGTATTAAGTTTTTTAACAAGTCATAGCTATTCTATAATATCGTCTCCCATACTATATGCTTACACTGATGTAGTTACACGTATTTTATAATATATTTTTGTGTAGGTACACAAATGTACCGCTCGTGTAAAGATAAAATTATTTCAAAGAAACGAACGCATGAACGTGACCAGACTAAAATCTTAAAATACCATTTCCAAAAGTTAACCGACACGACATAATTCTGTTTGGCGCCAAAAATGGAGCTAACGAGAACAAGAATGTGGAAATCGAGCTCGGAGAAACGCATTTCTGTGACATTTCTTGGGCCATAATCCTGCGTTTAGCGGGCAGGTGTGAAAAGCGCTCGTAATTGCTCTTCCAGAGTCAACAGTCAACACAGATCGCACCACTCACGAAGGAAACTCCACACGACACGGAAATGGCTGGACGTGACCATAAAAAAATATTTAATTATTCCTATGTCGGATGTATTACACCATACGTCGAACCGGTCAAACATGTAATTAATAATTTTATTAACACTATTTTGGGAAACATTAAATTCGTCGATTCCCATAAAGTATACAAAAGAAGTGCTTAAATATACTTTACTAGCCTTCCGCAGCGGCTCCGCCCGCGTTAATAGTTTTTCCCTTGGGAATGATAAGTTTCCCCGCGGTAAAAATTTGCCTATGTTCTTTCCCGAGGTCTATTCTATCCTTGTAAGTACTAAGTTTTATTAAAATCTGTAGTTTCGGAGCATAACCAATTATTAAGAATATTTAAAAAAAAAAATACACCTTGGGTTACATTATTTAGTAAGAATTCCTTTTTTTTAGATAAAATATAGCGTATGTTGCCCGGGATAGTGTAGCTTCCCAACAGTGAGAGAATTTTTGCAATCGGTTCTGTAGTTCCGGAGCTTTTCGGAGCTTATCCGACGCAAACAATCAAAACTTTCCTCTTATAATAGAAGTATAGATGAAAAGGAATATACTGAGAAAACAAGAAAAAGCAGATTCATTATTTATTTATTTTACTACTTCTCATACATAACTGAATAACTAATAATAATAATAATAAAATTGATGGACCTAACATAACAGGTTGTAAGATGTAGAGCTGAACTGCAGTTTAATTAATCTATAGTTTGTAAGTGAAAGCAAAAATATGGAATCCAAAACACAGATTCTAAATTCAAAAATATGTATAATTTTGTTGCGCATGTGCATTGTGCATCTGCGCGTACGCGCTGGCCGGCGCTAAGCGGCGAGGCAAACAGTGCGCCTGCACACCTCATTATGGCGTGTCGTTACGCGCCAACTGCTTCGGCAAACAACCCACTGCTACTGCCTTGCCAGAAAACACGCTACAATTTGACTATCAACAATCGACAGCTCACTAAAACGATTTTTAATCAAAGTACACGTCATGGTGTCGTCCTTAGGGTACTTTCGATTTTCTGCAATGTAGAGCTGCTGAGAAGTGAGGTCTTTTATATTATAACTTGTAAATTTCGCAATTAAATACTCACTAATAAATAAATTAATACTCAAACAGTGATTACTTTAAATTTCAGTACTTATAATATCCTTGAAATTTATAACTTACAAAAAATTGTGGGTATTAAATTATTGTAGTTACAACATAAGTTAACATAACATAATAATATTACTTTTTCACAATTTTTTAAAACATTTTTTTATACGGTTTCATGGCAAGCTCAATTAATTTATTGATTTTCGCTACTATTTTAAATAGCATACACTCTTATCCGTTGAAAAGGGAATAACTTTTTTTTAGTTTACAACTACAGTTCGATTCCAAACAGTTATTTGGATTGCATTTGGTAATTTCATTCAATGGTTTCAGGCGTGAAAACGGAACAAACGACATTCTTACTTAAGCATTTATAAACATTAGTGAAATGTTTGGTGCGAGCGATAAATTAATGGTCATTGCGGTGTAGAACGCCGATTTGATTATGCTTAAGTACAAGAAAACAGGTGATTTAGATAACGCTTATCAGCGAGACTGATAGCCCGTAACTTGACCGAATTCAGACTCCGATTAAAAAGTGTGTTAATTGATACCTATTACTTTCGTAAGTGTTATACACATGTAAAAGTAAGAAATGATATTATTGCTACAAAAATATACCTTGTAATATATAACATAACATTATAATATAACAAAAAAAAGGTAGGTACCTATATGTTGTGGTGTTTGGGGTGGTTTGGGCAAAAGAAATGGCTCAGCTATATGCTGAGATCAACCGTGGTTTAGCCCAGCACTGATTTTCAGCCATTATCTGCGGTATATAACGTGTGACATCTTACATTTATGGACGGACCAAATACTTTGTCGTTTATTGTATCTTTCGCAAAATGTCCTTTGGTAGAGTTGGTAGCTAAAATGTGTACAAGGCAGATCCTGTATTTAGGGTACCAGAAATTTTATGGATAGGCATAATAAATAAATAAATTCATCGATAGGTACACAGCATCCTGACAATGTGCTCTCGGGTTAGAATGAACTTAATTTGGCTTTTTTTCTTTACAATATACTAATCTTCTATAGCTTTACTTTATAAATAAGACAATATAATAAACTAAACACCTTAAGTCGTAAATCTAAATGAAGGAAGAAAAAATTTTACGCGCCCAACGTGGATTTTTTTTTCCTTCATGATAGGAGGATTTTTAAAAAAGTTGTGTGAAAGGAACCAATCTTATTAAATAGTGCAGGGCATTATTTTTAACATTTATTTTTTAAAATTTCTCCCATTTGTCAAAGATTAATTAAGCGGCCTTTGTGGACAGCAGCCAAGAGAAATAATTATATAAATCAGTCTGCACTGAAAATTAGATTACAATTTATGAAACTTAAAAAGTGTTTTTTTGAAAGAAACTCGACAAGACAGGAGTGACTTTTTGGCAGTACGAGTATAACAAATCAGACTTACGATAAGTCGGTTAACCGTCTTCGGTGTCCAGTTGCATCCAAGTACTTAAGGGATATAATCTCCATATTAACATATCGTATGATACAGTAACGTTGCACCAAGGTTCTCGCGGTCGCATCGCCAGATTAACACAGATTATGATTGTATGTATGGAACTGTATGGTGTTGTATGGAACGCCTATCGCGTGTATGGTTAGTGTGTGAATGTCTGTAACGGTTATAACGAGGTTATCGCGAGCCTGTTTGTCTTGCTTGATTAATTTCGTAACCCTTTTAGGGGTGTGGTGTGGAAGGTACTTTTTGAAATGATTCGAATTAAGTTTTAATTATATTTCTTTATCTTTTAGCGCCCATTAAGCAGGAAGATAAATTCTTCTTATTATCTTTTCTTCGGTACATAAATAATAACGCCTTACCTACAACTCAGCTTCAAAATAATAAACATAAATATCTCGTAAAACATAAATATTTTACTTAACTTTCTAGATCAATTTAATTTAAATATTAGCATGAACAATAAACATGAATCCGACCAAAAACATACCTGTTAAAAAGGGGGCCAAGTTCCTATCGGCTAATTGTTCGCCTAAAAAAGGGTTGAAATCCAATCTAATGCCAAGTTTAGATGCACTTAAAAATCGATCATAATCATCTTCATCAACAGCCTGATCCACTGGTAAACATTTACCATTCCCAAGACTCGCCAACACATTCTAAATTTGAAATCGATCATAAACTCCGTGCGCTTAGATTTGACATATCAGCGATTAAATCACGCATAATTAAATCTGAGCTATGCCGATTTTTGTATAAACTAAAACTACTAAATAGTTTTGTTAAGAATAATAGGCAGCCCTAGTGCAATTGAATTTCTCCGTAGAGGCACTAGGTCGAGCTAACATTCGTCCATGACACCTGAATACGCGAGCGTAATTCAGGGAACCGTTGCAAGGCTACAGGACACTTCCAGCACACTTACCTGCAATCTCACTACACTACACCTAAATATAATACTGTATGCCTAGTCTACATTCTGCAAAGAGAGTCGGTGACCAAGTGGCTAAGGAAGTGAACTTTCATTCGGAAGCTCGCGGGAAGAAAATAATAGTTCGCTGGTTTAAGCCCCGGCACATAACAATAGTGCGGGAGCCGGGGGCCTAAACACCTACCTCATCGAGTACCCCAATAGGCTATCTCTAGATCGATAACCGACACTTAAACACTGAAAAAAAAAATAGTCTGCCAGGGCCGATCCTGCCGGGTCATCGAAATTTTTGACGTATTTTTTTTATGGAACCTACCTCATAAAGTACCCGAATGAAAGTGGTGGCATCAGTTAACCATTGATTAATTATGTATAAAAAAAATTATCTGCCACTGCACAGCCTGCCGGAAGTACTTGGCAGACGCCCTGAAATTTGCCCATCCGACACATTTCAGGGCGTCTGCCAAGTAGTACCCGGCAGGATCGGCTCCTCCTCATAAAGTACCCGAATGAAAGTGGTGGCATCAGTTAACCATTGATTAATTATGTATAAAAAAATTGGTCTGCCATTGCGCAGCCTGCCGGAAGTACTTGCAGACGCCCTGGAATGTGTAAATTTCAGGGCGTCTGCCAAGTACTTCCGGCAGGCTGCGCAATGGCAGACCAATTTTTTTATACATAATTAATCAATGGTTAACTGATGCCACCACTTTCATTCGGGTACTTTATGAGGTAGGTTCCATAAAAAAAATACGTCAAAAATTTCGATGACCCGGCAGGATCGGCTCTGGCAGACATTTTTTTTTTTTCAGTGTTTAAGTGTCGGTTAACGATCTAGAGATAGCCTATTGGGGTACTCGATGAGGTAGGTGTTTAGGCCCCCGGCTCCCGCACTACAATGTGTCTCCGATTTACGAATTCGTATGTATGTACGTTTATTCGACGTTATACGGTGAAGGAAAACATCGTGGGAAAACCCGCACACACTTGCGAAGTAACTCAAAGATTGTGTGTGATGTTGACCAATCTGCACTGGGCCAGCGTCCACTGTCTACCCTGATTTAAGGCTAGGCTGGAGCGCTGGGAACATAATATGAGCAGTGAACGAACATTCTGCTATCATCACGCTCATCTCATAATAAATAAGTGGAAGCAATGATATTCCAAGTATCTGTATTATAATTTGTAAGCTGAGTCCGTGAGGAGAAATGCAGATGTGTTCATTACGAGTAATACTTGTGTGTGATGGTTCCGTTAGCCTATTCGTAATGGCATCTGAAGCAATGTGACGCGAGTTTGGTGCCTTCTGAATGAATGTTATTTGAATTATTTACATAAATCTAACATGTATTTTTTATATTTTCATACATATATATGAATAATTTATTTGAAGTTGAAGAATATATCAAAAAAGGTTTAGTTGAATTTGTATGTTATGCCGTAAAAAAGGTATTTTTTATTTGAAAGTGTGGAATTTTGTAGTACCAATGTTGTATTTGCGACTAGTACGCAAGCAAAGTCAACCTCTTTGATTTTATTTTATTTTTATTTATGCACAAAATGCTTTTTGGTCTAACAGTCCTACAAAATTGCACGACAGTTTGCCGGTGGGATCAAATAGTATTAAGTTTCTTTCTTAGACATAGATAGATAGAATAGATAGGTCCTGAAATCAAAAGTATGATTGTAAAAATGACTACATCTTTTCTGGGAATTCTAATTCAAATTATGTATTAATTTAAATCTTAAGGCCCTTTTCTTTATTTCAATAATAATAAAAGTAACGTCAAAACCCGTTGCATGTAAATGCACTATGCACTTGAAGACAAAACAGATGTGGGCGCACGCATAGAAATAATACGTTCAGTTCACACGACTCTCTAGTTTCGCACAGACATACATAATCATACCTCATACTAATATTATAAAGAGGAAAGATTTTAAAATAGTTTATTGATTTTTCAACAGATGACGCCTGTTAGCGTATACTATTAAATTATAATCTAAGAGAAAAAAAATTTAATAGGAAAGATTTGTATTTTTGTGTGTGTATGTTTGTAATGAATAAACTCAAAAACTACTGAACCGATTTAAAAAATTCTTTCACCATTAGAAAGCTACATTCACCCTGAGTAACATAGGCTACCTTTTACTGCGGGAAAATACCTCATTCCCACGGGAATAAACTGTTAGCGCGGGCGGAGGCGCGGCGGAAAGCTAGTACTGTATAATCTTCTATTAACAGCATTAATTGTAAGATTACTACTTATAATTTAATTTGGCTCAATTATTATTTAATGACAAAAAAAGCGGCCAAGTGCGAGTCGGAATCGCCCATGAAGGGTTCCATAGCAGCCAGTAACATAATATAAAAGTTTTTATAGTTCGTTATGACTTTGATCGATGTTTTAATAATAGTGAAAGGTAAATTGCGGTTTACGATTTATGACGTATTAAAAAAAAACTACTTACTAGATCTCGTTCAAACCAATTTTTGTTGGAAGTTTTCATGGTAATGCACATCATATATTTTTTTTAGTTTTATCATTCTCTTATTTTAGAAGTTAGAGGGGGGGGGGACACACATTTTTCCACTTTGGAAGCGTCTCTCGCGCAAACTATGCAGTTTAGAAAAAAATGTTATTAGGAACCTAAATATCATTTTTGAAGACCTATCCATAGATACCCCACACGTATGGGTTTAATGAAAAAAATTTTTTTGAGTTTCAATTCTATGTATGGGGAGGGACCCCCTTAATTTATTGTTTCTTTTCTATTTTTGTAAGAAAATCTTAATGCGGTTCACAGAATACATCTACTTACCAAGTTTCAACAGTATAGGTATTATAGTTTCGGAATAAAGTGGACGTAATACGGACGGACGGACAGACAGACAGACAGACAGACAGACAGACATGACGAATCTATAAGGGTTCCGTTTTTTGCCATTTGGCTACGGAACCCTAAAAAGTGGTACAGCCTACTCTATGATATTGATGCGAGAATGCGTGCTACTTAGACAAACTTTTTAGACAGTTCGTTAATTAAAGAAAAAAAAATTAGTTATTATTAAATCCCCTCCGAGGACATCGAGCCTACCCTGAAATCGTGCTGAATAACTTTTTAGTTAGTTGCCTAAATTAATTAATAATGTTAAATTCAAACATAGTAACAGAAAATGTGGGGAAAACGTAAAGTTAATTTTGAAAATACTAATCGATTTTATATCAAAATACTCATAAATCTGTTCTAAACACTCTTAATCAGGTTATCCCGGGAATGTGAGATGAGAGGAGCATATACGACATAAATACTTCGAGGAATCTATCAACTTGAGATAATACCGCGAAAGTATTCCTATGTATAGGTAGAAAAGTAGAAATTAACAATAAATTCCTACCTAATGCTTGCCAACTAGAAAAATCTTATAATAACAAATAAAAACGTTACCGGCCTTACCTACCAGCTACCAGTGTACATTACCAGCAAAGCTCACCTAATCTCCACTGCAAACTGCAGTAGAGTGCTTAAAAAAATCGTAGACAAATAAAAACACGTTTGAAAGGGCCGCAGGTAGCTACCGGGTGCAATTGTCCACCGGAGCGTTCAGACGAGACACATTAGCTGCTATTTAGAGTCATTAGACAAAGCAAAAAGATGTTGCCTCATACACAAAATACCAGAAAAACCTTTTCAACCTTTTCCAGTTTATTGCGTTCGTAAATTAGAGAGCTGCAGCGGTATTTTTGCAACTAAAAAAGACCGGAGCAAGCAGACTAATTTATGATTAGTAATTAGAATCCCATTGAATTTGTCATATTTTTAAATTATTTCCCTAAATAAAGAATTTGATTTGGTAGAGAAATGTAGAATAGATGGTTATTCAGACCGACTACATGTGACACCGATATGGGTAACTCAATAAATCACCAGAAAAGGTTCTGGTTTCGGAAGACGAATTCTATGACATGTGGTGTGCAGCTGCAGAATTGTGCTTACTAAACCAATTCATTATTTTTTGACAACTAACAGCTTTATTAACATTTTGTGTAAACAAAAAACGAAACGACTCGGCTCTGACTTCTGAGAAATGTTATTTCTCACAGTTCAAATTGGAGCAGGAAATAAGTGGTTGGTACGCGTGACTGAAGCCAAAACAAACCAAAATATACGCGATCAGTTTTGGTAGCACTTTCGATAAACCGCTCGTAAATTTCATAAAACCATATTGGCGTGGCAGCGCCTCACCTCGTAAAGGTTATAATTTGAAAGTGGCAAAGAGATTGATACAAAAAAAATATTATAAAAATTCAAACGACCCTTTCAGATGCAAAAATACCAATCCCTATAGTTTAGGTTACAAGCCTGATGCTAAAAACAAATTCATTCCTACGAAGGAATAGTGTGATGTAAAACTCACATGATATAACCCTCCTATTCTTTACAACACTTGTGCCTACTTGCTTCATGTCAGAAGATGACATTATCAAATCACAAGAAGGCTTAGACAAACAGCTTTACGAAGCAGCACACTGCACTTTAGTCCCGGAGATAGTGCACGTCGGGTAACGTAATACCCTTGACTAGTCCACAGTTAATTATGTGAGTAAACAGAGATTAGGGACATCGGATGCTGCTCAAGTTATCCGATTTCTTCTAACGCCCAGTGCAAACAAACACCTTGCCTGGCCCACGCAACTACGTGGACAATAAAATGAGTAGAACGAAAATAGAAACATATGTTCAACAAGGTATAGATAGTGATTTCTATTTCGTAAAGGTAGGAATTTGAAGGAAAAATATGGGGCTGATAATGTGCTGCAGATATATAAATTGAAATAAATCCCTAATTGAACATTGAGAGACAAATAATAATACCTATGTTTGTTTATATTTTCTTGTAATTAGACACTCACTGTAGATAGATTTAATAATATTTTGATGAAAAATCTAATGCTTTGTGATAGTATCACTTCTGAACGGCGAAAACCAAAACTACATACGATTTAATTCCATTTTAATGTTCATAATAGTTCAATAAATATAATTATTTTTTACTTGAATATACTTATTTAGAAGAAGATAAATTAGTTTGGATAAGACGAACCTCCGGTTTCGTACGTGGCCGGAGGGGACCAATTCCATTGATTCAGCTAATAGAGAGTACCATTATACTAAAGTCTTTTAAAATACGCCATGACGGGAGCCTATATGGCATAGCAATCAATTTGCATTCAACAGCTGACTAAATATAACTAACATTGCAGAGGCCTTGGACCCTTGATTGAGCAACAAAGTTAGTATTCCAAAATATATGACCGTCCAACATCTGTCATATTTTACCCTTACAATGGAATTAGCATAACGTTCCGCTCAGCACTTCTGAGAAGGCATTTCAGCCGTTAAAAACAGCCTTCTAAACTCAGAATGGCTGCTCTGCTATTGTTTTCATAATTGACTCTCATCTGGAAGCCGGCATTTCAAATGTTGTCAGCGGAGTTTGTATCAAGGATTTTGTTTTATACTCTTACAACTTAAATTACTCAAGGATGACGACACCGTGATTAATCTAAACTATGGTCACGTTAGTTAGTAAACCATCGTCGATAATGGAATAAATAGTAAACATTATTGTAATGTACCGCGCGATTCAATAAATCTTTCGACGCCAATGTCTGCTTCTTATGGAGAGTGCGTACATGCGCTAGCTTTAGATTAACAAGTACTTTAGACAATCGTGACATTATGAGCATATTATAATATGCTTAACACTGCGCTTGCATGTATGACACGTATTTTCCACTTGCTGTCCGCCCGCGGCACGGGCCGCGTTTTTTTACTTTTCCGTGCAGTTTCCCGTAGAAATGAGATATTTTCCCGCGGTGAAAACTATCTAAGATGTTGACCGGGGATATAAGGTACCACCATGCAAAATTTTATTCAAATCGGTCCAACAGTTTTGGAGATTATCCCGTACAAACAGAAAAACAGAGAAACAAATATTTGAAAAATATCTGGATATGTTCTCCTCTGACTCGGTTTTTAGCATTTTTTTCTATGTACAGATTTTTGATCTCTACTAATTATATGGATAAATCAGTGTCAGCAGCTTCGCCAAAATCTGGTAAATGCATAAGATGAAAAGCAGAAACTTATTATATCCCTCTGATACTTATTATAAAAATGTGAATACATAATAATGTTTGTTAGGAAAATAGTTTTTATTCTTCTTGATTTCTCTAACCAAAGTTAGACTAATAATAATAATAGCTATTGACAAAAATGTGCACCTTTACATACTTTTAGTAAGGAATAAGAGCTTCCAAGAATCAAATATTTTATTTTAAGGGTATGCTACCTGTTGTTTCAGTGGTTACAATTTTAACCACCGTTCAACGAAGAGGCATGTGAGGCATTTGATCCGTTTAGGTGCATTTGGTCTAATTTGCGTTTGGTCTAAAAGTCGAAAACACATACAAGTTGCGGTTGGTCTAAATTGCGATTGGTCTAATTTGCGATTGGTCTAAGTTGCGGTTGGTCTAAATTGCATTTCGTCTAAAATTGAATGTAATTGTAGGACAACGTTTAAAATCATAAGTGAACAACAAAAATCCACAGATGGCTCTGTGCACCAACCCTTTGATCTCTCTTACCCTACCCCAATTTATCTCTAGTTTCTTGTAGTTATATTATATAATAAATTATGAAATTGTATCCCACAGAATTAAAAGTTTGCATTAATTATTCATATTTATTTATTCTCATTCATTACGGTATTTTTGTACAAAATAAATCATCTATTTATATACATTTAAAAAAATCAACAATAGAAATCATCTTTTAATACGTAACATTTTAAAGGTCCACGAATTTTTATCCAATTAAACAGTACATATTATTAAAATCATTGCTTGAATAGTTTCAACCTTAGGAAAATTATTGAACTGAAAAAACGTAATTTCCTAATTGATAAATGTGAAGCTTAGAGATGGCGATGTTACGAACAAACATGTATATTAGTAAAATATACAATCCCTTTCACTAGATAGCGCTAGTGGGTACTTTAGACTAAATGCAACTTAGACCAATTGCAATTTAGACTAATCGCAATTTAGACCAATTGCAATTTAGACCAACTGCAACCTTGTGAGTTAGACCAGACGTAAATTAGACCAAATGCACCAAAACGATTTGATCCTTTATATAAGTTACTTTGCAGTAAGGTCACCATTGGCATTTTAACCGCCAAGGATCTGCTTAATATGCATCGCAAGTTGGCACGCAAGTAACTAATATATTTACGTCAAACAGTTAGCAGGCCATCACATTACTTCAAATCACGTATGTGACAGTTAAGGACGCGGGAAGCCGAGGACGAACATTTATGATAAATTGATAACTGATACTTCTATGAACTTGGTCAATAGCATTACTAGCTCTGCGTCTATATTATGTAGAAGTGTCTTTATTTACAAACCTTCAATATGTATATTAACATTAATTGCAATCATTGTTATTTGCCGTTGCAGATGATGTGATTTACGATTTCCGTTGACCTTAATACTCTCCGAGAACTTTATCAGCGCGTCTTCATTCATTCATGACTCTAATAAGAGTATGTATGACTTATCTTTACTATTAACAATCATGTTTCTTAATTAGATTTGAAGTATGTTGTATTAGGTGTTATGTAGTATTCATAAGCACAACACGTTGCATGTAATGTATCATGAATCATGATAAAAATATTTATAAATATAAAGTAATATTCAATGTATTCGATACTTCTCTCTCTAGATTGATAGGTTTTTCAATGTTGAGTTTAGTGTCGACTCGAAAAGAAGAAGAAGAATGTGGTGTAAAACTCAATACACCTTGTCTAAAGAAATGCAAGTGGATTGAATGCAAAGGTTCACCCTCCATTTCTATTATTAGCTATTACAATAAAGTTAAATTAAGATAAATGAACGTACAAGTCTCGTACTTCGCTGGCACTGCAGTCACATGGCTCGCGTTCTTTGGAAAGTTTACAACTCCTGTTTTTGTTAACTTTTACGGTCTTCCACAAAACAATATCACTGAGTTTTGGCGTCACGATTCAAATATCACTATCTATAGTTTTTGATTTATTTTTAAAGTTCACTGTTGAGCTAAGATCATCGAAGAACAACGTATAAACTGTTGGTTTGTTTTGGTGGGAGCGAGGGAACGGCGTGGAGCGTGTAGTCAGGCCGCGCGCGCGCTTTCGATTGAGTTGTGCTCGCGTTCGCCTCCGCTCCGCCCCAGATGACAGCTTCAATATCTTCTTCTTCCCTGCCCGTCCCACCTCTCGACCAGACACGTAGCCGCGGGGGGTCCAAGTTGTTCGGTCGTGCCATGTTCTCAGACCCCCTTTAGAAGCCTTTTTAAAATGTACTGGGATCGTCATAGCAGTTTTAACTTAACTGTAATATCGTGGTTCAAAGTTTTAAAATCCCCATCTAACTTCACGCCTTTTTTAAGCTCTGCGATGAGGATAGACTTTTGTTTTTTTTATTTAGTTGTATTTGATTTATCAACCGGTCGGAATGACATGTCTTCGGCTAAAGAACATGTTGGACGAAGATAAATTATGGAGTTTGTTGAACTGATTCATGAGCTTCTGATTGTGAATAATTAATTACACGTTAAGTTTGATGTAAAATGCTGATTTTTAAAATTTATTTATTAAGCGGATAACCGTTATATACAGGTCTGTTTTATGGGTTTTACCATTTTGTACTTAAATTTTTAACATTTCTTAAACTAGGCACTCCCCTGATAACCTTTGACTTTCTTCGCACGCAATAGGTTTTTCCATATATATATTTTATAATTAAATTTGTTAGTAGGTATTTCCAAGGCGCCTTATAGGGAGGCCAAGAGTAGATACGATACGAGCTAGCCATCACCATCACCACGACCTCTTAAAATTAAGTTAAACCAGTAAGATAATTAATAGTTACCTACATAAGTGCAAGCTTTTTACAGGGCAAGCAGAGATTCAAGTCAAGCATTTAAGGTTGAAAACGGTCCGTATCTTCGTGGCCCAAGTTCTCGAGAAAGTCATTATCGAGACCTTGTGCGGGCATATTTTTTGTTCGGAACGGTCGCGGCCGTGCGTTGTTTTAAAAAAAGTTTATTTTAAAATTGCGTTGATTGAGTTGTTACGGGCCGGTCGAGTAGCGAGAGCACGCGAGAGCGGATGGCGTAGCGATTTTATGCTCGCGGCTTGTGTTTGTAAACATTAGACTGATGTAGCTTGAAGTAAGCGTAAGTATATGGTAATTATTTCTATTCTATTCTAATAAAAGATAGCTAATTAAGTATACCTAGAAAGCAGCTAAGCTATAAAGATAACATATTTTAGGTACTATTAAAACTGTAGTGTGAAAACTACAATTCAGTCGTTCGTTAGGTACTTACCTATCAGTACGCTCCCACCGTAAGGCTTGAGCTTGAGCTTACCCTGAATTGAGGGTGAATAGGCCTTACCTATGTGGGATGTTACGTAATAAAGGATAGCTAATTAAGTAGGTACCTATACCTAGAAAGCAGCTAAGTTATAAAGATAACTAATTTTACGTTACCTATCCAGTACGTGTCAGTACGCTCCCACCGTACGGGTACAGCTTGTGCTTACCCTAAATTGAGGGTGAATAGACCTTACCTAAGTTGATCACATAGGGGTTATTCACCTTCACAAAAATCGTTAATTTTCTCTAATCTCCAACCATTTTAACACAATTACAAAAATATTAAAAGGTTTTATTATTTTTACTGTCGTCGTGTGGGTTATTGTTAAATGAGTCATCGACTGGTCAAGAAAAATAATCATACTAAATCTAATAAAGATGAAAGATTTGTATTTTTGTGTGTGTGTGTATGTTTGTAATGAATAAACTCAAAAATTACTAAACCGATTTCAAAAAATCTTTCTCAATTAGAAAGCTACATTCACCCTGAGTAACATAGTAACATACTACCTATCACCGCGGGAAAATGCTCCATTCCCACAGGAAAAACTGTTAATGCGGGCGGAGCTGCGGCGGAAAGCTAGTTTGTAATAAATTTTAAAAATGACTTTGTACATTTGTTATTATATATTAAGTTAAAATTCGATTAAAATAAATATTTTGCTTTTGAAAACCAGAAAATTAAGAAGATTACTTTTTCGGTAATTTTGGTAAGTATGAAGAGAATACTAAAGAATAGGCTTTGTAGGTTCCGGTCTTTTTACCTACTTCGAACGATTGAAACGCACCACGCTGTCATTTTGACGTACCTATCTATTTAACGCGCGCGCGCAACCGTCGTCATCCGGAAAGACGAATACAAAACGAAAGTGTGGACATAAAAAAAACTCACCTAAAATGACTGTGGGGCCCATGAAGTATATGATCAGGAGCCTACTGAATGTCCCGCCGCCAGTGGAAGTGTGGATACAAGGAACGATCGAGCAAACTGTGGGCACCGACATGATCATCATAGCAGACAGATCTGGAAGAGCGACCATCACTAAATGCGACTCGGCTGACGGTGTGATTGATAAGAATTCGTTACGCAGAGGTACGCGTACGTTACTTTAAATTAGAATTGGATTCATCGCTTGCTGCTCGTAAACATAACCTTAAAAATTCTTTGGCAAGCTTTCTTTGCTCGAGAATATTTGACCTGCACTGCTAGTCGCAAAATCTTATGTATTACATGAATTTTAGTCCTAGATAGAAGTAATAGTCAACATTTTAGTATATTTTTGCTGTTTGCTGCTGCTTGATACTGTGTATCTGCTAACTTGCAAAGAATATTGCTTTGCCCAAGTCTAGTTAATTTTGTGAGTACCAAGTACCTACCTAGTAGTTATTTACTGTATGTCTTATTACATTGATTGAATAGAAAAGTATATATTTCTTTTCAGGCACTTACTGTTGTATCATAGGTACAGCAATAAGGACCCAAGGGTTACCAGAAGTGCAGGCCAGCAAATTTTTAGATTTGAGTTCACAGCCACAAATGGAACGATCTTGGGAAACTGAAGTTAAGGAAGCTAACCTCTTCTTGCAGGGAAAGTACTTGCCTTTAATATAAAAAATGTAGTTTTATAAAACTGGTTTATTTTCCTTCACCATTACAAAAATAACGGTTAAAACTTACACCTAATGGAATCGGTAACAGATATAAAAATCTTTATATTTTGGTTTAAATACATTTCAATACTCATACATAACATAATCAACTTAAACAGCCTTCAAGAATAACATGTTACTTAAAAAATACATATTGCAGTTTTGAACTGGAAGTGCATCCTTAGTTTTATCCCTTTCGCACCATGATTATCATATCCCATCTAGTTGTTGCAGTTTATAGCTTAGCTTCTGATTTGAGCAAGGGTCCTAGTTTCTGCGCTAGCGCCATGTTTCCGGCGAGCTTCAGCTTTCCCTTCATGAAGGCCACTTGTGGGTTGAGCGCGCCTGAAGCGATGTCCACCAAGTCGCTGTCCGCAATTGTCACAGTCAAGTCAGGTTTGCCTGATTTCGGTGTTCCTTCGTATACTTCTGGGACTTTTAGATCAAAAGCTGTAAAAGAAATATTTTTTTAAATATGGAATCTACCTGTAAAGCCCGACCAAAGAAATAAGAAACCTCGCCATATTGCGGAATTTCAATGGAACTAATTTTATAAGGGAAATTGTTGCCATAGTCGTAAAAATATACACGTGGCGCCCCCAGAGCAGGTTTCTTATTTCTTTGGTCAGGCTTTACCACAAATAATCTAACCGTGGTTCAAAGTATCCATTACACTTGAAAAGATAGCACGCTAGGCTAAATACATTAAACTTTGCTTCGTTCTTTTGTCCGTTGATTGAAGGAGAAACAATGGTTTACTTGACGTGATGCTTCGTCGCCACGCCACGCCAGCGAATCGAATGAGATATAGCAGAGCAAATGTCCATTAAATGTCGGTTTTAGTCGTAAAATAAAAAAAAGAGTCGTCTAATAGTTTTACAGTAATTAAACAAAATTAGTGGCGCGGCCAGGAAGTATTCTTTGTCGCCACGCCACCCCGAAAAAATCAATAAAGGAATGAATTTGTATTATTTGAATATTTGTAATCAATTGTCGAACGATAGTCTGTTCTATATGTACAGAAAATACTCCAAATTAGGCGCAATTTTTATATATTTTTCATTGAAACAATTTGTATTGATTGTTAAGTGCCTGTCGTAAGTATTATAGCAAACCTAATATAAAGAAAAATCAGTAGGCACTATTTGTGTGAGTATTGCAATTCAAAATCACTAAATTCAGAAGAAAAAAAAAAATGAAAAAAAAAAAAATTATGTGGGTAGGAAAAAATAGCAATACTCACACAAATAGTGCCTACTGATTTTTCTTTATATTAGGTTTGCTATAATACTTACGACAGGCACTTAACAATCAATACAAATTGTTTCAATGAAAAATATATAAAAATTGCGCCTAATTTGGAGTATTTTCTGTACATATAGAACAGACTATCGTTCGACAATTGATTACAAATATTCAAATAATACAAATTCATTCCTTTATAGATTTTTTCGGGGTGGCGTGGCGACAAAGAATACTTCCTGGCCGCGCCACTAATTTTGTTTAATTACTGTAAAACTATTAGACGACTCTTTTTTTTATTTTACGACTAAAACCGACATTTAATGGACATTTGCTCTGCTATATCTCATTCGATTCGCTGGCGTGGCGTGGCGACGAAGCATCACGTTTTACTTGTTGCCAATGACTTGTAATCTATCTGTGATGGGCTATACTCTTTTTTAATTATTATTATTATGTGATTTTAAATAATATAATACAGGCTATGTGAATCAAGTTATTTAATTTAAGCGTACGTAAGTAGATTCTTTAAGGTCTTTAGTTGCTTGAAAATTGTATAGAATATTCTTCAATAACGAAGGGCTAAAATTGATATTTTAAAATTATTATGTCATGGATTGAATGTAATGTTAGTAATAATCATAAGACTCTACTACTTCTATACCTATTTTATTAACTAACATTACATTTAATTCGATGTCTGACAAATAAAAAATAAATCATCACTTACTCCACTGCTTGACAGTCTTTCCATTTTCGGTGACGTTGTATTGGATGCATCCACCGATACTCTTGGCCATGGCTTGGTTATTGCCTAATTCTACCTTGGCCTTTTCGAATATTCCATCACTCTTGAGCGCTCCGCCAGAGACAGCGGCGGGGTGAGCCGGCGACATAGCGGCTACAGGGTTTGCAGTCACTGACTTCAAGTCCACGTAGGCTCCTGCAGTAATTGATTTCATTGTTAATAGTTTATGTTTCAGCAATAACTGGAAAATGTTCAAATTAACGCGTGCTTTCGCTTCGGTATCCACGAGACGTGTGTGGCATAAGTGTCGAATAGTTTCCGTGTTTTTAGCGAACGACCATGACTATTAATCAGGGTGATTTTAGACAAACAGATACGACCAAATCTGATTACATCCAAAAGTTGGATAAGACAGTTAACATTTGTAAGATAAGCAAGCATTGATTATAATTAATTATTATTGATTATCGTGTCTAAAATAGTAATCTCTGATACCTATAGAATAATCTCTGCGTACTTTCGACTTCGTGTGTGATATCTCCCCATGTATGTAGGTATGTTTTATCAAAGCTAAAGTGCGATACAGAATAACGTATAGAACATTAAAAACGGATAATAAATTGATCAAAATTAATCTTGTGTATCGTGCTTACGGCTATTAATTTATAGCAATATGAAAGATTTAATGCAGCTATCGTTTTAAACATCGGTATTAAAATTGTAAATGTACACCTCGCAGTTTGCGTAAATTTTATAATACGTTTTGATATTTAATGGAAAGAGGTTCGTTAACCAGGCAGGGCATTTGGTTTTAGACATTGGTTCTACCCCGTTGATAATAAGGCATTTAAGTCTTTAAAGCCATTTGCTGAATCAAAACGATAACCTTATTTTTTAAATAAATTGCTTATTTCAGAAATTATTACATCCATGTAAATTACAAAAGAAAAGCGGGTACTTCTGTCTAAACTTATATGCTGCACCAAACGCCATAGTGTCTTCGAAGCATAGAACCCGTGGCATACTTTCGTGTCATGAGCACTTGCGTTTTCTTCGTCTGAATATTGTTTACTTATTACAGGCTCTTAACTGCCAAGGTGGTCGAGTGCTCAAATGAGCGCCTCACTTTACTAAGGAGATACTGAGTTTAAATCCCATTTGATTTTCCCCAGTTAGGAAACTTCAATCAAAATCACCTGATTGACGGAAAAAAGATGATTCTGTGCGACAGAAGGCATATTGTAAAGCCGTTGGTCCCGGCGACTATCAACGGATGTAGTCGTTATACAAGTAACAGTCAGAAGCTTTAAACGGCTCAATAGTTCTGACATTAGGATTGGTAAGGTAAGTTAACCTCGAAACCCACACTACAATTAAGCAAGCATTACTCTCTCTGCTTAACCTGTTTGCTTTTATTTCGGGTTAATCCTACAATGGATTTGTGTAAGATGTTTGAAATCTATTTTTGTGAAGTAGGTAGTGTCAGTGGAACACGTACCAGCGATGACGACGTTGCCGGTTTCCTTGGTCTTGGTCTGGAAGAAGATGCGGTTGCCTTCGCGCCACATCTCGGTGATGAGGGTCTGACCGGGCAGCACGGGTTTTGCGAAGCGAGCCTTCATCGCCTTGAAATTGGCAGGGTCGTTGTTACCGAACCTGTCATATAACATTCATATGTTGATAAAACAAAATATTACAAGGTTACTGTGGCATCTCTTTTACTTGTGGGTCTGGCCACCCACAAGTACGTTCTAAATTTGAATCTATTGCGACATATTTATTTTGAGTCAGTTGGATTGTAACGTCTTCCTGCACCAGATTAGACCTGGGTAGGATAGCTCGTGATATAAGGAAGCCAAAAATTAGGATAAGTTTCTTTAAATGTGTTCTGAGTGAGTCAATAAAGTGCATGAAAATAAAAAATTGTGTTGTGATTTGGAAGAAGCAGCGCAACACGCGCTATATTACACAATAACTACTCTCGCCATTCTGATAAAACGATGATGTAAGCTTGCCGGCCTTCCAGGGGTTTAGCAGTTGTCACTGACTTAGTACTGCTTGCAACTGCTTGAGCTGGTCTGTTGAGGTTTCAGGGCGGCGGCACCGCCACTTCGAAATTATTGGAAGCTTAATATGACATTCGATCGAAATGAATATACACCTTTATTTTTTCTTCTATTTGTTTCTATTTTGAAATAAATATCTCAATTTGTCAAGCCATCATCCATCAAAGAACTATATGAACGCGGTCGAGGGCGCCACACGCTATTTATAATTATGGCTTCTGTCAGTGGTGACAATTCTGCCAGTGTCAGGGTTGGAGAATACACTATGTTTATAAAAACAATAAAGTTTCCTTTTGCCAAATAGTCGGTAGCGGAAGCACAATCTATACAAGAGACTGTCAAATTTGATGTTTCGCAAGATGGTAGCGGTATAGCTTATTTTCTGGGAAAGTTAATTTAGATCGTTGTCGGTCTGTAATGTGTAATGTGTAGTATAGACACTGGGCGGTCACTCCATACAGAAAACGCATTTTGACAACCTACTTCTTTTTGAATAACAACTATAAGTCAATGGCGCTAGGCGCTATGTAAATCACCCCCGAACTCCACCGGCGGAGTCCCGCAGTGCCTGCGGGGTACGGGGCGTGGGGCGCTATATCGGGCGGGAAACTCATTTTAGCGCGGAAGGGTGAGTGTCCTTTCTGTACAGGTTAGTACTTTTATTTTGTTCTGTGGTATTGACTTTGATGCACTTACCTAGCGAGCACGTGCCTGCCGGCGAAGCCAAGCGAGGCGAGCCCGTGCAGGATGGGCTTGGGGTAGCCGCTCGCGCCGGCCACGTTCGGGTCGATGTGCAGCGGGTTCAAGTCCCCGGATAACCTACAAATATTGGAAAATACTTATTATTATATACCTTTAACAAACATACGTGCAGCTGTAATACAAAAGCATCAAAAGTTACAGCTTAATTAAAGTGCTAATACTTTCAAGTCCGGTGAAGCTTGATTCGTCGTACTTTTTCGAAACAAGCACAGGTCAATTAAAAAAAAATACAGCTAATTGTGTGTGTGTATGTGTGTGTGTTGTGACTTGTGATTGTAGTAGTGACCTGTAGAGCGCGGCCTGGTCGGCGGAGGTCTGCTGCTCGACCACGGCGTCGGGCGCGCGCTTGGGCGGCGGCTGCACCTCGGTGGCGAGCTTGCTGGTTCGAGGCCCGCCGAACCCGCCCTGGCCTACCACCACTATGTTCTGCTGGGTGCGGTACACCAGCTGCTTGTCTTGGTATACTTCACCTGAAAATTCATGGACTTATTAAATATGTGCCGAAGCATTCTGTAAAATGACCAGTTTTACGATTTGCCGACGACAGATAGATATTCAAAGGTGGCGTTGAGACTAATGAAAATGAGCTCGGCGCTTCCAATATTTATAACGACCTGACTCAATGTTATTTATTAGTTATTAGATACATTAGTATCGGCAAAACAATGTTATATATTGACTTTCACTTCTTATTCTTTATTTGGAAATTCATTTACAAAGCATTTATTTCGGATTTATAACCATCACTATACTTTTCTTGAAACTATAATTCAGAAGTTGTCTTTAAAAAGAAAATCTCGAGGATTTGCGGAATATAACAATAAGTGTTTATAGTATTTTGAAAAAAAAAAGCGAAGTGTATATAGTGTATGCCTAAATATCGTCAATATCGTGCAGAGATAAGGTATAGCCAGACATTTTGCTTGTTCGATAAGCATTGTAAAGTCAAGATTATAGAAGTAGCTGGTAACTAAAAGTAAGTGAGATCCTTAAGCCATATATGAGAGAAATAAATTGCAAGATTGCAAGTCACAAGCGTCTCTACACTCCCACTAAATCAGGAGAGGAATAGAAGATATTGAAAGAACGGCCAAACAAGAGCATTGTTGTAGCACCCAAAGCAAGACTTATTAATCCGTTTATCAATCAATATGTTACATATCATATTACTATCTAGTAACAGATAATGATGACCGTGAGCACCGAAACGGAACTCGGGAAATTAAATAATTTAAAGCACAATATTACGTCACGAAATCAACTCCAACAAATTCTATAAGAAAAATATTTCATGCATGTTACGTAATGGATGCAAGTCACGATGACTGTGTGATTATATGTATAATATCATTACGATAACGGATATAAAAATAACATTGAGAATATCTGAGAATATAACCTAGTAGAAAAAGACATGGATTTTTTGCACAAAGGTACATTTTCTTGTTATTGTGCGAAATCAAACTACTGCGATATGACAAAGTTATTTGCAGTTTGATCTCAAAAAGATATTAATTTGCGAAGTGCAAATATTTTTTACGATAACTAGGACTCTAATCTTGAAATCAATATCGATCCCGATTTCAACCCAATGCAATACCAAAGTCAATTTTAGACCGGTACTCTTGAAAATCTGCCCGCCAAGAGTTGACAAATGTTCAATTTCATTTAGTTCATTCAATATCCGCCCAATATGAAACCAAGGCGGGGCATTCGAGAGTACAAAACGCCCAATCTCAATGTCGACGGATCGGAATTGCCGTCGTCAAGAGTAGCCCCTCAGTGCTTCAGATCTAGTATTAAAAACTCTAAATATTTTTTCTACAAAAGTAATGTAAGTGTCCTTTGATAGTATTATTATTAACTATATCTTGATGGGAATGGCTATGTCACGATGATTTTTCAAATAAATTAATCCAGATTACAGTAAGAATTACATTGAAGAGATAAAATCACTTCGAGTGTATTATGTATTATCGAAATTCCGGGGTTCTTAGTTTTTAATTGTTCATTAGAAACAAAATGTTCATTACCACTTTCAAAGTAATGTTTTAAAAAGGTTTATTCCTTATCTGCATTGATTTGAGCTCAAAAACCGAGATAATAACGAGTACATAGATTGTTTTGTAATTTCCTAGTTCGGAAAAGTGTCAACAGTTATTTTTGCGCCTTTTTAGCGTGTGTTAGTACTTAGTACAAACAAAATCTTTCGAACAAAGTATAATACGTAATCCTAAAATTCATGAAACCTAACTGCCATGAAATTTAGTTAAAAATCGTTTTGGTACCAAATAGAATAGATGATCTAGAAGTGGCGGTGTAAAATAATTTGAAACAACAAGTAATTAATCATTTGTTTTTTTCGAGTTGTCCAGTACTCAGCGCTTGTTTGTTGTGTATGTATGTTTCTACGGTCTCGTAAGTAGGTCCCCTAGTTGGTATGTCTGCGTACGAAGCACAAGGTCGCGGGTTTGAATCCCGGCTAGGGCAGACATTCGTGTTATGAGCATTTGTGATTGCTTTGTGTCTGGATGTTTTATATTTATATCAGCTTTCTGACACCCATAGTATAAGCTCTGCCTACTTTGGGGTCAGATGGCCGTGTGTGAGATGTCCCACATCATATCATACTTCATACTAATATTATAAAGAGGAAAAATTTGTGTTTTTTTGTGTGTGTGTGTGTGTGTCTGTGTGTATGTTTGCAATGAATAAACTCCTGTGCCGATTTCAAAAATTTTTTGACCATTAGAAAGCTACATTCACCCTGAGTAACATAGGCTACCTATTGAGGAATTTATCAATAAAACAACGTGCGCTCGGACAAGACGTATAATGACAACTGTTTCATAGGTCGATGTGTACACACACACACACCCTAACAAAGTAACAAACATCACACCTTTCATCGCGGGAAATAACGCCTCATTCCCACGGGAAAAGCTGTTAACGCGAGCGGAAAGCTAGTATTTATTATAATGATTATTCCGTGTTAGGTAGTGATGTGTGTATGTGTATGTGTGTGTGGTTATAGAAAGCTACATTCACTCTGAACATAGGCTACGTTTTACCTCGGTAAAATGCCTCGTTTCCACGGGAAAGACTGTTAACGCGTGAGGAAAGCTAGTATTTGTTATAATGGTTATTCCGTGTTAAGTAGTGATATATGTGTGTGTGTGTGTGTGTATACTGACTGTTGACGATGACGACTGCGTTGGCGCCCTTGTCCAGCACGTCCGCGATGTATGCGCGCGTGGTGAACTCCCCTTCAGTGCCGGGCAGCGTGTGTGTGTGTGTGTGTGTGTATACTGACTGTTGACGATGACGACTGCGTTGGCGCCCTTGTCCAGCACGTCCGCGATGTATGCGCGCGTGGTGAACTCGCCCTCGGTGCCGGGCAGCGTGTGTGTGTGTGTGTGTGTGTGTGTGTGTATACTGACTGTTGACGATGACGACTGCGTTGGCGCCCTTGTCCAGCACGTCCGCGATGTATGCGCGCGTGGTGAACTCGCCCTCGGTGCCGGGCAGCGTGTGTGTGTGTGTGTGTGTGTGTATGTGTGTATACTGACTGTTGACGATGACGACTGCGTTGGCGCCCTTGTCCAGCACGTCCGCGATGTATGCGCGCGTGGTGAACTCGCCCTCGGTGCCGGGCAGCGTGTGTGTGTGTGTGTGTGTGTGTGTGTGTATACTGACTGTTGACGATGACGACTGCGTTGGCGCCCTTGTCCAGCACGTCCGCGATGTATGCGCGCGTGGTGAACTCCCCCTCGGTGCCGGGCAGCGTGTGTGTGTGTGTGTGTGTATACTGACTGTTGACGATGACGACTGCGTTAGCGCCCTTGTCCAGCACGTCCGCGATGTATGCGCGCGTGGTGAACTCTCCTTCAGTGCCGGGCAGCGTGTGTGTGTGTGTGTGTGTGTATACTGACTGTTGACGATGACGACTGCGTTGGCGCCCTTGTCCAGCACGTCCGCGATGTATGCGCGCGTGGTGAACTCCCCCTCGGTGCCGGGCAGCGTGTGTGTGTGTGTGTGTGTGTGTGTGTGTGTATACTGACTGTTGACGATGACGACTGCGTTGGCGCCCTTGTCCAGCACGTCCGCGATGTATGCGCGCGTGGTGAACTCCCCCTCAGTGCCGGGCAGCGTGTGTGTGTGTGTGTGTGTGTGTGTGTGTGTATACTGACTGTTGACGATGACCACAGCGTTGGCGCCCTTGTCCAGCACGTCCGCGATGTATGCGCGCGTGGTGAACTCCCCCTCAGTGCCGGGCAGCGCGCCGGGGAACTCGATGTATTGTGTGTGTGTGTGTGTGTGTGTGTGTGTGTGTGTGTGTGTGTATACTGACTGTTGACGATGACGACTGCGTTGGCGCCCTTGTCCAGCACGTCCGCGATGTATGCGCGCGTGGTGAACTCCCCCTCGGTGCCGGGCAGCGTGTGTGTGTGTGTGTGTGTGTGTGTGTGTATACTGACTGTTGACGATGACCACAGCGTTGGCGCCCTTGTCCAGCACGTCCGCGATGTATGCGCGCGTGGTGAACTCCCCCTCGGTGCCGGGCAGCGCGTGTGTGTGTGTGTGTGTGTGTGTATACTGACTGTTGACGATGACGACTGCGTTGGCGCCCTTGTCCAGCACGTCCGCGATGTATGCGCGCGTGGTGAACTCCCCCTCAGTGCCGGGCAGCGCGCCGGGGAACTCGATGTATTGTGTGTGTGTGTGTGTGTGTGTGTGTGTGTGTGTGTGTGTGTGTATACTGACTGTTGACGATGACGACAGCGTTGGCGCCCTTGTCCAGCACGTCCGCGATGTATGCGCGCGTGGTGAACTCGCCCTCGGTGCCGGGCAGCGCGTGTGTGTGTGTGTGTGTGTGTGTATACTGACTGTTGACGATGACGACGGCGTTGGCGCCCTTGTCCAGCACGTCCGCGATGTATGCGCGCGTGGTGAACTCCCCCTCGGTGCCGGGCAGCGCGTGTGTGTGTGTGTGTGTGTGTGTATACTGACTGTTGACGATGACGACGGCGTTGGCGCCCTTGTCCAGCACGTCCGCGATGTATGCGCGCGTGGTGAACTCCCCCTCAGTGCCGGGCAGCGCGTGTGTGTGTGTGTGTGTGTGTGTGTGTGTGTGTATACTGACTGTTGACGATGACGACGGCGTTGGCGCCCTTGTCCAGCACGTCCGCGATGTATGCGCGCGTGGTGAACTCCCCCTCAGTGCCGGGCAGCGCGCCGGGGAACTCGATGTATTGCTCGCCGTGCAGGATCTAAACACACCAAAACCACTCCGTTATCTTCATACAGAGCACTGGGTAGAAATTATGCTTACGCTGGGGGCAGCAAACACTGCGTTACCGTGCTTTTGGTGTTTGACCTCAGCGATAAGCGCAAGTCCTAGTATATGTGGGAAAATGGACCATCTCATTAGCTGCCCATCTTGTCCTGTCATGTCTCTCTCCTCTCCTCTCATGTCTTGTGTGTAGGCACGCGCTGTCACGCACACACTAGCATTAAATAAGGAAGAATAAGGGGGCGGCAGTATAGGCTAAATGCATATCCTTTGTGTACGGGTTAGTACTATTATTTTGTTCTGTGTCGGTGGTTAAACCTTTACAAGGCAGTGTCCACTGTATTGCCACCTTAATTTTAACCTTATACCCTCAACATAAGTCGAAAACGAATGCATTTTATAAAGTTGTTTTGCCTTACAAAGGGTTAAAAAGACATGTACTGACGTTGGTGAAGTCGGCGAACTTGCCAGGGGGCATGGCCTGCCCGACCAGCGGCGACTCCATCATCATGCCGGCCAGCACGAAGAACGTCGGCAGCGCGGTAAAATCCTCGTGGCTTTCGTACAGGTACTTCAGATCTGATTCGTTCGTCACCGACGCGCCAACTGCAATACAAAATAAAAATAAATAATTATTTCATAAATCCTACATTCACATACAACGAGTCTTCCCAGTAAGTGGTCAGAGACACTTGTGATGGGAATGCGACGCGCAATACAATACAAATATTCCTTATTCGCACCAAGAAACGCAGACAAATTACACATACTCGTACAAAGTAAACATTAGGTTTCGCAAGGGGGCTAATTGCTGATGTAGGTAGCACTTCTAGGCAACCCATACATCATTGGTTATTGGCGGCGAATGACATGTTCAATGTTACACAAAAACCAGGAATAATTTTCTCCTTAAAATACCATTATTTCATTGACAACTTCCCAATCAGAAAACTTTGAAAATTCAATTTTAATCGAAGTCTTGACGGAAATGTTCAGAAAGTATCTGACTTAAACATATTATGTAATTTAATTAAAAGGGTGTTATTAAAGCGAAATGTAATTAGCTCTTATTTGTTAGCTAGCTAAGCTTTACATGCATTCCGCAGCACGTAATCATATTTCTTTTCGGTCAGCCTACAATGTCCTAACACAACTGGGATTGTATTTGTAAAATTTGTTCGTCTTATCCTCCGGGGTTAGAACTCGGTACCTCCTTAATATGAGACGAACTACATAACTACTCGGTTACGGAGACTGTTTGTTCGTTGGTTAATAATAATAATAAAAATAACACCTATAAAAGGTAACATAATCAAAATTGTAATTTTGCCAACATCAGACGATGCTTTTTAATCTTATCAACGTATATGATAGTAACGATAAACAGATAATACAAAAAATGCGAAAATATCAACGAATTTATCATAATAAGGGGATAATAATCAAAAGATACTTTGCTTTGCAGTACCTACCTACCTACTTATATTGAAACTTGTTTGAAGTCTAAATGCAGTATTACATGGAGTTTAGTATTATATTATTAGTGTTACTTATTACATGTAAAGCTCGACCAGAAAAATAAAATACCTCGCCATATTGCGGCATTTTAATTGAACTAATTTTATAATGGAAATTGTTGCCATAAACATAAAAATATACACGTGGCGCCCCTGGAGCAGGTTTTATAATTTTCTGGTAATTTACATAATACTACCTTGTCATAGTCTAAAAAAAAGGTCTAATCGGACAGTCAAACTTGACACAAGCCTACGTCATCTGCTGTTCATCCTTGTCGAAAAACACGCATTCGACAAAGATGAACAGCAGATGACGTAGGCTTGTGTCAAGTCACGTGGTATTCTTGTTAGACCTTGTTTTCTTAGACCATACTTGTCACTTATCATATCACTTGCAACTTAAAAGAAAGGACTGCATTATATTTGATCTGTATACTTGCACTGAACTCCGTGTAAGCCGGGCTTTACAATCGTCTATAATCAAGCGGCCGAGAGGGCAAAGGCTATCTTGATATATTTATAACTTACACAAGTTCAATGTATTCTAATGTCCTTTAGCACAATACATAACAATATTCATCTAAACATCCGTTGATATCAAACTATTTATTCATTAGTTCGAGGTGTCCGTCGTATTGTAGGGCAAAGGACTTTCTCGCCTCTTTCTATTTGTTCTGATCCTGGGTCATACTTTGTCATTCGCCACAGTACGAAATCAAACTAACTGTGACATTTAAAATCATTCAAAAAAAATATTCTACCTCTATGTTTAAAATATACAAAACTTATATTGTTTATTATTATAAATATTGTTTTAGGCTACATCTTTGTAGTATTACTTACTAGTTTTCCGCCTCGCAGCTCCGCCCGCATTAACAGTTTTTCCCGTGGGATTGAGAAATTTCCCCACGGTAAAAGGTATTTTAATTCCCTATAGTCTATTCCATCTAGTGTTGTAAAAAACTCAAGTCTTTTAGTCTTAATTTCGGGACTCAAGTCGAGTTTCAGGGCTAGGACTCGTTTAGTCACATGAGTCCGAGTCCTTTAAGTCCTCTGAGTCCTTTTGAGTCCTTTGAGTCTTTTAAGTTCTTTGAGCTAGACTGAGTCATGAACTCGAGTTGGTGTATAAATGTCGGTAGATAGGTTTATTAAATTCAGGAAATTTAATAACCAAACCAAGACCGAAAACCGATTGGGTAATAAAACTATACGGGCTTCAATGTGTCTGTCTTCGTGGCTCAATATACTAAAATAATATAATACATATATATAATTTAATAACAATTACTTAATTACCTACCTAATAAATCGATAATTCGTTAATTGCTGTTTTATTTACTTCAAACTACAGCTTATGAGTCCTTTCAAAAGACTCAGTCTTTGAGTCCTAAAGACTCACATTGAGTCCTTTTAACAAAAGACTCCAAATTCGGAAGGACTTGAGTTCTAAGTCTCATTTATAAGACTCGAGTCTTCAAAAAAGAGCTCGAGCTCTGGTAAGTAGGACTCAAAGACTCGAGTTTCTTACAACACTAATTCCATCTCTATACTAAGTTTCATTAAAATCGGTTTATTACTTTCGGAGCCTGTCCAATAGCAAACAAAGACACAAATTTTCCCTCTTTATAATTTTGGTACACTGCAAAATTTCACATGTTTAGCGGCAATAGATTCTTAGTGTTTTAAAATAGCATAGTGTTGAGCAAATTCCCCTTACCTCCGAGCGCGTAAAGGCAGACATCCTTAGCGTTGTACTGGTAGGAGGACCAGTATGTATTTTTGCCGGCGTCGAGATTCGCGCGTTCCTCGAAGTCCTGTATCTTCTCCACCAGGCCGATGGTGACTTCAGCGATCTTGGCCACGTGCTTAGCGCCCGTCATGTCCACTACCTTGGACCAGCTGTCTCTTACGGACTCCAAGGTTACGGGGTCGGTGGGTTTCTGCCTGTTATTGGAGCACAGTTTTTAACGGGGTGAAAATACAGCTTTTATTCATTTAGCTTTTTATCTTTTAAACAAATGTCGTCCGACGTTTTTTTTTTCATTTGTTCTAAAAGAAGATTCTACACGTGAATATGAACTACTACTTGCTATGGAATAACTCAGAAAGCAGTTGAAATATTTTTATACATTTTGCTAGGTATTCAACTTTCGTACAGAACAGCACATTATATTTTTATCATTAGATTTCGTAGATGATATTGCCAACATTATACATATTCATGAGTAGAAACATCCCCCAAATGTTAAATTATTTTTTCTAGTCAACATGATATTCACTTTCTAAATATTTTCATTCTAAATTTCTAAATTTATTTACTTTATAAATAGTGATCTACTTAAAAAAACCTGTACGTTTAAATTGCGACATTCAATATAATCATGATGCATTGTATAATCAAACCTTAAAAATACAACTTCATTATATTCAATACCTAACTGAAGCGGGGGTAAATGACATTTCCAGTGATAATAGTTGTTGTGTTATGTTGTTGATAATCATGGAGCATACAAAATTACAAACCTAAGAGGGGTGCCCTCGCTCCTGACCAAGTGTGTCTTCAGAGCGTATCCGAGGGCGGAGTCAATAACAGCTCCGGTCTCGGGGAACGATTCGTGGGCCATGTAAGCCTACGGAGAAAAATGTTAACATAAGCCAACTTCCACGTTTGGAAAACTTACTATGCAGCAGACTAACAGTTGTTATTATCTTATACCTTTAAACGAGTAATAATTTGTACATATTACATATATAATATAAATTTTCTGTGATCTCGGAAACGGCTCTAACGATTTCCCTATAATTTGGTATATAGTGGTTTTCGGGGGTAAACAATCGATCTAGATTTGTGTTATGTTTGGGAAAACGTGTGTTTTCAAGTTTTCATGCGTTTAACTACTCTTAGCAGGCTTATTAGAGATGTGGTCTGTAGCTAAATGAGCTAAATAGACAGGTAAACAATGCCACCCATTTCCTTTAGTCGCCTCGTCCGGCCACGGATAAAGTAAGCTTTGCCTGATTCTAATTGAGCCGGGAATCATACGGCTTAATTTTCACGTTGAAAATCATAATAGATCGTCTTTACGTTAAAAATCATAAGTTCGATAATTTTTCTACATGTAAATATTTTGAAATTCTAACGGCAAAGACATCCTAATGTATCAATAGCTACTCAACACAACAGAAACGTAGATAATTGTATTATATAAACAACATTGTTCTTTTGCAATAAACCTGTAACCCGTAAGTTATTCAATAACATTATTCAAATATGTATACCAAAACATGCGATGAGCAAGATAATAAGAATGATGTTGACTTTCTGTTCTTCTCGAATGTAATTTTTTTGCTAAGTCGTTTTCGACAAGGAATAATGATTAAACAGTTTTTATTTGTAATAGATTACGCCCGTGCTAATTAGTACGCTATTACACAACGTAATTTCGGCACTATGTGTCGCCAGTAATTCGAATAGCATTGCGGGCGCAATCATGCCGAATTTCGGTCGCGTAAATTCGGCTTAGTGTGTTTTAACACTTAGGGGCACTGACCTCGGCCAGTAAGAAACGCGACAAAGGTACTTGATGAGATTTCACAAGTGACAAGATAATAGTTTCATCGGGTCTATACAATTAAAGAAAACTGAAATATGGCGGATTCACCACAGCATTCAGATTAGACAGATATACGTGAGATAAGCTCTTCTTACAGTACTTCATGCTCGGGATTGATATTAATTAGTAGAGGAAACCCGTGCTACTTTTTTGGATACAATAAGTGTATTAGAATATTTACTTTATTAACAAAAAAGGGAGATGGAGCGGATAATACTAAGGACATATTGGTAAAAAAGGGCACTGATTTCAGCATGTGCTGGGTTTAGGGGCTCAGCGCTAGTTTTCAGACTAGACCCTACTAATATACCCTATATATAATACTAGAGCATCGATGCTCAAGTCAGGCTAGTCAGGTGGGCAAGAAGTTCGCGGGTTCGAGCGTACCAATGTGTTTTCGATTTTTGAATTCATATGTACGTTTGGAGTTTACTCGACGCTCTTACGGCGAAGAAAAACATCGTGAGGAAACCTGCACACACCTGCGAAGTAATTCAAAGGTTGTGTGTGAAGTTGACCAACCGGCAATGGGCCAGCGTGGTGTCCTGTTCACCCGGATCCTAGGGTAGGCTCGAGCCCCTCGGTGGGAACGTGTATAATACTTACTACAACAGGAGCAATGAGAGAAGGCTGCAGAGCTTTGAACATTTCTGGGGGCAAGATGTCTTCAGTGAGCCGCGAGGCGGCGGTCGGCACGATGGTATTCACTTTGATGTTGTACTTCTCACCCTCGATCGCGAGCGTGTTCGCCAAACCAACCAGACCTAGTTTAGCGGCACTACAAAAAAAAACATGTAATTTATTTGCAATACGACAATTTCAAAAAGAAAGCCATAAATAGAATATTAAAGGCATTTTGTTTTAGTACTCGTAGCTTTCTTTAAAAGATAATCATTATGAGGTAGATTATCCTCGAATACCATCGTAACCTGTTGTTAATCCCACCTGTTGACATGACCTTGGGAGTCAGAATTGAATAATCATTTGTTCATTTATGTATCATTTAATTTAATTTGTAATACAATCATTCTATTTGCCATCTTTTACGATACATTCATAAGTCATTATGAACCAAACAAATATTTTATTAATATAATAGATTATGATTATGAAATCACCTGTAGTTAGCCTGGCCAAAGTTGCCAAAGAGGCCGGCATTGCTAGAGGTCATGATAATGCGCCCATACTTCTGCTTGCGGAAGGTCTCCCAAGCCGCTTGAGTAGTCTTGTACGCTCCTTTCAAATGTACCGCGTGAATCAGGTCCCAGTCCTAAACATTCAACATTTTTAACCTTTCTTTTTAACATTTCACATCTTTTATATGTATGAATGGAACATATCAGTATGTACATTATTGAACAATAAATTATAATAATTTCCTTGAAAGAAATGGAGCTAGAAAAATATACTTGTTCATTAATTTATATGTTTAACTTCCTTTAAATAAGAGAGGAAATAGCTAGAAGGAATGTGAGTCAATTCAGGTGCTACTTTTTGCAAACATAATTTCCTTAAAACATCTAGCATTGGCTCTGAATATTAAATCAGGTGTAATATAAAACATTTTTCCCTCATTTTAAGGAAAGTGTTACATAACCAGCTAACTTATTATCACTATACCGTAAAAACAAAAACATGATTATTATCTCTGATAAAGGAGCTTCATTATAGATAACATTTACAATACCTAATTATAATGCCCTAAAAACATTTACTATCAATTAAATTCTGTGGTAATCTCAGATTATATAAGGATCCATAATGAATTAACATATTTGAAGTATGTAAAGTACCCATTTTATTTAAATCAGTCTATGCTAAAATTATAATAGGTACTTTTGTTGAACTGGTCAATAAGCTTTTGGGGAATAATTTTACACATAATCACTACATAGTATAAAATAAAGTCGCTTTCTCCGTCCCTATGTCCCTTTGTACGCTTAAATCTTTAAAACTACGCAACGGATTTTGATGCGGTTTTTTTTAATAGATAGAGTGATTCAAGAGGAAGGTTTATATGTATAATACATGCATAATATACTGAAGGATAACCCACAATAACCATTTTCCCGTGCGGAGCCGGGGCGGGTCGCTAGTTAATAATAAATTTAAACAGCTTCTACAATGTATGGAATTCTATTTCTAAGAACTTCTACTTTACAATTTAAAAAAATCTTTAAATTTAGAATTTAGAAAGTTTTATATTTAGGAAATTAGGAGTTCTTAAATTCATTTCCCGAAGGCTGTTAAAGCAGAGTTATATCACAGTGTATTCTCAAACTCAAATGAGTGTGGATGAAGCGAAAGAAGTATGTTTGGATCGTAGCAAGTGGAAGGAAGTGGTCTCTGCCTACCCCTCCGGGAAAGAGGCGTGAGTTTATGTATGTATGTATGTATTCTCAACAGGCAGACTTAGCAGACATACCTGATCCGACATCTTGGCGAAGCTCTTGTCTCGGAGAATCCCAGCATTGTTGATGAGGATATCAACGCGGCCAAAGTTATCCAAAGCCGTTTTGATAATTTTCTCACCCTCAACCACATTGTTGTAGTCAGCAACAGCTATTCCACCTGTTGAGACAATCAATTATCCATTAGACTAACATGAAAAATAGATGCGCTTGATGTTGAGTTGCAGAAAACAGCCCGTTGAACTAACTAACTACATATCGTCGCACGTAATCTCAATTGGCGTAAGGGACAAAATGGCAAAATGAGTTTTTTACATATTCTTGTTCAGCTCGCCGAGCTCTATCTGACTGTATATTTGAAATTTTGATATCTCTTTAAAAAAACCCTTTACGACCTGTAAATTTTCATGCCCTATCCAGATTTATTTGACAAAAAGCGAGGTATGGTTCATTTATTAAAAAAATTTAGGTTGTAAAGGCCTATGGCTAAGTAAAATTATGGCAAATTAAAAATATTGTTTCTTACAGCCACAATAAAATATACTTCAGATGTATATTTGGGTCGTAAGGGAACTTTGAATCGACGAGTTGTACTTTAATACTCTAGTAATTTTGCTAACTCGTTGCTTACGACACAAAATACTGCAATTTAAACCTTTACAAGGCAGTGGCCACTATATTGCCACCGTAATTTTAACCTTATACCCTTAACATAAAGTTGAAAACGAATGCATTTTATAAAGTTGTTTTGCCTTATAAAGGGTTAATGTAGGTACATCAAATAGCGGTATTGCACGTTATGTCCCTACATTTTTGACAAATTTTGCTTTACGTGGGTAGTTTAAGTATTATGTATGAGAAAATTATAAATTTTAAGGCTGAAATAATTTGAATTAAAGAATTCTGTATCGTCAGCAACTAAAAAAGATTATTACCGTTAATATACCGTTGATTTTGTAATAATTCACACATTTCACTACAGCTTACCAATCAATATTAATTAAGATAGGTATTAGTATTTCAATAATCACTCAAAAACTTTGTGATATATTGTAATTGTGACTGACTGAAGCGATTGGCTGTCGAAAATTAAGAAATATTTATGGATTTTTTTATAATGACAACTTTTTTGTCTCTTTATTGCTTGTATAATTTTAAAAATATATATTTTTTACTCTTTTAGTAAATAGTTTTTTGTATATGGCGTACTACAACCGCCTATAATTTAGTCCACTGCTATGGCTTCTTCTTTGGAAGCTGTCTCCCTTCAATATCCCAAAAATTTGTACAAAATAGAAAAAAAGTGTAATGAAAGTTATTTTTTTAAATGAGTAATTCATTGAAATACCAATAAATGCCTAATTCATTGTTGAAATGTTCCATAATTACAAAATTTGTCAGATAAAAGTGTCTTTTTATATTTTTTTTATTATTCACGACCTTAATTTCTGAATTAAAATACATTTACGCCCTTAATTTCTGTATTAAAATTACATTTTCGTCTTTTATTACCCAATTTGAGGTAAAAATATGTCAAAAATGTGAGGACGTAAAGGGCACTAACTTCTTTATTCAGCTGTTTTCAACATTTTGAACTCTGCGGGTAGGAAGAGAAAGGAAATATAGATATTGTCTTCTTTAAGGCATTTTTTATAACTTCAAAAACAAAAAAGTTATAAACAGATTTCTGAAAAAAAAATCGTTTTTTGGTCATACTGTAAAGTAGGGGTTTGTCCCTTACGCCAATTGAGATTACGTGCGACGATATATTACACAAACAGTGATAAGCATTACAACATCAAAATGCTGACATTTTAGAAGACTTGTTTTTAAAGAATCAACTTTGAACTAACACTGATAATATTATATAAAATTAGCATTTGAATGTGGCTTGTAAAAGGATGCATTGTATCTAAAAAATTTAGTAAAATACATTTGAAGATAAGCCCAAGCTTAGTAAGTGTAAAGTATTTACACAAAATTTCACATGATATAAATTTAATGAAAATGGGGTATCATTATCAATCAAATCTTTATCAAAACTTTTTATCATTTTTACTTACTTCTATATTTAAACCTTAGCCTGACAAGGGGCCCGATTCTACATATTGCACTTTAACTTAAATTTAAAAACCACATGTCATTCCACATTCTTAAGAACGAAAAGGGACAGGTAATTGTCAACTTAAATATAGAGAAGTCATAAATTTTTCAAGTAGTTCGCACTAATTTAGCAGGCATTTAAAAACATCCCAACTAAATTAAGCTGATTTTGACAGCTGCGCTGCTTATTTTAAATTTCACACCACAGGTTGTCCAAAATGAATATCATTCATTCAAAATTAAATTTATTCATCTCCCATCCTTTTCCATTCCCATATGAATGAAAGAGACCAACAACTTAAATTTAGAGATTTTAGCGGCCACAACGGAATTGAGGTCAATAAATATAAAAATTTTGCCTATTTAAATAATATAAAGAACTAGCATTCCGCCCCGCAGCTCCGCCCGCGTTAAAAAAAATCCCGTGCGAATGAGATTTTTTTATTATTTCTCTCCGCAAAAACCATCTCTGGACTTCAAGGAACATTTAAAAAAAAGAATTGGTAAAATTGGTCCAGGCGTTGTTGAGTTATGCGCTTACCAACATATTTTGAGATTCATTTTTATACTATAGATAGAGAAAGTTAATTATTTTTTACATTACTGTTTTTTATTTACAAAGGTAGAAAATTGCATACTATTCAAGGTTGTTCACAGCCAAAAGAAAGAAACTGCTTCAGGTCCAGACAGAATAACAAATGAGCTACTCAGGGAGACCTTATAAGAACTGCTCCCCATACTAACATCAATATTCAACTAAATACTGGCGATAGGAATAATCCCCCTCAATGGAAAAAGGCCCACATAGGTAATTCTATTGTACAGGAAAGAGGACAAGCTCAACATTGGAAACTACAGACCCATATGCTTAATGTCCAACATCTGCAAGTAATTCTGGACAGAATAAGCAGAAAGCTGGACGAAAACCAACCACACGAGCAAGCGGGCATTAAAAAAAACCACCTTACACCATATCCACACAGTGCAAGTGATGGAAAAAAAATACAAAGAATATAAAGAACCTGTATGTATATGGCATTCATAGATTTGATTTGTTGTTACAGCATGCAATTCTAGCACTTAAAAATCAAATTATGTAATTTACATACCAAATGATACCTACTTCAAATGATACCTACTTCATTTTTTCTTACTTTTGAGATTTTTAGGTCATCTTGTAATAAAAAGAATCTAAAGAGACTATTTTTTCCTCTTTATTCTTATATTTATTACCTAATATTATTGCATATAGGTAGTTATATATAAAAAGACAGCTAAAACTCTTAATAATAATACTAAATTGATTCAGTACCTATATAGTAAAATAATTTACATGTATTTAAATATACATTTCTTTTTATGCATAAGTCAAAGTCTGCCCTTGACTCCAAATTTACATTGAACAAGTTCAAAGTCGAGTCTCATTACAATACATATAACTAGAATTAGATATACAAGTTCACACAATGAACATGCATTAAATGCAGCTTACCATTATCTTTGATCTGCTTGACGACTGCGTCCGCAAAGGCGGACTTTCCAGAACCGTCGCGACCACCTCCCAGGTCGTTAACAACAACTTTCGCGCCCCTGGAAGCCAACAGCAAGGCATACTCCTTGCCCAAGCCACCGCCGGCTCCAGTCACCACGGCCACACGGTTGTCGAAACGAAGCTGCTCCATCCTGCCCGATAGTCAACACCGAAATGAACACTGAATACCGCGATACTCACTAAGTACTTTATTCTCTTTGCCCCACACAAGACCAGTTATCAGAGGCAAAGTCCGATTACACTTTCAATAAACAAGTTCTGAGATAAAAAAATTGTATGGTGATAAACTGTCGTAAATAATCACACTTTGTACTTACTGATACATGCAATTGAACTATTAGATAATTAGTGATAAGATTCTGTGTGATTAGAGCTACCTACATAATGTGCAAAATCCGAGCAAGAAAAGCAAAGTAAATTAGAAATGTAGGTATTTTTTGGAAAACTTGTTTGACACACTGCCTCAATGTGACCAGATTTGAGATAAAAATTCTGCTAGCTGCTCATCCGCTGCTGCTTTTTTTTCATATACTTTTGCCATATTATTATTTTACTTATTTTAAAATTATCGTATTTTTTAAAATGGTTATACTTTCGTCCGCTACAACTAAAAGTGCTACATCTGACCGAAAACAACTACTTAGACTAAAACAAACTTAAAAAATTAAAAAAAAGGTGCTGAATGTTTACGAGCACAGTAGTAAGATACTGGGCTCTCTCAATTCCGGCGTGGCCGCTAAAATCTCTAAATTTAAGTTGTTGGTCTCTTTCATTCTTATGGGAATCGAAAAGGATGGGGGATGAAAGAATCAAAGAATGAATGATATTTAAAATAAGCAGCGCAGTTGTCAAATTCAGCTTAATTTAAGTTAACAATCACCTGTCTCCTTGTCCTGTAATCCTGTTTCCTAACGTAAAAGGTGAATATGGTTTATAAATTTATGTTACTGGGTCATTCTGCTAAAATCGCAGTATTCTGCTAAAACTGGTCACACTGCGACTACGACTGCTATCATCGTGAAGTGACTGACAGTGACAAATAGAGATGACAGTCGGAAATCAATCATAGACAAATTGTTCTTTTTTTCTTTTATAATGTTGATACTTATTCTTTTAAGCTTTTTTCGAGCTTTTGTGCTTTCGATAATTTAAAAGACCAATGCTGCCAACACAACAAACAAGTATTATGTACGTTTTATCTGGCTGGCAACATTTTGTTTGTAACCGTCAGTTGAAGTTTGAATGAATTTGTTTACAAATAATTAAAATTGAAATATTTTCCCTGCAAGTCAATAATAAATAATACGCAAGTGAATATTGCAACAACAATATATCACATATTACTATGATGAACCACATTAGGCCAGAACCCTTGTGGCAACGTGATTATGGTGCAAGGAATGATGCTGCTCTCATCGATCCTCTATCAAGTAAGATAACCCCGTACTCTATTTGAATACCTACTAACGTTAATTAACCGAAGCCGACCGCCTTTGCACATTATGTTCTCCAGTGTTGTTTTTTATGTTAGCTATTTTTTGTGTGTAATAAAGTGTTTTTACTTACTTACTTACTTAATTATATATATGTAAATACCAATAATTTAATTTACAGTTATCTACAACGAAGGTCAATGGAAAATCAACAAGGTGTCACCCCTTTACAACCTACAATATGATGCCGTTAAAGTCAAACAGTATGCTGCTAAAATTCGTCAAGATATTGTCAGAAACGTGGCAACTAACTCATCTCTGAAGTACGTTGTAGTGGTGGACCCTCAACCTCATTTAAAGTATTGTGAGGATGACCCGCATGGACTTATAGTAAGTTCACTCCTTGTATAATATACTAGCTTTTCGCCGCAACTCCGTCCAGTTTTTACCGTGGGAATGAGGCATTGTCCTGCGGTAAAAGGTAGCCTAATTTACTCAGGCTGAATGTAGCTTTCTAATGTTGAATTTTTGAAAGTGGCACATTAGTTTTTCAGTCTATTTATTACAAACACTTACAAATAAATTAAATTCAATTTGAATTTATTAAAGATTCAAATACATTATCAGTTATCACTACAGGTATACACCCAAGTTGATAATGCAGATATAATAACAGCAAATACAAATAAATAATAAACATAACAAACAATGTCAAAGAAATTAATTTAGTAATTGCAAAAAATAAAAATCTAACGAAAATTAATTCAAATCTTCCTCTTTATAATATTAGTATGATATTATTGTCTAATTCAACCTTAATGCATATTACTTATTATATTACTATTTTGCAGATATCTGTAACATATTCAACACAAGAAGTCAACAGCAAGTCCAAACTAGGGTATATGGGTGTCTTATTGTCTTGGGGAGTAAACTCAAAACTTAGTAACAGTACACATTTGCCATATTTATTAGAGAAGGGAGAACAAAAGCTTGGTGCTGCTGTGAAAAGCACACTGCAGAATATATTTGACTGCAACATTAAACAGTTTAGTTTTAGTCAGGTAAGAGGTACCATCAATTCACAAATTCAACTTGTATTTTTTTAGTTATCTGTCAATCTACCTGTAATAAAGTTGCTATAGTATGCTGCTGTGGTAGGAATAGTTGACAATGATTTCCATAAATCAGCATGCTAGGTTGAGGTTTGAGACTCCAGCCACCCTTTGATGCATTGGAACATGACTACTCCGAAGTAGAGCCTTCCGCTAAAGAAAATAGTCTGTATATGAATTAGTCTTGTAGTGGAATGCTGCCTACATAGTTACACACATATCCCAGATCTATTGTCTATCAAACATTCAAAGTTCAGAGATTTAAGTTTCTCATTAAACAATCTGATACTTACCAACATCTTACCAAAAAGGAATATTGCAGTGAGATGTGTAGATACATGTCTAATAAAGTGTTTATTCTGTTACCAAACTTCACTACATGACCTACTTATAAAAATACTACTTATATGACTTAAAAATAAAATGTTTTTTTTTTATCTTTTTCAGCCTCAGTTACTTCAGTTTGGTTTTAAGTTCTTGGAGTATGATACATCAAGGGAATCTGAACAATTTGTGCTTTTGTATAGAACACCACAAGTGGACCATAAAGATAAGCTGACATTCTCATTTGATATTGGAGATATGAGGATAATTTGGAACGGGTAAGTTTAAAAAAAAAACTATTGTATTTACCATTCATCTATGGGTGGACATCTACTGACCGACCATATCTGCTGTTGGATGCCATAAAAAAAGTAGATTTAGTGTTTCCCATTTATTCAAATATTTTTAATCATGTGCTCTTTTTTCCAGAGCTAAGGAAGAAGTGACCAACCCATGTGAGCAGGTGAACTTGACTTACCAAGTGATTCAAAATCAAATATTCCACATGGTGACCCTGGATGTATCAGTGTTTGAACTTACAGAGGTGGTACTACCTAAGGGATCAGTGAAAACAAGTGGAATCTTTAAAATGAGAAATGCTGAAATTGTTAATGTTGTTTTCACAGTTTTAAATGATATAAGTTCTCTACATTTACTAAAAGAACTATAAATAAATGAAAATCAAGATTTACGTTTTTAACATTTACTCATCATGAATTACACCTTACAAATGTGTTTGCATATTGTAACCTTACAAAATATGTTCATCATATCATTATTACAATGTGCTAAACTTAAAAATAACCTATTTTGTAATCATGTCTTTCATTACCTTGCAAGCGGTCCTTGACAAGCTCTTCAGCGAGAGCCAGACATTTACTATTTCTTGCATATGTGCATTCTTATCTTACTAGGCCACCACCCTTAAAAGCTGGTCTGTTCCAATCTTCACAGGGAACTAATTTGTCATAGTTCATGAAAGATTCAAATAGATGGTGCAAGGTAAAATGTCTCTGGACTTATCTACTTTGATTTTACAGTTTTCAAAAATTATAAAATATGCACATTTGGCTAACACAAAGTAAAATTTTATCTTTTATACAGAGATCTTTAATGAAATATAATATTGGAAAATGATAACAAAAATAAATAATTTGTAACTAGGAATTACCAAAATGACGCTATTTTAATAAACTTTTATATGAAATTTCTTTTTGTATATTAGGTAGGTATATAAAGTCAAATTACATATTAAAATTACTTCAAATTGAACTTTGTCTTTACCCATAGTCATGCTTGCTTTCCGTTCCATACATCGATAAAATAATTATATCACACAAAATTATAACATTAAATGTAGGCATATACAATACATGCACATAAAATTATGATTATAATAAAACTTTTTTCGGGAATAAATGCCAGATTACAGATAATGTGACACCACAACTTTACACAACAGTATTGGCAAAGTAAATTTACACAAATATACATACACAAAGTACATAGAGGCAACCTATTGCCTAGGTATCTAACATAATGCCTAGGTTTTATTTGCCATGGTCCTATAACACAATGCTAGTGACGAAAGTTAGGTTTGATAAAATGTATGTACTATTTATGCATAGCGAAGAGCGAATCTAAAAATAGATGAGATTAAGATTAACATTACTGCCATTTCAAAATTAAAATGTAAAAGTATTAGGGTAAAGGTTTATCAACCTATTTTTTTATCGAACTTTTATCACGGATGCTAAATAT